>BROG01000052.1:0-467500 GCA_030159075.1 Atrina japonica
GTTCAGTCTTTGAATGTTCGAATTGAGTACCGATGAGGCCCACATCTTTTTGAAAATAAGATATTTATAAAACTGTGAAATTGCACAGAAGTATGACCTTAACGTTCCAGGTTGAAATTTGTCTTTAATTTTGGAAAACCATTCACGGTTTATTTTGTCTAAATCCGCGATATCTTTCAGGAAATATGTATTTGATTCTGTGACTTCTTGCCACACAGCAAATATTTGTTTTGCCTGAGAAGTGGCAGTTTTCTCTTCTTTATTTACATCGGGTCCTTTCTGCCAGGTCACGAAATCTGTAAGGTATGACATATCTTCAAAGGATGATGCCTTATGTGGTTTGAAGTGTCCTTGTGCATATTCATCAAGCTTCTCGGTCAAACTAGATGGCCCGACAGGCTCTCCCTTCTTGTTCGCTTCACGAATTTTGTACCATAATTGAATGGGATCATTTTGATCTTCATCTGACGAATAGTAATGCAAACACTTTGCCAGGCCTGGCGAAGGTATAGGGGAACGGTCCGAATCCGACCATGGCATGGTTGGAGTGATGCCCTGGGTTTCGTCTGATGAATAAGTTGGAGTGGAAAGCATAGGGGAAGGAGTCGGCTGGGAACGACTTTGAATATTAAGTTCCTTCCCTGAAAGCAGTGATGGTGAGTCACTTGGACTAGTAGCCCGAGTACTACCCTCTGTGAACATTGCTTCTATGTCTAACTCAGGTACAGGAAGTGCTCTTTGAATGCAGTCTTTCATAACTTGAGATTTTCTATCCAACTTGTGAGTCTGATTTAAATGATCTCGAAGTTTCTTTATAGTCTTGTTACACCCTTCAATTGGGCATATCGAATATGTATATTTAACCTTTTCCTTCACCTGTTTTTTATGGACCTGCCTCACGTGCCTCTTATATTGCCTGTAAATGCGGTCGCATATGTCACAGTAGGTTCCTGTATAAGTACTGCTTCTAATCCTACAGCGTTTTCCACTCCCGCGTCCAACTGAAAAGGACCCTCTAACTCTGTCACTTTCTTTTTTCCGAGTCCTTTCCCTCCCCCTACGACGCAAACTTTTGTTTTCACTAAGACTCTCTGTATCCGACATTTTTGTCTTTTCGCTTGGAGATTCAGTTGAAGATTGAAATAAGGACGCTGTTGATGTCTCTTTTATACCAAATTCAAGGTCATGTACACAAAAGTGGAAAATTACCTGAGTTAATATCTTTATTATTTGTACACGGATTATCAGTATGAGAAATATCTTTATTATTTGTACACCGATTATCAATCTGAGAACGCCATATTATTTCTTGTATTGAGACGTAAATAATGACACCAAACAATATTTGTCAAATATTTGAAAAACAGACAGTTTCAAGTTTGGCCTGAATCTGTCAAGCTTCCCATCTCTGCACCCTGCTGTGAAGTCTTCATTCAGGGGAAATGTACACTACTAGAAGTTGCGTCATTTGTGTGTGACCTTCAACTGATAGGATTTGCGCGGTAGTCTTCGAAGTTATGGAGGTTATGATGACACGCGTATACATATGTTATGAATAAATTAACCAAATTTGGGATGCGACATAGGAAGTTTAAATCACTGGAGTGTTACACATACGCAGTTATATAGGACATAATAAACCTAATGAAGATTTGTTTGGTAGCGTACCTTATACTGTATATATTGCCACCCACCCACTTTAAGGGTGGTGTCACAAATTTGGGTAAAATGTGTAAAACAGGTCTCTGGCTACACGATGACACTAAAATCAATGTCCTCGTATCAAAGGTCATAGAGAAGTTAACATTTTAAAATCGGGTTTCAAAGTAGAATTATTTACCGATTTTAAAGGACTCTGCCGCCCTAACCCCTCAAGATAGAGGCATGAGCTTTTATGTGTGGATACCTGGTTCATATACCTATCGATTAACGGAAGCCAAATTTTGATTTTTGTCCTCAAAAAATTTTTAAAAATTAAAAATTCAAAGGTTGTGTGGGACTTACCTTGTATTGTATATATTGCCACCCACCCACCCTAAGGGTGGTGTCACAGATTGTGGTGTCAATTTGTAGAACACGTCTCTAACTACACGATGACACTAAAATCAATGTCCTGGTGTTAAAGGTCATAGAGTAATTAACATTTTAAAAACGGGTTTCAAAAGATTTTATGGAACCATTTTTTCTGAGGCCATTTCTCCTTCGAGTTGAGTCCAATTAACACCAAATTTATAATTTCTAATGTCTCTGGTCGGATGTACATTGTACTTTAGTTTTGTAGTATTGAGGTCAGAGGTCAATGAGTAATCATGAAGCATGTTTTCAGACCCATATCTCTGTAACCACAACCGATTGTGACCAGTGACTGGTATCATGATAAAGTCCTTTTAATAAGCTACAATTTGAACCCAACATAAAGACCCAATGGTCACTGAGATATAGACACTTGAAATTTTATTACAGTTTCAAAAACTGGCGGGAAAGGAAAAAAGCACATGGCATGGTAAATCACGTGATCAAAAGAGCGCGGAAAAACGTTTTTCGCTAATTACTCGGGTATCAACCGGCAGAATTTCACCACATTTGGCAAAATGGTAGTTGAGACCAATATCTATCGTTTGACACCAAAATAAACCATAGCGGTTCATTGCGCATGCTCAGAGACAGTCTTGGATTTTCCCGTAGAAACCAATGTTAATTTTAGGATAAGGGGTACCCCTGGTTCAGGTCTTATATCTCCGTCGTGTCTTAAGACTCGGATTTTTTAACTAGTACAAATTATACATAAGACATATATCTATATTGTGATAAAAAATGGTGGGTGTAAAATGAAGCATTTTTTTTTAAAATGACGTCTAAATTTAGATTTTTCTTGAGACCACTGTTCTGTAACCATGTACAATTGCGTCCAATAATTGGTATTGTAACGTGTAGGGTTCGAAATATTAGATGTGACCTATGATACTGCTTTAACAAAATGCCTGGGTTGAATGATACAGCTATATATGATCAAAACAAAATGATTGGTGTTTCTACACATTAGGACGTATCAACTGAGGATGTATCACCTAAGGATTTATCCACTAGGACGTATCCCCGAGGAATCTATCCACTAAGGATGTATCACTCTACCTTATTTACGTATGTAGCATGCATCCACTTAGTGTGCAGCTATGCACACATACATCCACATAGGATGTATACGTCCACCTAGGACGTATCACTTAAGGCCTTTAATTGGTAAACTATCGATCCTCACCGGTTATTTCCTCTCTCTCGTAGATCTGCTCTCTTTTGACGCTGCTCCCGATAGACTAACTCCTGATAAGAAAATCTGTGCCTTTATATAAACCCTTGTAAACATTTGTAATGTCTCGGACTTTATCGTTCCGAACAAGGGAAACTACCGAAAGAATTTTCATCACTCTCAAAGTGAAAGTTGTATTCATTACAGGTACTATTCATCACTAAAACTAACCAAGTCACGCCTCCTCCGATACTCATGCGTCCTCGCATGAAAAAAAAAAACAAAAAACAATGAAATAAAAACAAGATGATGATGACTTGGAATTGAACAGCATTGCTTATTTCTTGAATCATGAAATGATTAAGACATCTTCTCTGTATCTTCAAACAACAATTATCAAGTAAAAACATAATTAGCAAAGGTTGTTCTGATATAAACAGTGATACAACAATAACAAAAGATATGTTTATGTCTCAAAACTATGGTACTCAGATTATCTCATTTTCGCATAGACACAGATTACCTATCCGTACACAACAACTTATCCATAGTTACATATTGAAAAACTCCTCAGACTCCCGAATCACTTCCACAGTTTTCCCTCCTTCCGCATACTTTGTGGCGACCACCTCCTTTACCCTCTTCCTGTATGTCTCGCACTTTGTGGCCTCATCCTTTACTTCTACCGCACAAGTCTGCTCAGAGGAATCTCTCCGATCCTGCGTCACCTGCACCGATGCATCTTCAGTCTGTACTCCACCACTGGTAGGAGACAGGTCGACAGAGGAAGACGCCTCTCTCCGCTTGTCCTCGTCCACCCTAACAAACCTTCCTAGTGCTGAATGGAATCGATGGGCTGAGTACGTTTTCGTATGACTCGGCCCAGCATCAGCTCCTCCTCACTTGTCTTGGAGGTTGAAGGTACTGAAGATAAATCTTCGATGTCGGATGTATCTGATGCATCTTTGTCACTAGCTGACACGTATCCTATGAGATGCTCGGGATCTTCGTCCCAATCGCTAGCTTCTCCTTCGTCTTTCTGGCCCTGTGGTGACTTCTCCGACGGGTCCACACTACTAATGTTCTGGATGTTTCTGTCGCATGTGTTTTGTCAAATATTGCATTTTTTCTTAAAGGACACATGACATTCCGTACACTGGATCACGTTGTTAGCACATTTGAGAAGGTGCTCTTTCCAAGCTTCCTTCGACGCAAGCTCAATAAAGCACAGAGGGCACACTTCCTTGATTTTTCTTGGAGTGGTCTTCGTCTTTGGCATGATTCTCGATCTCTGCAAAATAAAATATAAAGCATATGTACAGATGATACTTTCTGTACCTTAATAAAAAAAAAAACTTAATCATAATCTTTAAGCCATGCTGGAGGACGTCTTTTCCTCTTCCTATCAGACCCCCCGGCCAGATCCTCTATGGTTTCAAGACTCTTTTCTTTGTAACTTAGCAGGTCATCTGCTGTCTCAAGAGGGGTACATTCTTCAGACTCATCCTTTCGATACATGCCCTGTTTCAGACTCTGTACCTCACATCCACTCCCACTTCTCCTCTCAAAATTTGCTTTCGACATACTTTTCATTCGATCACAGTGGATTGATCTGTTCTTTTCCATTGCGCCCAACAGTTCACCTTATAAAGAACCTCTAACAGTTTAGCTATCACATCAAATGGACCTCGCCAGAAAGAATGTGAGCTTTGACGAGCAACCAATTCTTCGTTGTGGGAAAAATACATATACCTTGTCACCAGCCTTGAATTTCTCAAAAGACATTCGCATATCATGGTAATGCTTCTGTCTTTTGATTGATTGCTCGGAATATCTTCTTACTGCCGCGTGTGCTCTTTCCATGCGTTCTTTTAGAATCCAAACCCACTCATGCTGCGACAGATTCTTCCAACTGTCCGGCATCTCATAAATTATGTCTAAAGGGGTAGCAGTCTCCCTCCCCATCAAATAAGGCATGTTTGGGCTGAATCCTGTACTTTCATGTTCCGTTTGCCCTGTAGGCCATAATGACAAAGGGTATATGTTGATAACCCAATCTCCTATGGTTTTCGTTCACGTATGCACTAAGCATAGTAGCGAGATCTTATTGAAACGTTCCACCATACCATCTGACTGAGGATGGTACGGGATCGTTCTTGTTTTATGGATCTGCAGCATGTCACATACTTCTGCAAACAACTGGCTTTCATACTGACGACCCTGGTCAGAATGAATAATATTGGGGACACCAAATCTACAGATCACTTAATTGAACATTATCCTGGCGACAGTCTGGGGCTTCCATGTTACGCATAGGGAATGCCTCAGTCCACTTTGAGAAGTAATCAGAGAAACCACAGTATATAGCGGTTTCCATTCTCCGTTTCTGGGAACTCGCCCAGGATATCAGTGGCAATCCTCTCCATAGGATAGCCAACTTGAATAATCTGCATTGGTGCTTCTTTGTCCTATTAGGATCTTGCGTCTGGAGCAAGCTTCACATCCCCCAATATAGACTTCGCACGTCACTCTGAAGACCAGGCCAGTAATAACCCTGCCTTATCTTACTGAGAGTTTTGTGAATACCTAGATGACCTGACGTGCTAGAGTTATGAGTATATTTCAAGACAGTTCTCCTTTCACTGAAAGGGACTACAGCCTGATGGACAGAACCATTACTGTCCCCAAAGTTCCCAAACTCTTAACAACACATTGTCCTTGATGACTAACTGACCCCATTGAGACCAAAGCGATTTTACGATATAGCTGTCAGCAGATATATCGCGATAGTCTGGTCGCTTGTTGTCTTTGACCCATGACTTAACCTTCCCGATATCTTTATCGGCATCTTGAATTTCGCCTAACTTCGAGATTTTCTCCTTTTCATCTACGGACACTTCCTGAACAATGATAGTTTTAGAGAACCAGCTTTCTCCCAGACATCATAGAAACCACACTGGGGCAGCAGGAAGCCTACTCAAGCTATCTGCATTTCCATGCAGCCTTCCTGCCCTGTGCTACGATCTCCATAATCATATGAAAGATATAACCTCGAGCCAACGAGCTAACTGGCCCTCTGGGTCTTTAAACCTCAATAGCCATTTGAGTGAGCTATGATCGGTTCTGATGAGGAACTTGCGTCCATAGAGGAAATGACGGAAATGCTTTATGAAAGCAACAACGGCAAGAAGTTCTTTCCTCGTCACGCAATATCTTCTTTCAGCTTTACTAAGAACCTTGCTTGCGTACGCTATCACTCGTTTTTTTCCGTCTATGACCTGTGAAGAGGACTCCACCAACTAGCGTTATTGCTCGCATCAGTATCCAAGATAAATTATTTACTGAAATCTGGACAGGCGAGTATGGGTAAGCTTGTCAGCTTCTGCTTCAAAAGCTCGAAAGACCTTTGACAGTCATCGGTCCATTTGAACTTGGTTGTCTTCTCTGTTAGTTTATGTAGTGGGTGAGCTATACTGGCAAAATTTGAAACAAACTTGCGATAATAGCTACATAGCCCGATGAACGACCTAATTTGGGTTTTGTCTATTGGCTGTGGCCAGTTTTCTACCACCGAGATTTTTCCAGGGTCCGTTTCGATCCCTCTCCTGGAAATTACATGTCCGAGGTACTTCACTTGATCGGCAAACAGCGTGCATTTTCTCGCCTTTAATTTCAGCCCAGCCGACAAGAGCTTTTCAAAAACCTTTTCCAGGTTTCCTAACATTTCGTCAAAAGTCTTGCCATAGACGATTATGTCGTCTAAGTAGATAAGACATTTCCCAATGAAGACCAGACAATACCGTGTCTACTAACCGTTCAAATGTCGCCGGAGCGTTGCAAAGCCCGAACGGCATGACATTGAACTCGTAGAGACCTTGTCTTGTAGCAAAGGCAGTTTTGTGCTTATCGGATGCGTCTAGCTCGACTTGCCAGTACCCGCTATTCATGTCAAAAGTGCAAAACCAGTTAGATCCATTGAGTTGACTGAGTGACTCATCAATCTTGGGCAGCGGATATGCGTCCTTTGTTGTAATATTGTTGAGGCGTCTGTAGTCGATGCAGAATCTTGTTGATCCATCCTTTTTCTTTACTAACACGATTGGGGAAGACCATGGACTTTTGGATGGTTCTATGACCCCTCTACGCAGCATGTCAGCTACATGCTTATCTACCTCCTGGTTGCATGTGAACTGACAAAATGTCTAGGCGGCTGCTTTATCGGATTCATTGGTGCCCGTGTCGATTTTATGTTTTACCCATGTCAGCCCTCCTACATCTTTGTCCGACGTTGAGAAGACGGGTGCGTATTTTGTCAATAACATTGCTTTGGCTTTGTCTCTGTTTTTCTGATCCAGGTTCTGTGAGCATCTTTCAAACAACTCCTTGATGTGACTATGCATACTACCTGTTTCCTCAATCACTTTTGTGCTCTCCGAAGATATAACTTCTTCTATAGGCGAGAGGCTTCCTACAATCGTGCCTGGATGAATGGTCTGTGTATCAGCTGAAAGATTCACTAGTCTAATAGGAACAATATCCTGGCTCCTAACTAATGTCTTAGCGACGATACCTACGTTTGTACGCAGAAACCCTTCGGTGGGTTCTATGATTGCTGTCCTGGCCGGTAATTTCCCATCTTCCGAGCTACACATATCTTTCCCTCGGTGATCACTTCAGTTCTAGGTGGCAGACTTATCCTATTTATGATGGAAACTTTGTATGAACTGGAGGTTCCCTCTGGCTTAATCTTATGTTCTATGCCAGATATGGATAGAGTCTCTTTCTGTATATCTATGATACAGTTGTTCTTTGTCAGAAAATCCATCCCTAGAATGCCGTCCATATTGACATCAGCAATGAATTAACCTGTTGCTGAATTGTCGAGTCACCAATTGTGATGCATACTTCTGTCATACCTAACACTTCAATAGGGGTCCCATTAGCAGACAGTACAGTTTCGTCAACCTTACTTAGTTCATATTTTTGACCTGTAGATAATGTTTCAAATAGAACCTGGGATAAGAGAGATACAGTCGCACCGGTGTCTATCAAGAGGGAAGTTTCCATCCCTCCAACTAGGGATTTGACATATAACCCAGCTTCCTTAATAAGCTGGATATAGCGAGAGCATTGCTCTACCTTGCTCTGTTATCCCTGTTGGACCTATCTTGCTGGTTAGGTTTTGTCTCATCCTTCTGATTTACAGGCTGATTTTTCTTCTTACTCCAATACTGTGAACGTGTCGGACAATTCCTCAAGAAATGTTCGGGGAACCGCAATTATAACACTTTCTAGCTTGCCCACCTTCGCGCATGTTTCTGATCTCCCTCTTTCTCTTTTTTACTCTGTCCGTTCTTAATTGTCTTCACTTCTTTCTCTAATGAACGTAAACTTTTCTGCATATTTTCTATCAAGGTTTCCAACCTATTCTCCTTCTCAGGTGGATCCTTGTCTATGACATGGACAGTTTCTTTACTGCGTCTTTCAGTTCTGTAAAAAGCCTCTAATTCTACCGCTCTTTGTATAGCATCGTTGAGATTGATCGGTCTGGCTTGTTTAATTTTGAGGCGTATCTCTGCATCAAAGAGACCATCAAGGAATTGTTCTGTAGCCAATACCTCCTTCAAATCACTCGACGCTGTAGGGTACACCAGATTAGTCAGCCGTCTGATGTCCTGCCCCATCTCTGGCAAACTTTCAGAAGCCTTCTGTCTTCTTTCACGCAGCTGTACTCGATAAAGTTCCGTTTGGTTTGCTGGCGCAAACCTATCCTGAAGAGCCTGTAAAAGCTTCTTGTAGTTCTGGCGGTCGTCTTTAGGTTGATTTCCAAGGACGCCTTGTGCCTGCCCACGGAGAGAAGCGGCAAGATACAACCCTTTCTCGACGTCCGTCCATTGATTGATGATGGATACAGACTCAAAGTGCGATAGATAGTCATTCCATAGGCGAGTCCCATCATATGTAGCTGGCTTTATTAAATTATTTGGCTTAGGAACGCTACGATCAGGTGGATAAGTAAAATGAATAGTAGGGTCCCTAACTTGCCCGGATGATGGGGCCTTATTCGTCCCCACTATACTACTTTTGTGTTGCGTATTTGTTGCACGGGTAGATGTATGACTATCTACTCCGCCGTTACTTCTTTGTGAATCAGTACTTGCTCTTCGATGACCCAGCACTCTCACACCAGGGGCATTGATTCTGGGGGTTGAATTAAGTACTTGTCTAGTCTCATTTATTTCCCGATTAAGACGTTCTATCTCATCGTCTAAAAATGTCAGATCTGCATCTATCATAGAATTTACAGCCATGGTTTGTAATCTAATATCCCGGCGCTTGCCACCAAATTTTGTAACGTGTAGGGTTCGAAATATTAGATGTGACCTATGATAGTGCTTTAACAAAATGCCTGGGTTGAATGATACAGCTATATATGATTGGTGTTTCTACATATGAAGGGATCAGTCAATAAATCACATATATAAAATTAAACAAACAGATGGCACGAGTCAATATATACAGATTATAGGGATATGAACTATGGATATATACAAAAACGTAAGCATGGGCATAATATAAATGATTTATTAGCAAGAGTTTCTCTCTATGTCCTGTACTCCAAGGCTTGGGAGCAATCAGCCCGATGCCTTGTGATCTATCCACTTAAGGACGTATCAACTGAGGATGTATCACCTAAGGATTTATCCACTAGGACGTATCCCCGAGAATCTATCCACAAAGGATGTATCACTCTACCTTATTTACGTATGTAGCATGCATCCACTTAGTGTGCAGCTAAGCACACATACATCCACATAGGATGTATACGTCCCACCTAGGACGTATCACTTAAGGCCTTTAATTGTAACTATCGATCCTCACCGGTTATTTCCTCTCTCGTAGATCTGCTCTCTTTGACTGCTCGCGATAGACTAACTCCTGATAAGAAAATCTGTGCCTTTATATACCCTTGTAACATTTGTAATGTCTCGGACTTTATCGTTCCGAACAAGGGAAACTACCGAAAGAATTTCATCACTCTCAAAGTGAAAGTTGTATTCATTACAGGTACTATTCATCACAGTATCATCTGATAGATAATGTTTGGGGCTATCTGCTCATGTAATAAAAACAATACTGTATCGGGAAAATTTTCGGAGTTATTTGACAAAATCTAAATTTGAGTTCGTAGAGTAACCGGAAGTAGAAGTTTCTTCCGGTCAAATTCACTGAAAAAAATTTCCTAGTAATTATTGATCATGTACTATAACATATCCAAAATTCAAATCTGTATCATTGATAATATAGCTGAAAATCAATTTAAAAGATTTTATTTTGTGGGACTTAACGTATTTAGTATAGTTTTGACTTCATAAAGAGTTATCCCTCTTTATCCATTATGGCTTTCGAGTATAACTCACTCGGAAATAAGATAAGCCCTCACTTTATACGCAATAACTCTTACAAATAAACCTAATGAGGATTTGTTTGGTAGCGTATTAGCAATGTACATGTACATAATCAGTACACACACTGCAAATGATATAAAATATGATTAAAAAAAACACACAACTGACACTTGGGCACCTAATCCATATTTGGTATTTGAATCACACTGAGTCCAAATATATTTTTAAAAATCATGAAAAATCAAGAGTACCTTATATTGTATAAAATGCCACCCACCCATTTTAAGGGTGGTGTCACAAATTTGGGTGTCAATGTGTAAAACAGGTCTCTGGCTACTCGATGACACTAAAATCAATGTCCTCGTGTCAAAGGTCATAGAGTAATTAACATTTTAAAATCGGGTTTCAAAAGATTTTATGGCACTTAAGAGGGCCTTTGGGAACTTAACAGGGTTTTAGAGATCTTAAAGGCCGGGGTTCGACCTAGATAATATACACCCGCTCAGCAATTAAGCCAATATGGTAGTGGGCTGGCCTTCAACACTGCTGCTGATAAAATAGAGAATGTTATCAGCATCAACTGACCAAAACCACATGGCTACTACATGTAGTCTATGAAGTATAGTAATTACATATTATTTGTGGATATCAAGTATTTCAAGTATAACTCTCAATATACATTACGATTAACAATTAATGAAAAAAAAACTCACTAACTTTGAAAGTTAAGATATTATTGGAAGTTTATTTAACAAGTCAAATAAGGTAAAACTCAAATGAAAATTGCTAATAACAAAGTTTTATTGACACACAGTTTATAAATTACAGAAAATAGAATACATGAAAAAACAATTGTTGATAGTCATTCTGAAGTTGTATAAATTTGTATAGTTAGTTAATAATATTAATAATAATAATAATGATAATAATGATAATAATAATAATAATAATAATAATAATTATTATTATTATTATTATTATTATTATTATTGTTATTATTATTGTTATTATTATCATTATTATTATTATTATTATTACTCACTTAAAAAAATATGTAGTTTTTTAGAACAATACTTGAATGTATCTTAGCCAGATATTTTCACGGTATTTGTATGAAAGTTTTTTGTCTTTTTCCCTTGAACACTTCTAGGGGATTCTTGTCGTTTTGGGTTCCATATTGATGTATAATCCCTATTTACATTGTTATTCCACTGACACACAGCAAGATTTGATCTCATGTTATACTGAGTATCACTGAATGAAATCCGTTTGTCCTGAAAAATGTTCAACGGTGTTGTTGAAAACTTTCAACATAGTAGGTGTCTTTCCCTAAATGGTAGCTGCTCGGATCCCTGTAGATATTGGATTTTTTTTATGACACCAAGAAGTAAATCTTTCAGCTTTTGGGTCAGTTAAAATTTTGCGTTTCAATTCATAAAACTCGCCAGTTCTGCATCGCGAGGTTTGGTGACAGTTCTCATGGTTGTTTTTGTAGTGTTGGACAACATTCTCAAGGGATTTTTTTTAAAATAATAGGATCCTTTTCACAATTTTTTACAGCCCAATAAAAGAGTTGAAATTGATTCGACTTTGTCATCCAGTTGTTCTGACCATGTATTTTCCTTTTAGATAATTTGGCCTGTTGAAACCTTCTTAAGAGCGATTTTTTACTGCCTTTACCCCATGCCATACATCATTTTGATTTATATTATGTCCCCTCTTTTTCCCTCAGCAATTTATTTAGTGATAGATTTCTATCATGCGTGTGGACATTGACTGGTACATCTAAGGTTTCAAAATCTGTAAAATTCTTTTAGTGCCAATTGTCCTCAGGCGCTGAGACACATGGTCATCAGCTTTAGTTATATGTACACACTTTAGTACTTTGTTATTTCTGTCACCCATACTGACAACACTTGTGTCTTTGGCATTCTTACGCCATCCATGGCGGGCATCAGAAATGATATCAATTCCATCTAGATTCTCATACATTGCAATTTCTTCATTCAATGCTTCCGTAATGGTTGCATTCGTACTCTTCTTGTACATGGTCCTTGTAGGTCTCTAACATTGTTTTCCGTTTTTTCTTTCCTATGAATCCTATATTTGCACCGTAACAAAACCTGTTGTAGTGCACGGGTAACATTCCGCTACAAGAAAACCCGTGAAATACACGCATATTTATCAAATATTCGTTGTTTGGCAAATATGGAGACGATGACCACAATAATATGTTGTGCTTATTTTCATTACACAAGTAACGAAAAATGGCACATCCCCCTTCTTTGTTATTGCTTTAAACTTCAGTGTTCCTTTACAGCTACGTCCATGTTCCTCAGATACTTTCAAAAGCTTGTCTACAGACAAGTTTGTTGTCATGAAAATATCTTGATTTACATCGTTCTTCGGCACTTGAAAGTATGTGTTCATGTTGGACTTCTACCTTGTTCTCTTCCTGTTCAGTGGTATTTTGTTGCTGAAGAAAATAGTTCAGGACTTCTTCAATGAATATCACCATTGTTAAACAGGATGGTTAACTCTTTTCATTAAAATTGATCGAACGTGATTGAAGCTTATCAAAAATTTGCCGTCTTCTGCCATCATCCCCAGAATTTGAATTTTAAAGATGTGGTCGAGGTTTTTGCTTCAGACATTTTTGCTGTGTGATGGTCGTTGTTATAAGAGTACCGTAAGTAATAGAACTATGTATATATCTGTATGATCATATAACAATTAATGACTGGAGTATTTCAAATATGTACCCCATGGGTAGAATGGGTACTGCATATATAAATCAATACATCATCATAGTTGCTGTTAATTATCCAGAATCAGTAAATGATTTAGGTAAAATGACATCTTATGTTTATATTTCTACAAAATTATGAATTTAGCTTATAACTATAAATATTAACACCTTGTAAAATATAACATGAAATAACCTCTAATAATAAATGGAGTATGCTGTATCAATATACTATATCTCCAGAAAGCATCCCATATCTTATTTCTCAGATTGAAGGGATTTGGTTATGGTTAGCATCTGAGATGATGTAACATCCTGTCTTTAGGCTTGATTGACCAATGCACTGTGTGGGGTAACATTTCCCTCCAATTCTCACAAAGTATCCTAGTAATTCACAAGGTGCTTAGACAAGAAAACCTCAGGATTTGTCAACAAAGTAGGGTAAAAATTTAAAGTTGGATATATTAGTTTATCTTGTCAATTCATATCCTAAAATAATGAGCAATTTGGTAAAACTGACAATTACAGTGAAGAAAGAAGATGGAGATTTTGTGTTGGATTATTTGTCATTTTCTGATATTGTTGTTGAGGAAGTAAATACATGCTGTGTGTCTACCCAGACAAATAGTGGAAATGATCAAGAAGATCAAGTTGTTACTGAATATAGTGATTATGTAATTGAACAAGATCAGAATGCAGATGAATGTCCTCATTGTTTATGTCGGCCATGTGTTACAAATGAAAGATTCAGACAGTCATGGTGGGAAACTCATACTCACCCAAAACATAAAAGGAACCATGCATGGTAGAAAAGAAGTCTATAAGTATTTTTGGACAATGATGTATCAATAGGCAAGTTTGGAAAAGATGTTCGCTATTTAAACAAAAAATTAATAGCACTTCAAAATGACCCAAATATGAGTAATATTGTTTGTCATAGAAGGGATATCATGCCAAATTGTGTGCTAAAACTAGTGAGAAGTTGGTATCCAAACCCTAATCATATACCTTACATGGGTCATATGTGGGAGTAAGATACATGTATACTTGAATAGGGTTTTAGATTTTCATTCCATATTAAATTTATGACTACACAAACATTTACCCTGCAGTACATATCTTATATATTGGATTTAAAGATATACACACTGAGTCCAAATATATTAAGAAAATCATCAAAGATCAAGAGGTGCGGATTTGGTGGGGGGGAATAGTATCTTATATTGTATATATTGACACCCACCATTTCTAATGGTAGTGTCACAAATTTGGGTGTCAATGTGTAGAACAGGTCTCTGGCTACACGATGACACTAAAATCAATGTCCTCGTGTCAAAGGTCATAGAGTAATTAACATTTTAAAATCGGGTTTCAAAGTAGAATTATTTACCGATTTTAAAGGACTCTGCCGCCCTAACCCCTCAAGATAGAAGCATGAGTTTTTAAGTGTAGATACCTTGTTCATATACCTATCGATTAACGGGAGCCGAATTTTGATTTTTGTCCTCAAAAAAAAATTTTAAAAAATTAAAAATTCAAAGGTTGTGTGGGACTTACTAAGTTTATTTAGCCTCGTTGTGATTATATATAACCGGAAGTGACGTTCCATCTGCCTTGGCACAATATTGTAGGTCACAATGAGTCCAAATATATAAAAAAAATCATCAAAGATCAAGAGGTGCGGATTTGGGGTGGAAAATAGTACCTTATATTGTATATATTGACACCCACCCACCCTAAGGGTGATGTCACAAATTTGGGTGTCCATGTGTAGAACAGGTCTCTGGCTACACGATGACTCTAAAATCAATGTCCTCGTGTGAAAGGTCATAGAGTAATTAACATTTTAAAATCGGGTTTCAAAAGATTTTATGGAACCTTTTTTTCTGAGGCCATTTCTCCTTCGGTTTGAGCCCAATCAACACCAAATTTATAATTTATAATGTCCTTGGTCTGGTCTACATTGCACTAAAGTTTTGTAGTATTGAGGTCAAAGGTCAATGAGTAATCATGAAGCATGTTTTGAGACCCATATCTCTGTAACCACAACCGTTTTGTGACCAGTGACTGGTATCATGATAAAGTCCTTTTAATTAGCTACAATTTGAACCCAACATAAAGAACCTGCGACCAATGGTCACTGAGATATTGATCCTTGAAAATTTAGTACAGTTTCAAAAACTGGCGGGAAAGGAAAAAGCACATGGCATATCACGTGATCAGAAGGGCGCGAAAAAAAACGTTTTTCGCTAATTACTCGGCTATCAACCGGCAGAATTTCACCAAATTTGGCAAAGGGGTAGTTGAGACAAATATCTATCGTTTGAGACCCAAATACACCAGAGCGGTTCATTGCGCATGCTCAGAGACAGTTTTGAAAATTCCCATAGAAACCAATGTTAATTTTAGGATAAGGGGTACCCCTGGTTCAGGTCTTATATCTCCGTCGTGTCTTAAGACTCGGATTTCAAACTAGCACCATTTATAGCTAAGACATATATCTATATTGTGATGAAAAATGGCAGATGTAAAATGAAGCATTGTTTAGAATATGACGTCTAAATTTTGAATTATTCTTGAGACCACTGTTCTGTAACCATGTACAATTGCGTCCTATAATTGGTATCATGTGATAGATTGTGTTTGGGGCTATCTGCTCATGTAATAAAAACAATACTGTATCGGGAACATTTTCGGAGTTATTTGACAAAATCTAAATTTGAGTTCGTAGAGTAACCGGAAGTAGAAGTTTCTTCCGGTCAAATTCACTGAAAAAAATTTCCTAGTAATTATTGATCATGTACTATAACATATCCAAAATTCAAATCTGTATCATTGATAATATAGCTGAAAATCAATTTAAAAGATTTTATTTTGTGGTGACTTTTATTTTGGAATGGGTACTTTGTGTGGTGTAAGTTAAGTGGTCATTGGTTCATACTTATATTTGACCAGATGACCACATTACTTATATTAATAGATAGCCCAGGGTCCACTCTATACACATAAAAAATATTAAAAAAAACTAAAAATCTTTGAGGGAGATATTGAGGTCTAAAGGTACCCTATTCCACCCGTCCCATTGCCTCCTATGTTAAAATTTTGAATCCACCTCACTTCTTAACTCTTGATCTGATAACCACCACATTTACACATAATGTAGCCCTGGGTCCCTACTATATGTATACCAAATATGAAGTAAATCTAATGGTTTTGAAGGGAGATATGGGTCCAAATCAAAGCTATACTTGTAATATAGATTGTTATAGAATAAGGGGTATCCACACAGCTGATGGGCTCTTAAATGTTCAAAAAGGATGTGAAATTCAATTTGAAGTTTTAAAAATGTTGCTACAGAATAAAACAAGAAAAAACACAAAGAAATGTCAAGTTTTATTATCTAGAAAACTTTTTTAGAAGTGTTTAAGTAACACGTTATTTGTCGAATTCACCTATGCTTTACATATGTCATATTGAAAATGGTCATTTTTCCCCTATCAATGGTCTTAGCTGTCCATTCTTTATGTTTTTGGCAATCTCGTGATGTACATAAAGAAAATGAATGGTCAAAACATCTACATTTTACTTATAAATTTAATTTAGTAACCCAAAATGGTGTGGAGGTCCACCCGTCCCATTGCCTCCTATGTTAAAATTTTGAATCCACCTCACTTCTGAACCCTTGACCTGATGACCATCAAATTACATAACATGTTGCTCTAGGTCCATACTACATGTATACCAAATATCAAGTCCTAGCCATGTCTTTGTAGGGAGATATTGCTCAAAAGGCAAAGGGTATTCAACATATGTTTTACATAAAAAATTCTAAGTCCAAAAACAAGTGGTCACTTTTCCATATCTAAGTCTTAAGTGTCCATTGATGATGTTTTTGCCATCTCATTATCTAATTAAGGAAACTGAGTGGTCAAAACTTGTATTATTTATTGATAAATGGTCTGAAATACCCCAAAATGGTGGTAAATGCATGCATAAATGCATGGGTCAAAATTTTTAAAAATTAATTTTTCACTTATATTTGACCATATGACCACATTACTTATATCAAATGATAGCCCAGTGTCCACTCTATACACATAAAAAATATATAAAAAACCCAAAAATCTTTGAGGGAAAATCATCCTGTCCCATTACTTTCTATAGTAAAGTTTAATGAATGAATCACCCTTTCTTTGGGCACCACAGCTCCTTTATGAGAGGTCCTTTTGAAATACCCTTAGAGTATATTGTCATGGACATACATAGGTACACACTCATGGTATCAGATTGTCCTTAGAAAATTTTTAAAAAATTACAAAAAAATTCAAAAATTACAACAAAATCCAAACTTCAGATGAAGGACACTTATCTCATAAATGCATGGTTCAAAAATTTTAAAAATTAATTTATCACTAATATATGACCAGATGACCACAAAACTTATATCAATAGATAGCCTTATGTCACCTCTATACACATAAAAAAAAAACCAAAAATCTTTGAGGGAGATATGGGGTCTAAAGGTACCCCAATCATCCTGTCCCATTACTTTCTATAGTAAAGTTTAATGAATGAATCTCCCTTACTTTGGGCACCACAGCTCCTTTATGAGAGGTCCTTTTGAAATACCCTTAGAGTATCTTGTAGGGGGCATACATAGGTACACACTCGTGGTATCAGACTGTCCCTAAAAAATTTTTAAAAAATACAAAAAATTAAAGAAAATTCAAACTTCAGTTGAACACTTAGAAAATTTTTTTTTATTTTGGAATGGGATACTTTGGGTTATGAGGCGGGTATATCTCCCTTATCTCTTGCACCTGAGACCTCATAATCCTAGCATGTATAGTGGATACCCTTGACCATGTGTGGTGTAAGTTTAGGTCATTGGGTTCAAAAGGGGGGGGATCACAGAGAAATAAGGATCCAAAATTCCAAGACAGTGGTTCATACATGCCTATACAGGGTTACTTCCATACCATTTTTGGGTACTGAGGTGGGTTTATCAGTAAAAAATTCATGTGTTGACCACTCATATTCTTTATTCGCATCCTGAGATTGGTAAAAACATCAAGAATGGACAGCTTAGGCCTTTTATAGGGGAATAGTGACCACTTGTAAGTGGACAAGGCCATTTGCCATAGTAAAGATATGGTGAATTCGACAAAGAACATGCTACCTGAACACTGTTTTAGACAATAAAACTTCAAATTTCTTTCTTTTGTGTTTTGTTTTATCCTTTATCAACATTTTTAAAGTTTCAAATTGAATTTTACATTCTTTTGAAAGATTCAGGAGCCAATCAGCTGTGTGGATATCCCTATTTCTACAATAAAGTATATTACAAGTACCCCTTGCATTTTAACGCATATTTCACTTCAAAACCATTAGATTAACTTCATATTTAATATGCATGTAGAAAAGATCATGAGATATATGTGTTGTAAATTTTGGTGGGGGGCATATACAGAGTAATGGTCAAGAAATTATAGGAATTTAAAAATGATAAATTTTACTATAGAGGGTAATGGGACGTGTTGAATGGGGTACATTTAGACCCCCATATCTCCCTTAAAAAACTTTGTATTGATTTCATATTTTACATGTATATAGAGGTGACCTGAGGCCATCTATTGATATAAGTTTGGTGGTCATCAGGTCAAAGGGCACTGTTAAATTGAAATTTAAATATTTTAAGACCACGGTTTTTCCAATACAAGGGTGACTTCCACACCATTTTCAGGTAGTAAATAGCATTTATCAGTAAATGATACATGTTTTGACCACTCAGTTTGTTTATTGACATCCTGAGATTGACAAAAACACAAAAAATACAAAAAATTAAAGAAAATTCAAACTTCAGTTGAATGCTTAGAAAAAAAATTTTTATTTTGGAATGGGATACTTTGGGTTATGAGGCGGGTATATCTCCCTTATCTCTTGCACCTGAGACCTCATAATCCTAGCATGTATAGTGGATACCCTTGACCATGTGTGGTGTAAGTTTAGTGGTCATTGGGTCAAAGGTCACAGAGAAATAAGGATCCAAAATTCCAAGACAGTGGTTCATACATGCCTATACAGGGTGACTTCCATACCATTTTCGGGTACTGAGGTGGGTTTATCAGTAAAAAATTCATGTGTTGACCACTCATATTCTTTATTCGCATCCTGAGATTGGTAAAAACACCAAGAATGGACAGCTTAGGCCTTTTATAGGGGAATAGTGACCACTTGTAAGTGGACAAGGCCATTTGCCATAGTAAAGATATGGTGAATTCGACAAAGAACATGCTACCTGAACACTGTTTTAGACAATAAAACTTCAAATTTCTTTCTTTTGTGTTTTGTTTTATCCTTTATCAACATTTTTAAAGTTTCAAATTGAATTTTACATTCTTTTGAAAGATTCAGGAGCCAATCAGCTGTGTGGATATCCCTATTTCTACAATAAAGTATATTACAAGTACCCCTTGCATTTTAACGCATATTTCACTTCAAAACCATTAGATTAACTTCATATTTAATATGCATGTAGAAAAGATCATGAGATATATGTGGTGTAATTTTGGTGGTCATCAGAGTAATGGTCAAGAAATTATAGGAATTTAAAAATGATAAATTTTACTATAGAGGGTAATGGGACGTGTTGAATGGGGTACATTTAGACCCCCATATCTCCCTTAAAAAACTTTGTATTGATTTCATATTTTACATGTATATAGAGGTGACCTGAGGCCATCTATTGATATAAATTTGGTGGTCATCAGGTCAAAGGGCACTGTTAAATTGAAATTTAAATATTTTAAGACCACGGTTTTTCCAATACAAGGGTGACTTCCACACCATTTTCAGGTAGTAAATAGCATTTATCAGTAAATGATACATGTTTTTTCCCCCCCTGTTTTGACCACTCAGTTTGTTTATTGACATCCTGAGATTGACAAAAACACAAAAAATACAAAAAATTAAAGAAAATTCAAACTTCAGTTGAATGCTTAGAAAATTTTTTTTTATTTTGGAATGGGATACTTTGGGTTATGAGGCGGGTATATCTCCCTTATCTCTTGCACCTGAGACCTCATAATCCTAGCATGTATAGTGTACACTTGACCATGTGTGTGTTTGTAAGTTTAAGTGGTACAATGGGTCAAAGGTCACAAGAGAAATAAGATCCAAAATTTCCAAGGGTCAGTGGTTCATTCATGCCTATTACAAGGTGACTTCCATACCATTTACGGGTACTGAAGGTGTGTTTATTCAGTATAAAAATTCATGTGTTGACCACTCATATTCCTTTATTCGCATCATGAGATTGAAAAGAATGGATAGCTTAGGCCTTTTCTAATAGGGGAATAGTGACCACTTGTAAGTGGACAAGGGCCATTTGCTAGTAAAGATATGGTGGAAATACGACAAAGAACATGCTACCTGAAACACTGTTTTAGACGAATAAAACTTCAATTATCTTCTTTTGTTTTTGTTTTAATCCTTTATCAACAATTTTTAAAGTTTCAAATTGAATTTTACATTCTTTTGAAAGATTCAGGAGCCAATCAGCCCCCTAGTATTCTACAATAAAAGTATATTACAAGTACCCCTGTTTTAACGCATATTCCACTTCAAAAACATTAGAATTAACTTCATATTTAATAATGCATGTAGAAAAGATCATGAGATAATGTGGTGTCATTTTGGTGACCATTCAAGTAATGCCCAAGAAATTATAGGAATTTAAAAAAATGATTCTTATAAGAGGGTAAATGGGAGTGTTGAATGGGGTACATTTAGACCCCATGTCTCCCTTAAAAAAACTTTGTATTGATTCATATTTTACATGTATATTAGATGACACTAGAGGCCATCTATATACAATTTGGTGGTCATCAGATCAAAAGTGGCACTGTTAAATTGAAATTTAAATATTTTAAGACCACGTTTTTTTCCAATACCCTGACTTCCACAGACCATTTAGGTTGGCATTTATCAGTAAATGAAAACATGTTTTTGGACCACCCATTTTGTTTATTGACATCGGCTGGAGATTTGACAAAAAACAGAAAAACTCAAAAAATTAAAGAAAATTCAAACTTCAGTTGAACGCTTAGAAAATTTTTTTTTATTTTGGAATGGGATTATGTTTATGAGGGCGGGTATCTTCTCCCTTATCTCTTGCACCTGAGATCATAATCCATAGCATGTATATAGTGTGATACATTGACCTGTGTGGTGTAAAGTTTAGTGGTCTTGGGATCAAAGTTCACATACCAAAATTCCAAGACAGTGGTTCATACATGCCATTTACAGGAGTGGACTTCCATGACATTTACGGGTAACTGGAGTGGGTTTTATCAGTAAAAAATTCATGTGTTCATCATATTCGTTATTCGCATCGCTTTGGTAAAAACATGAATGGACAGCTTTTTTTTTTTTTTTTTTATATTTTTAAGAAATTTTAAAAAAGTTTATGGCCTTTTGAAGTGGACACTATTTAAGTGACACAGGCATTTTCCATAGTAAATGATATGGTGAATTCGACAAAGAACATGCTACCTGAACACTGTTTTAGACAATAAAACTTCAAGATTTTCTTTCTTTTGTGTTTTTGTTTTATCCTGTTATCAACCATTTTTAAAGTTTACAAAATTGAATTTTACATCAAAGATTCAGGGCCCATAGCTGTGTGGAAATGTTCTACAATAAAAGTATATTACAAGTACCCGTTGCATTAACGATATTTCACTTCATCCAAACTCATTAGATTAACTTCATATTTAATATGGCATTTAGAAAAGATCATGAGAATATATGTGGTGTATATTTGGTCGTCATCAGAGTAATAAGAATTATAGGAATTTAAAAATGATAAATTTTACTATAGAGGGTAATGGATGTTGAATGGGTACATTTAGACCCCCATATCTCCCTTAAAAAACTTTGTATTGATTTCATATTGTTTAATGTATATAGAGGTGACCTGAGGCTAACTATTGCATATATTTGGTGGTCATCAGGTCAAAGGGCACTGTTAAAAAATTTTTAAAAAAATTTATTTTATTTTAAGACCACTGGTATTTTCCTAATACAAGGAGTGACTTCGACACCATTTTACAAATACGCATTTATCAGTAAATGATTACATGTTTTGACCCACTCATTTGTTTATTCGACATCCTGAGATTGACAAAAAAACAAAAAATAAAAAAATGTAATAAAACAAACTTCAGTTGAATGCTTAGAAAAATTTTTTTTTATTTATTGGAATGGGATAACTTTGGCGGTTACTGTAGGCGGGGGTATATCACCCTTATCTGCCACCTGAGACCATCATATCCTAGCATTATAGGTGATACCGATCATGTGTGGTGTAAGTTTTAGTGGTCATCTCAAAGATCACAGAGAAAATAAGGATCCTTCCAGTGGTTCATAGCCTACAGGTGCCAACGCATTTTCGGGTACGGAGCGTGGGTTTTAAGTAAAAAATTCATGTGTTGGACCACTCTTATTCTTATTTCGCAAACGAGAAAAACACCAAGAATGGACTTAGGCCTGTTTACTAGGGAATAGAGACCACTTTGTAAGTGGTCAAAATTTGCCATAGTAAAGATATGGTGTAATTCACCATGCTACCCTGAACACATGAGTTTAGACAATAAGACTTCAAAATTCTTTCATTGTGGTTTTGGTTTTATCCTTTATCAACATTTGTTTCAAATAGAATTCTTACAATTATGAAAGATTTCAGGAGCCAATCAGCTGTGGATATCCCTATATCTACAATGAAAGTATATTACAAGTACTCCAAACATCACTTCAAAACCATCTTCATATTTTAATATGCATAAAAGATCATGAGATATAAGTTGGTGTACATTTGCGTGGTTCATCAGAGTACATGGTCCAAGGTAAATTATAAGGAATTAAAAAATTGCAAACTATAGAGGGTAATGCTGTTGAATGGGGTACATTTTAGGACCCCTCAAATCTCCCTTAAAAAACTTTGTTATTGATTTCATATTTTACATCATACAGAGGTGACATTGAGGCACATCTATTGATATCAATTTGGGTGGTCATCAACATCAAAGGTCACTGTTAAAATTGAAATTTAAATATATTAAACAACAATACAAGATAGTGACTTCCACACCATTTTACAGGTAGTACAATCATTTATCAGTAAATGATACATGTTTTATGACCACTCAGTTTGGTTAAATGGACATACTGAGATTGACAAAAACATAGAAAATACAAAAAATTAAAAGAAAATATCAAACTATTCAGTTGAACGCTTAGAAACAATGGGATACTTTGGGTTATGAGGCGACTCCCTTATGCTCTTGCACCTTGAGACCGTCATAGGTCCTGATATAGTGGTTCCCTTGACCATTTGGTGGTGTAAGTTTAGTGGTCTGGGACAAAGGATCACATAAGGATCCATAATTCCCAAGACAGTGGTTCATAGACATATACAGGGTGACTCATACCATTTTCGGTACTGAGGTGGTTTATCAGTAAAAAATTCATGTGTATGAACCACTTTATTCTTTATTACGCATCCTGAGATTTGGTAAAAACATCAAGAATGGACAGGCCTTTTATAGGGGAATGACCACTCCCTATTGTAAGTGGACAAGGCCATTGACAAAGATATGGTGAATTCTCGACAAGACACATGCTACCTGAACCTGTTTTTAGACAAAAAACTTCAAATTTTCTCTTTGGTGTTTTGTTTTATCCTTTATCAACATTTTTAAAGTTTCAAAATTGAATTGACAATTCTTTTGCAGGAAATCAAGCTATTTCTACAATAAAAGTAATATTACAAGTACCCCTTGCATTTAACGCATATTTCACTTCAAAAACCATTAGTTAACTTCATATTTAATATGTGTAGAAAATATCATTGAGATATATGTGGTGTTAATTTTGGTGGTCATCATGAGTAATTGGGTCAAGAGATTATAGAATTTAAAAATGATAAATTTTAACTATAGAGGGTAATGGGACGTTTGAATGGGGTACATTTAGCCCACCATATCTTTTAAAAACTTTGTATTGATTATCATATTTTACATGTATAGAGGTGACCTGGAGGCCATCTATTGATATAAATTTGGTGGTCATCAGGTAAAAGGCACTGTTACATTGATTTAAATATTTAAGACTCGGTTTTTTCAATACAAGGGGCCTTACTTCCACACTTTTCAGTAGTAGCATATATCCAGTAAATGATACATGTTTTGACTCCATCCTGAGATTGACAAAAACACAAAAAAATTTACAAAAAATTAAAGAAAATTCAAAACTTCAGTGAATGCTTAGAAAATTTTTTTTGGAATGGGATTACTTGATGAGGCGGGTATATCTCCCATTATCTCTATGCAACCTGAGACCTCATACGAAGCATGTATAGGTGGTATAACCCTTGACATGTGTGGTGTAAGTTTAGTGGTCATTGGGTCAAAGGTCACAGAGAAATAAGGATCCAAAATTCCAAGACAGTGGTTCATACATGCCTATACAGGGTGACTTCCATACCATTTTCGGGTACTGAGGGTGGGTTTATTAAAAAAATTTCATGTGTTTGACCCACTCATAATCTATAATCGCATCCTGAGATTGGTTAAAAACACCAAGAATGGACAGGCTAGGCCTTTTATAGGGGAAGTGACCACAAGTGGAACAAGGACATTTGTCAATAGAAAGATATGGTGAATATCACAAAGAAATTGCATACAACTGTTTTAGACAATGTGTTTTGTTTTATCCTTATCACATTTTAAAAGTTTCAAAATTGAATTTTACATATCTTTTGAAAGATTAAGAGAGCCAATCAGTGTGTATATCCCCTATTTTCTAGTTATATTAACATTACCCCTTGCAGTTTTAACGCATATTTCACTTCAAAACCATTAGATTTACTTCATAATTTAATAATGCATGTAAGAGATCATGAGATATATGTGGTGTAATTTTGTTGGTCATCAGAGTACATGGACAGGAATCATAGGAAAGTTAAAATGATAAAATATTACTAAAGAGGAGTAATGGGACGTGTTTGGGGGGGTACATTTAGACCCCCATATCTCCCTTAAAAAACTTTGTATTGATTTCATATTTTACATGTATAGTAGAATGAGTGACCTCTTAACCATCTATTGATATCAAATTTGAACAAAGGGCACTGTTAAACTTGAAAATTTAAATATTTTAAGACCACCGGTTACTTTCCAATTACAAGGGTGACTTCCACACCATTTTCAGGTAGTAAACAGCATTTATCAGGATACATGGTTTTAGTCCACTCAGTTTCATCAGATTCAAAAACAACAAAAAATACAAAAAAATAAAGAAACTTCAAACTGATTGAAATGATTAGAAAATCTTTTTTTATTTGGCATGGAATAACTTTGGGTTATGAGGCGGGTATATCTCATCTTGCGAGACCTCCCTAATGTATATGGGATACCTTGACCATGTGGTGGTGTAATTTTAAGTGGTCATTGGGTCAAAGTTCAAGAGAAAATAAGGATCCAAAATTACCAAGACAGTGGTTCATGACATGCCTTTACAAAATCTCATTCCATTTTCGTGTTACTGAGGTGGTTTTTCACAAAAAATTTTTGACTTATTCATTTATTTCCATCAGAATTGGTAAAAAACATTAAGAATGGGGACAGCTAGGGCCTTTTATAGGGGAATGACCACTTGTAAGTGGACAAGGAGTCCATTTGCCATAGTAAAGAATATGGTGAATATCGGAAAAGTACAATGCTACCATGAACACTGTTTTAGACATTAAAACTTCAAATTTCTTTCTTTCTTTGTGTTTTGTTTTAATCCTGTTATCAACATTTTTAAAGTTTCAAATTGAATATTTTTACATTCTTTTGAAAAGATTCAGGAGCCAATCAGCCTGTTGTGAAATCCCTATATCTACCAATAAAAGTTTATTACACCCCTTGCATGTTAACGCATATTTCAACTTCGAAACCATTAGACATATAAATTTAATATGCATGTAGAAAGAGATGTGATATATAAATTTTGGTGGTCATCAGAGTAATGGTCAAGAAATTATAGGACCTTAAAAATGATAAATTTTACTATAGAGGGTAATGGGACGTGTTGAATGGGGTACATTTAGACCCCCATATCTCCCTTAAAAAACTTTGTATTGATTTCATATTTTACATGTATATAGAGGTGACCTGAGGCCATCTTGCTCTTGGTTTATATATAGAAGCTGGAGAGTTTCCTCTAGAACAACGACGGATCAAATTGACATTACAATATATTACAAAATTAAAGTTGGATCCTAACAATCCGGCATACGACTGTGTCTTTCAACCGCTGTATGAGAAAATTGTACGATAATCGTACAAAAACTATTGCTCCACTTGGCATTAGAATTAAAGAACATATTGAAGACTGCGACTTATTTCTTTTCACCATTTCAGACTTAAATGTATACAAAATACCCTCCATGGGAACTAACAAAACCAACTGTGATTTATCTCTGAACAAAAAATAAATTAATCTGAATTCAAATCCAATAGATTTAAAACAACAATATTTAGAATTGAAAGAAACTTTTGACAACAGCAATTTTTTACCTATTTTCACTGACGGATCAAATCTTCGACCAATGTTTCGGCTGCAGCTATTATAAACTTCGAAATTCTGAAAACAAACATGCCGCCTCTATTTTCACTACTGAGGCCACAGCGATTTTACTGGCATTAAATTATATAAAGTCAAAAGCTATAAGAAAATGTGTTATTTTCTCAGATTCTTTGCCATGTTTAAAATCAATTGAAAGTGTAAACCTTTCTAATAACATAATTTTTGAAATAATATAGACAGTCACATTATTTGACATCTGTAGGTACAGAGATAGTATTCTGTTGGTATTCCTAGCCATAATCGGCATAAAAGGGAAATACCAAAGCTGATGAAGTTGCTAAATTAAGTAAACAGAAAAATTTACAGTCTGAAAATAAAATCCCCTACACAGATCTTAAACCATCTATTGCAGATTATGTGACCGCAACGTTTCAACAACATTGGGATCTACAAATTGAAAATAAATTGCATGAGATAAATGCCAAATTTTCCAATAACCCACCAGTGTGCAACTAGTAATAGAAAAAAATGAGGTTACTCTGACCAGACTTCGTATTTGGTCACAGTAACCTTAACACATAAATATTTATTATTTAAAGAAGAGCCACCGGAATGTATACCGTGTGATTCAAGACTATCAATTAAACACATTTTTTACTGAATGTACAGATTTTAAACCTGCTCGTGAGAAATATTAACTCGAGACAGATCTAAAATAGTGTTTTTTAATAAACGTCGCGGCGACATCAGATTTAGAAATATCTTTAAAGATATTGGGTTATATTCCAAAATTTGAAATATCTGATTAATATTTTATCAATTCACAAACTTGTTTGTCTTTTACCAAATGTTTAGTGTCAAAAGTTTTAAAGAGGATAGACTTACTATGTTTTTTACTTAAATAAATAATTTTACACGAATCGCCACGATATAACTGAAATATCGTTGAAAGTGGCGTTAAACAAAAACAAACAAACAAACAAATTCACAAATGGGTTTCCAACCTGTATTCTACGAGTTCTCGTATCTGTAACTATCCACTTGAGTACCTTTGTGGTTTGGATCATTTGTAGGTTCTCGATGTTCATCCCCTGTACATATATTACTATCAGCATCATTTGACTTTCCTATTTCATTACTACTCAGCATGTTGAAGGCCTCCTGTAAAAGCATGAGTACCTATCGCTGGAGTTTACATATACTATCCTGTAAGCCTAATCTTTACTTCATATCAGTTCATAATTTTTAAAAATACATCGCGGAAAAGCACTATCAATGTAAATTAAAATCGGGGTGGAATTCATTAAGAATCTCGGGATAACTTAATACGGTGTTCCGAGTACCGACCAGTCCGATCATCGAATCTAATTGATCTTTTTAAAACAAAAAACTATATATAGCCTTCCTCACGTTTTCCATTTTTTTTTACACTACTCCTTGGAAAAGTGATCGCACTTTCTCGTCTGTTGTCCATAATCCCATGTCACATCGGGAACGCTATCCTGATTCAAAGAAGGTTTTGCCCCTTCGTAATCATATGTAGCATAATATGACATTATTCATGATGCTCATCCACTTTTGCTACCTTAGATTGGATGAGTCGGGTGAAGCAGACGGAACCCAGTAGAGATGGTTGACAATGCTACTGATCCATTACTTTAAATCTTTACACTTTCTATCCTGGCTCAGAGTTACCAACCTCAAACCTTTAATTAAAATTATGCATTTTATCATACACAAATACACTTTTAAAATACTTACACCAATGTACACTGAATCAAATGTATACGTTTCATTAGATTTCAAATCAGCCGTTCCTAAGGCTGTTTGTAACATCTATGTTGTGTCTGGCATGTTCTCCCTGAGCCCACTTGGATACCTGTAGATGTCTATCTGTGACAAAGTGGCTGATTCTAATGTTTTTCTCCTGCAGGTTTTTGATCTCTCTTTCATTAAACAACAATGAGCAAACAAACAATCATAAGTAATGTCTTTCAATTGTATACTAGTTTTCTCACATGCACGACAAATTTCAATATATTTAGTTAGAGTTGATGCAGACTCACGAATTAGATTGTCTCTAGAGTGCCATAATTACATGCTTTAGCTAGTTTTCTCTATGCTGAAACATAAGGGATCAATATTTTCTCCTTGTTCCTGCTCTCGTTTTTTTAATATATAACGTTCGTATATCTCATTGGGTTTATCAACATAGAATGTCTCAAACTTATAGATTGATTGCAATATCAATTACGGTCCAAACCCCTCTTAAGTCACAATTTTCAAAATTTTCACCAATTTCACATTTTTCGTCAATGTTGTTACCAAAGTAGCCAAATTTTTTGTGATACCTTAGGGACTTAATATGAGTCCTAGAAAACGAGTTATTCGAGTCGGACCAAAGTTCAAGTGGTTAGAACTTCCGAAAAAGGGTCCGCCATATAACGTCTTATGGTGGCGGAGACGGGCGGTGTAACCTGTAGTAGACCTTTTTGCAGAGTCAAATTCTTCTACCTTAAAATGTTTTAACACGCCAGCCCGCTGACCATTCCTTAATACCAGAACAAACAGGAAATTCTCCAGGGACTGGGAAGCCACCTCTGACCTTCGGACTGCAACATCTTTCCTCATTGCGGCTGACCATACGTTAAGTCTTTGAATATTTGAATTGAATACTGAAGAGGCCCACAGCGTTTTGAAAATTAGAAAGTTGTAAAACTGAAATTGCACAGAGGCATGACCTTAACGTTCCAGGTTGAAATTTTGCTTTACATTTGGAAAACCATTTAAGGTTTATTTTGTCTAAATCGCCTATATCCTTAAGGTAAAATCTATTAGATTCTGTGATCTCTTGCCACACAGAAAATATTTGTTTTGCCTGACAAGTGGCAGTTTTCTCCTTTATTTAACATCGGGTTCTTTCTGCCAGGCCACGAAATCTGTTAGATAAGACATATCCTTAAAGGATGATGCCTTATATGATTTCAAGTGTCCTTGTGCGTACTCATTTAAGTTTCTTTGTCAAACTAGAAGACCCGACAGGCTCTCTCTTTTTATTCGCTTTACGAATATTATGCCATAATTGAATGGGATCAATTTGATCCTCATCTGACGAATAGTAGTGCAAACACCTAGCCAGGCGAAGGTATAGGGGACCGGCCCGAGTCCGACCATGGCATGGTTGGAGTGACCCCCTGAGTTTCGTCAGATGAATAAGTATTAGTAGGAGGGGAAAGCATAGGAGAGGGAGGCAACAGGTAACGACTTTGAATAGAAATTACCTTCCCTGAAATCAGTGATGGCGAGGCATGATCAGGACTTGGACTCCTACCCTGATTACTACCCTCTGAGAACATTGATTCTACCTTTAACTCAGGTACAGGAAGTGCTCTCTGAATACAGTCTTTAAAAAATTGAGATTTTCGACTCAACTTGTGAGTCTGATTGATTCTACCTTTAACTCAGGTACAGGAAGTGCTCTCTGAATACAGTCTTTAAAAAATTTTGATTTTCGACTCAACTTGTGAGTCTGATTCAAGTGATCTCGCAGTTTCTTTATAGTCTTGTTACACCCAGCAATTGGGCATATTGAATACGTATATTTAAAATGTCCCTTCACTTGTGTTTTATGCACCTGCCTCTGATATTGTCTATGAATTCGGTCGCATAGATTGCAATACGTTCCTGAATAATTACTGCTCCTAACCTAACCCTGCAACGTTTCCCACTCCCGCGTCCAACTGAAGAGGACCCTCTTACCGTGTCAGATATTTTTAACAGGGTCCTTTCCCCCCTAAGACGCAAATTATTGTTTCCACTCTGACTCTCTGTATCCGACATGACGTCCTTTCGCTTGGAGATTCAACTGAAGAATGAAATAAGGACGCTGTTAATGTCTGGGTTTTCCCAATTTCCGGGTTACGTACACAAAAGTGAAAACTTACCTGAGCTAATATCTTTCTTATTTGAACACCGATTATCAATCTGAGAACGTCATATTATTTCTTGTATTGAGACCTAAATAATGACACCAAACAATATTTATCAAATCCGACAACCTTTGAAAAACGCACAGTTTCACGTTTTTGCTGATACCTCCTTTCGCTGGAATTCAATTAAACTTTTAAATTTAATTTTTATATAATAATAGATCTGCTCAATTTCTAATTACATACAACATTTTGTTTATCTACAATCAATAATCACTGAATAACGGATTATTAAATTTATACGTATAATTAGGAGCCTTGTTTCTCCGTAACCGTACAGACTTGAGTCAAATGCGTGGATAAGTGTGTAGATAATACAATGGGCTACAATGTATCTAAAACTGAACATCTAAGCACACGTACTCTTTCATCTGGGGTTATTCAAAAATTTCCCACCATTTCGAAATATAGCAGACGATCGATGTTTTTGCTTATTTCTCGTCTAATTTTCACCAAATTTACTAGAGAAATAATAAAGGGTGAGAGAACATGAAATATTGAGAAAAGTTTTAAACCACTCGAACCGGTCACCTGGAAAATACGGCATATATAATTCTTGCATTATTTTATTTTGGAACCGGAAGTGACGTTCTATTTGACTTGGCTCAAGCACAATTCTGGACTTTTTAAATTAAATATTATAAACATAATACCAAAGTTAAAACTCAAGATGATATCGTTTCTGTCAATTAGACTTCATCAGTTGAGCTCCAATTTAATGTGTATTTTTCAAAGAGAAAGTGGTATCATACAAGGCCAAATAACAATCTAAAAGTATAGTCTAAAGTAACTAAGAGTAACCACTGTAAATTGATGACTATCTTAGCTTTAGAAAGGTTATTTACAGTCCCTCGGGGTATTAAGGCAGTGAAAAAACAAGTCAAGATTAATTTAAGGACAACACAGAAATTTTTTTTTAAAGTTAAACAAATATTACAAAAAATAATTATACGACCTCCTCTTCCTTTAAGCTGATGCATATAGCGGAACGAATAATTTATTCATTATTGCGCTTTCTCTTGTGGCATTCTGCCCCGACACGATCAATTTTTTTTTTACATATTTAGAACCCAACATTTTCTTCAGTTTTTCAAGGAGCTTTTTCCTAGATTTTGTTGATTCCAGTGTTGAAATGATTTGTCACTGCAATATCTGATCATTCTCTATATTTTCACGAGTCAAATAAAGAAGGACAGAATCCTCTGGTTGGAACGACCTACGGCCATGACAGAAAACTACGTTAGGCATCATTATGATATGACGACTGGATCAAAAGTTTGAGAATTAAAAAACTGTTTATTTTCAGTCCAAGGTACCGAAATATAGCCTATTTGTCTTACCCTCTCGTTTTTCCGCTTCACATAATAGGCCATGCGAATCTTCTTCGCTGTCGAATGTGAATCGTCGTTTGCCTGATTTGTCAGATTTGGTGGCGATTTCTGTATTGTTGGCACGGCACCAGGAACAAGATCTTTCCTAGCGATCAGCAAGCCAGCCGATTTCTTTATCCTGTACTCCACTGGATATGACGTCTCAAACTCAAAATGTTCCTCGCACAAAACTGACGACGAGGTTGGTCCAGTCCACCCTTCCGCTTCTGTCCCACAATCTCTGTCCATTTCCTAAGAATGGTTGGCTTGTCCATATGGAAGGAATGCAAAGATACTCCATCTTTGTGCGTTTTTGAGCAATGCATCGCTACACATCGTTTTTCATTTACGCGTCGCTTTTTAGTCTCCATGATTATAACTAATATAAGCCTCAATACTATTTAGTCTATATCGCTATTACAGTGTACAACGAATAGCGTCACGCTACTTTAAAACCACGTGATTAATACTACTTCGCTCTCGTTCAGGTATGCGTTTAAAAAATGACAAATATCTCGAAAACCTCGCAACGGAATTTTTTTTTTTACTCTTTTGTTATATTACAACCCATAACTTTCGATGCTGTTAAATCGAATTTTATAATACTACCACTTTAATGGTGGCTCATTTGTCTGAGAGAAGTGATGTTTAATGTTGATAATAGAATAATCAATTGGGGTGTAATAGTGGTTCATTTGTCTGGATGAACCTAGAAGTGATGTTTATCTTGATGATTATGTCATGTTTTAAGTTTTGAATTTACTCGGGGGGGGGGGGGTAAATACAAAAATTAAAACATGACAACTAAAGTTCTTGTTTTTGTTTCTTAAAATGAATGCCTTGTTCGGCTTGGGAATTAGCTGAATCAGACTGATACAGTTGTAGTGCAAATGACGCAGGTCTTGGTACACGGCTGCAGGAAAAGAATAAAAAACACTTACGTGAAATTTAAACTTGTATTCTGTCGAGACGCTAGCATTAAAGTGTACAGTAATATTTAATGATCATCAAAACAATTACACATGTAAATATTGATACATGTATTTGCTAACCAAAATCATATGACCATTCATTATTTGCCGAATTAATTACCGAAAATAATTGTATTAAAATATAAACTGATCAATGCTTCAACTAAGAACAAAAGAAAAACAAATATACATAACACACAATGTGCTGACAACTGCAAATACTGAGATTAAATCTACTAAACTAACCTAGCTACCTAATTTAAATCTGATACCTCGTTAAATGAAGTATCCCTGAACAGAAAGGGGTTGAATGCCTCTTGCATGAAGACTTTCAAAAAGCATATAAAAAGCATATAAATTCACTTATCTAATTTGAGAGAATGAACGGAGAAATATAGAGTACCTACTCTGAGCCATTCTTATAGTCTTATACCGCATTCTCAACCTTTTCCTAAATATTACAAACTTGAGTTGTTCGGTAGATCTACTTAAAATTAACAACTTACAAGAAAAACTTGATGCAAAGCATCAATTCGCCGCCAAAGGTATTTAAAGGAAGTTTGGGAATAAATTAATGCAAGCTTTCAGTTACTTAATATCTATTACGACAAAAAGTCCCACCAGATAACATTTTTGTGAAAATAGAGTCAACAGAACTAATTTAACGGCGATTTCTCGTCAACTAACACCAAGTTCACCGACAGTAGTGAGAAATGGAGTTGTCATCATGTTCCTGGTCAAATTCATCCAGTGTAATCATTCATTTTAGTAGTGTTTATATAGCAATTGACATCAGCGATGTAGCAATGTCTATATATGTAAAAGTTTACAAAATGACAGTTGCAGTAATTTTCACTGTTCTGCATAATGGTTGTCAACAATGGTGAAGAACTTGGATTTTTTTTAAAGAAAATGTATTGAATATTAGTATATATCAAGAACAACAAACTAAAAGTATATAAGTAACCAATGCTGTTTTAATTTCCAAAGAAACATGTTTCAAGAAAACTGTAAAAATCTCCATTCATGTTCTTTTAAAAAAAAACAAATGTTGTACTGAACTTGTATAGCACCATTACGGTATATTATGCATTAACTGTATCACAAATGAAAATGTAATAAATTTTAGATACACATGTTTTAGGAAATATGAATATAATGGTTTTTTTTTTAAAAAAAATAATGTAACAAATTTTATTGCGCATTATAAATGTCAATGCTGAAATGTGTAATACTCAATATGACCAAACTGTATTATGCATGAAAAATTGCTATAGGACAAAATCGAAAATTTTCTAGTGATAATTACACAATCATATACAAATATGAGTTTAGAGATATATATGCAGGCAAGAAACTGATGTCCAGGCATAAAAGTAGAATTCTACTAAGTTATGTAAATACTGAAGAAATTTCATTCATAACACAATCAAAGGCGCTTATTTTACACATATGCAATCCACAGGGATATTCAGGAGAAATGTTATAATGAATTAAAAATGTGTTTATTGCAAGAAACCAAAACAGCTTTTATTTTTATGTCTGATGATTTTATGAAGATGAGGTGAAGTGAATGGGACAAATATGAAATCATAAAGCAATGAGTACATGGACGGGTTTCATCAGTATGAAAAAAGAACACCATTTTTGCATCTCAGCTGGAATGCTAAAAGAATTAATTTGACACTGTCCACATAACATTTCTATTGAAAAATATCATTATAAAAATAAACAATGAAACTGGTTCTGGAAAATTGTTTGCATTAACTGAACATATGGTATGGTATATAATTACAAAATATGCAATAACTATTGTAATGGGTGCAGTGTAATCAATAAAGAGTGTTTGGCACAAGGACAATCACTTTAATATTTATGTTGAAAAAGAAATAATGAAATGTTGACAGTAAATTGTAGTACTTGTGGTCATGTACTGTCATAACATTTTTTGTAGAAATAAACCGAACACATATACAAAAAAATATCAACACGTAAAACATCTCTACTTTAAAAAACGACAGCTATGATAAAAAGGGACTAGAAATACTACATAAGATAATGTAGTAAAAATACTGACAAAAGAACTAATGAACAAAGTATACATTAACCAAACTATTCAAATGCATGCTTATGCACGTAATAATAACAAATGTTTGGTGCAAAATGAAGTTGGTATATCAATTGAAAGTGAACACAATTGGTAAGTTGTTGGAAAAATCTATATAAAAAGTACAGTAGACTATTCAAATGCATGCTTATACATAAAGAACACGCCCTGAAATTCAGGTTTACCCTGAAAACGAGCATGTCAGAGCTATGCAGAAGACATTGCAACTTGCAATATTCAAAATTAATAGTTTTTAACAATATGAATACAATCAACAAAATTTTGAAAGTAATAGTACTTGAATTAGAATGTTATTATGTATAATGAAAAAGCATAGGAATTTTTTGAGTGAAATAAGATTGGACATTAGATAGTAGTGAGAAAATATATGATTTCACCAATAATTATTTGTCAAAGAAAGTTGCAAATATATTGAAATCAAAAGCACCAAATCAACATACAATGTATATGGAATTTATTTAGAAATGTCATGGATGGCATTGTTTGCCACACAACCTTTGAACTGGATGGGCAATTTTAGAACCAGTTGAGATATGATGTTCTCTTCCTGCGTAGATGTCAAATCTACCTGCCCAAACAGTGTAACGGCATCCTTTTCAAACAATGTGAAGATGCGAGTTTCAGCATTTTCAAGTACAACCGACACCTTCACGCGAAATGTACAGGCACTGTTCTGTTGTTGGCAAATTGTGCATTTACCATCCAGCATCTTCTTTTTACGACAAGCTGTAAAAAGTAAAAGTACAGTAATAATAATGGCGATTATGATTGCAGTGCAACCAAATACATCTGTATTGCACACGTAGAATATATTGACAACTTATTATTTAACTCCAAGCTAGAGAGCTCCAATTGTAAATTTCTGGTGGTTCGTTCAAACACAATTTATACTAACATTCTAAACTAATCTGAGAGTTACATTATTACAGTACCTTATATTCATAAAAATGCGAATTTTAACACACTAAAAAGAACTGAATTTATTTACCTACTGAGACCTTGAAAATATTTAAATTATAAAGGAAATAAAGTAATCTCACAAAACTATTTCCGTAATATAAAAAAAATCTCAAATACCAATGTGTAAATGATTCAACTAAGTTAAACTTATATACATGTACAAAAATAAACAAAATTACATACCTGTGGAACAATAAAAAAAAATACACACTACTAATGTAATTTTTTGCATGTCTAGATAGGGTTCGTGGCAATTTAATTCTAGTCCTAATCGTAGCTTGATATCGAGGCACGTAACTTTCTTTTCAGTAATATTACCTTAGTTCTTAAAAACATGAAATCAACCTGAACCATAAATTGAATGATATCTATAAATATAATATTTTTGATGAAATATTTCTACTACTATTTATTTGCATAAAAAAAATTTGAAAATAGTTTAAATACTGTAAGGTAACTTACCTGCAGGAAAAGAATAAAAAACACTTATGTGAAATTTAAACTTGTATTCTGTCGAGACGCTAGCATTAAAGTGTACGAAATTTTCTTGGCTAGCGCGTCTCCCGACTTCGCATTTCCTGACGGTGACCAATCAAAATTCATAAAACGTGTTTCCATGACAGTAAAGATTTACTGACCATGAGTGACCGGTATGATCAGTATACCTGACAGTCAGGCTGTCCGCGTCCTTTCTATTAGTAAAAGTTAAGCCTAATGTAGGTATTCATTAGTTTGATCATCAAGAGTATTGTCTATCTAATTTCTGTGACGGTACATAATCTTTTTTCCATTACGTAAATAAACAATTTACAGGTTTTTTCCTCACTTTTCGTAGCCGAATATTTTTCTAAAAGATTTGGAATGTGTACATCCACTATCACTGTAGATCTGTAAATAATTAGTACTATTGTTTAGGTAAACTACGACCGGAAAAGTGACCACCTGTGTTTACTTTAAGACGTAACATGAGCTCTAAGGATTAAAAATAGTTTGACACCTTTTACAGGCGTTTGGGTGTATTTACACACTATTGAGTATGGAAGGTCTATGCAGGACATGTGAAAGCCTATATTTTTTTCTTTTCCTTCATTGTGATGCTATTTTATTAATTAATTGCGTGTAATGCATTATGACAAATTTAACCTAGCTCTCTAATACAAGTTATTGTCGATCCCCCTGTCATGCAGAGTGGTGAAATGGTCACGTAGTAAGAATTTGTCAATATTATAATTATTATAATCAAATGAATGTATCAAAATTCCGTTCATAATAAACCTTCATAATCTATGTTAATGTATTTACATCTGCATTTCCAATTCATAAACTTACTCCTTCACCACTTATTTGCCATAAAGGTTTTTGTTGTTTTGGGGTCAACGATTTTTACGGTCTTGGTCAGAAATATTTGACATACAACATAATTCATATGTTACAAAAATGGAAGTTTATTGGAAGGTGCTATGAAAATCATGAAAGTAAAGGCATCGACATTAAATAACAAAAGGGCAGTAAAATCAGAATATATTAATGACTAGTTGACTTCGGAACATCCGCTTTAGAGCAGTAGTTATTTACCAGACCAATGACATCCGCTATTGCAGGTCAATGGAAGGAAAGAGAGAGAGAGAGAGGGAAGATAAAGGATCTTCATCAATTAGACTACAGTCGAACCCGGATATAATAAAGTCGAAAGGAAATAATTTTTTTCTTTCAAATTAACAGGATTTTCAAAATAACCATGTAAAAGGGATAATAAAAATATGGAAAATACCAAATCATTTCTAATAAAGCGGGATTTCAAAGTAACATGGTTCAATTTAAGTATTAAACAGCCATTAGCAGATAAACACACTGATAACGAATCATGGTCTTGCCAAAAAGGGCATTATGTATCCAAAAATATCGTATGCTGGACAGGTCTAGCATATATCATTCTCGGCAATATATATATATATATATATATATATATATATATATATATATATATATATATATATATATATATATATATATATATATATATATATATATATAAAACACAAATTATTTCCAAAAAGCTATCCCACAAAACCAGAAACATATCTCTGATACAACACACAAAATAAAAGCCGATTTTAACAATGACCGAATGCACTATGGACCGGATGTGTAACAGGCATACTCAAAATAGTTGTTGAAACTGCCGGACAGAGCCGGCCTGGCTCAGTCCGTAGCACGCTCGACTCTTGACCGTGAAGTCGTGAGTTCGAGACCAGTCGGCGGCAGGTTGGTTTCCTGTCCGTACAATAAACGTAGGCCCCTGAATATCGGATGACAAAAGATATTACTACTAATTATTATTAACATAATACCAAAGTTAGAATGCTCAATACGATATCGTTTCTGTCAATTAGACTTCATCAGTTGAGCTCCAATTGGAAAAGTATGTACATTTTCTAAAGATAAAGTTGTATCATACAATGCCAAATAATATCTCTAAAAGTATAGTTGAAATCCGTAAATGATAAAATGTTAAGTTTGGCCGAATTAACAAGTTCGTCGGATGACGTCAATATCCAGATGTCAAGTATGATAGACAGTTTGATCCTATTGATTTGTACTCTGTTGATGGTTCCCTCTATCACGTTTATATAATACGTGTTAAAACTATTAAAGTGACGAGTTTAACAACACTTACATGTTTTCCGTGACTATGGGGTTTGTGAAAGAAAAAAAAAAACGTAAAAAGAGACACTAAAAAGAAAAGGGTTGAATCTCCGGGGAATTCTGTCGGTGCTGCATGAATACTTTTCACGCTCTCCTGTACTTTTGGACGTCAAAACGATACAGATTTCCGCAGACTTGATTTTGTGAAGGATAATTTATATATTTTTGTCATTTATTATAATATCAATATAGATGACTTTGTTATATCAGTTAAGAGATTTTGATTGTTTAAATAAGTTTGAAATTATGTCGCTTTAACATATGATCGAATTGTCATCTATTTGATATTTTGGCATGGTTTTGAAATTCCCTCTCCTACACTGAAATGTATGTTTAGAAACAAATAAATTTTACAATAACAATTTGAAACTATTGTAAAATATTTCTAAATTTGAATGTTTGATAATGATGTCACATACTTTACATCTTTTATTATTATAGTCACATACTGTTCATGTAATATAAAGTTACCATATTACAGCATACCGTAAACAACTATCCTGTACGTTTTCATATACTGAAGCAAATTGCCGGATACATTGGTTATACAATATTCTCTGTTGTACGTTTTCATATACTGAAGCAAATTGCCGGATACATTGGTTATACAATATTCTCTGTTGTACGTGTACATATACTGAAGCAAATTGCCGGATACATTAGTTATACAATATTCTCTGTTGTACGTGTACATATATTGTAGCAAATTTCCGGATACATTTGTTATACAACGTGTACATATATTGTAGCAAATTGCCGGATACATTGGTTACATTGGTACGTTATACAAATATTACTCTGTTGTACACTTGTACGTGTACATATATTGTAGCAAATTGCCGGATACATTGGTTATACAATATTCTCTGTTGTACGTTTTCATATATTGTAGCAAATTGTCGGATACATTTGATAATCAATATTCTCTTCTCTGTTGTACGTTTTTATATACTGTGGCAAATTGCCGGATACATTGGTTATACAATATTCTCTGTTGTACGTGTACATATATTGTAGCAAATTGCCGGATACATTGGTTATACAATATTCTCTGTTGTACGTGTACATATATTGTAGCAAATTGCTGGATACATTGGTTATACAATATTCTCTGTTGTACGTGTACATATATTGAAGCAAATTGCCGGATACATTAGTTATACAATATTCTCTGTTGTACGTGTACAAATACTGAAGCAAATTGCTGGATACATTTGATTATCAATATTCTCTGTTGTACGTGTACATATATTGAAGCAAATTGCCGGATACATTGGTTATACAATATTCTCTGTTGTACGTTTTCATATATTGTAGCAAATTGTCGGATACATTTGATAATCAATGTTCTCTGTCGTACGTTTTCATATTTTGTAGCAAATTGTCGGATATATTTGTTATTCATTGTTCTCTGTTGTAAGTTTACATATATGTTTAGCAAATTAAAGGATACCATTGATTATTCATTGTTTTCTGTTGTACGTTTACATATATTGTAGAAAATTGCCGGATATATTTGTTATTCATTGTTCTTTGTTGTAAGTTTACATATATTTTTTTTAGCAAATTAAAGGATACCATTGATTATTCATTGTTTTCTGTTGTACCTTTACATATATTGTAGCAAATTGCCGGATACATTGGTTATTTATTGTTCTCTGTTGTAAGTTTACATATATGTTTAGCAAATTAAAGGATACCATTGATTATTCATTGTTTTCTGTTGTACGTTTTCATATATTGTAGCGAATTACCGGGTACATTGGTTATTTATTGTTCTCTGTTGTACGTTTACATATATTGCACCAAATTACCGGATACTTGGTTAATTAATGTTATCTGTTGAAGTTTTATATTTTTTATTAGCAATCCAGTAGCAATACCAATCCAAATTTATAACTATATATTCTTATATTACATATTCTGTCGTTTAGTATAACAAATCTTAATTCTAAAACATCATGTAAAAGGATTTAAATTACTAAGTTATAATATGAAATGGTAATGATAAGCATTTGTAAGCTAAATCAAACTCGGGACAAGTTACAAAATTGGCCGTAATCACCGATTGACAACCCTTACTCTACTGGCTACTTAATCTGTCAAACTAACGAAAAGTTGGCTGTTTGTAGCCTAAACTTGACTACGAGGGCATTTGTACGGACATTCATAAAATTTTATTTTTATTATTACCATAAAATCAGTTTATTTTGTAAAAAATATTCTTTGCATCATTTACAAAATGCACTCCAAGTAAGACGCCTATGTGAAAATGTATGCCCAAAGACGCATTTTGCGTCTACGTATAAATATAAATAACCCCTGGAGATAAAGATATAGGATGTGCTTTCATCTTTGTACTGTATGAGCGTGTTCGTTTTACTGTCCGGGACATTCCAAACAAATGGAACACAAATCAAATGCTTTGGAACACTGTACTAGACATGTTCTTACTACTTCTTGCCCTGGTGCATTGCAACATGTTCTGATACTGTTAAGGAACAGTTCTCTCGCAGTGAATCTAGAACACACTCAGATTTAATTATGTCCCAATTAAAGGGGATAAGTATAAAAACCTCAGATACCAAAGTGTAAATCAATAGAATGTCAAGGACATAGATACAAATCCGATAAAAAATGGACAAACACGGACCTCTGGAAACCAAGAGGTGGGAGCAGGTGCCATGGAGGAGTAAGCATCCCCTGTCGACCGGTCACACCCGCCGTGAGTCCACAGTCAAGTCCAGTAAAAAACACATGAGGAGTGTATCCTCGTCACAATTGCACGCCCTTGCATATCGGATCATTTGTGAAATATAAACTCCATAAGCAGGTGACTGAGGTATATTACTACTTAAATGTGGAAAATTTACGATGGGAAAGCCGAAATCGTCGCGTTTATCGTATAGCTTCGTTGCTAATTTCCCGTCCGTGTTTATATTAAGTAAAATGTCTAAGTATGAAGCGTGTGTGCTTGTGTGTGTCTTTAATTTCTTGATTCTGTATGTATGAAAATCATTATTAATTGAAAAAAATTCGATATATCTAAATGTTCGCTGGGCATATATCGCGTATGGCATATGTAAAGAAAAATTGTCATTATTTGTTGAAAGACCACGTTGAAAAAAATATGTTGTCGAAAGATAATCATATAAATGTAAAAAAACCAGCAACTTAAAAATTGTCTTTAATATGTACAACGCTAGCTTTTTCTAAAGTCTTTTTTGTATTCAGCAGTTTCTGAACAGAAGTCTGATTGAGTATGAATAAAGGAACAGGTCGGCCAATAATGTCAAGGTAGCAAGCAAAAGAGCTTGGGGTTCCCATGGGAAAATGCCGACAGTTTGTTGAAAGACCACGTCTCCGAACATTTACAAATACTTTCAGAATTGTCTATTAGAAAGATATATCATATATTAGATGCTATCTTGACAAGAGACCAGCTAAATGCTGAAGTGAAATAGAATTGTCTTTTTAATTCTTCATAGTGTACAACTCTTTTGACATTATTGTAGCCACATTTGATCTAACGGTTGACATTTGAAAGATCAGTAAAACGTCCACATTCATTGAATTTTGTATTCAATATTTGGGACATGTATTATTTCATCACGCTATACAGTATAACATGTATTGTTCATCAGTTCGCCTGTATTTTGACTAGTAGATTCGTCACTAAAAATTTGTTTATTCCTGATATGGATGTAGATTCCAAATGATAACGGTTTTAAACAGGCTAAGAATGCTTGTTTAAAGTAGTGAAAAGACTATAACGGCGTGGAAACCAGAGGGAATCCTGATAGGGGACATGTTTTGTCTGCTAAGAAATGGAACCAAATCTGCTTTGGAACCGTCCGGCTCTGGTAAAATGGATACTGTTAAGGATCCACTGTCGCAGTGTAGAACAAGCCCAATTAAAGGGGATAGCTCTCAAAAAATCATTGGGGATCAGCCGATAGGACAGGTAGGAAATTTCTGGAGGAGTAAGATCCCCTGTCTCAATATCAGTGAAGTCCAAAAATTATTGTCACGGTACAGACGTGCCAACGAAAACGCAACTTTTCATATGAAACAAATCTGCAAACGAGACTATTATACGTCTAAAAACTTGCAGATTAAGGCGATTTGTGTTAAAGTAAGTATTTACCTCTGTATATGAGTTGTACTTGCATCATTTGTGAAATATAAACTCCATATGCAGATAGTATATCAGGGTTTACATGGGACAAATCGTCATTTATTCATTTCATATACTTTCAGAATGCTTGTTTGTAATGGCTGGGATTCCCATATGTATGAAAATTGTCTAGATCGTATTATCTAAATTAAATTTAAAAAACACCGCTATTGTTTTATATATGACATGTAAAGGAGCACAATTGATTAGTCAGTTCGCTTAAAATATATTGCTGGTTTATTACGGAAGTTCTTTAATATGTACAACTCATTTACTTCTGCCACATAGGCTCATTTGAAAGACGTACACATTTAGAATATCAAATTTGATTATTTTTACATACAGTCTTGTTCACCCCTGTATTTTGACAGCTAAGAATGCTGGGGTTTATAACGGTTGGACATCTCTTCCGGCTTAAAATGATTGTCAGTCAAGCAAAAGAGCCCTCAAAACATTCGCCCATAACAGGTAGAAATTTCTGCTTGTTTATACGGGATGTTATAAAACGGTTGACAAAGTGTATTGATTAGTCAGTTTATTCTAATACTTTCAGAATGCTTGTTTATAATAATGGTTTCGGTTATTAACATGTATTGATTAGTCAGTTCGCTAAGAATGCTGGTTTATTACGGTTCTTCAGCTGAGCATAGGGACGACATGTTTATAACGGTTGACATCTTTGATTAGTCAGTTCGCTAAGAATGCTTGTTTATAACGGTTGACATTGCTAAGAATGCTGAGGTACATGGATTAATCAGTTCATGTTATTTATAACGATTAGGGGACATGTATTGATTCAGTTCGCTAAGAATGCTTGTTGATAACGGCTTGAGCTTTATAACGGCTCCTGAACTAGGGGACATGTATTGATTTATCAGTTCGCTAAGAATGCTTGTTTATAACGGCTCCTGAGCTAGGGGACATGTATTGATTCATCAGTTCGCTAAAAATGCTTGTTTATAACGACTCCTCAACTAGGGGACATGTATTGATTCATCAGTTCGCTAAAAATGCTTGTTTGTAACGGCTCCTGAGCAAGGGGACATGTATTGATTCATCAGTTTGCTTAGAATGCTTGTTTATAACGGTTTACATGTATTGATTCATCAGTTCGCTTAGAATGCTTGTTTTTAACGGCTCCTGAGCTAGGGGACATGTATTGATTCATCAGTTCGCTAAGAATGCTTGTTTATAACGACTCCTCAACTAGGGGACATGTATTGATTCATCAGTTCGCTAATAATGCTTGTTTATAACGGCTCCTGAGCTAGGGGACATGTATTGATTCATCAGTTTGCTAAGAATGCTTGTTTATAACGGTTCCTGAGCTAGGGACATGTATTGATTCATCTCTTCTCTCGAAATGCTTGTTGATGTGCAATGTTTTGAGTAGCATTGTGAGATTTTTCAGGTCAAGGTTTAAGTTTATTCGTAAATACAAATATGTAAATACTTAAGGAAATATAGCTTCTTGCATTTCAATGTGACCTTTGGCCTAATGAGGTAGTAAATCAGATTTTATGTGTTGACACTAGATGTATTTGATGGGTCACCAATATGAGCTGTCGTAGACAAAAATATTACATGCAGATTTTATGCAATATTTCATCTTATAGACATCCCAAAGAGGTCACCTGGTGGTTAAAAGAACAAATGGATGCGTATAATTACAATAAACTCGTCAAACGTAGTCCGTTGTATCCATTTCTTTGAACTAACCATCATTCTGGCCATTGCTAATTAACTAATCAAGTTTTACTTACGAAGATTACCGATTGTAAAGTCAGCACATGGCAAGACTTTTGCATCTATCATTCCATGTAATATAAGTTATCAAAGTTCTCAGTATCGACAGAATATTTAAACATCCAACTTAATTCTTAGTTAAAATTGTTCATATCACTTGTTGTTTCCTTCAAAATGATATAAAAAGAAATTCAACCTTAATTCCATTTAGTTTTTGCGATCAGAAAAGAGAACTATTTCTCATGTCAAAACAGCTGTTGAGCTATTACGTCATATGAAAACACCACCCGCAAAGTCGGTATTCTAGAATGAATTTAGTATCCAGTGGACCACAGTTTCACTGAAATGGTAATATACATAAATATAAGGATTGCTTTTTATTTTTTTAACATCTTCATGGTATAAAAGCAATTGCTCATGGAAAAAAATCATTTGTGCTGCACAGAATTTTTTTCATGAGCAATTGCTTTTATACCCCGATTATGTTTTTTCAAAAACTGAAAAACAATTCTTAATTGATTAAAGCAACCTTACTATTTCAATATGAATACCACACTAGATCTTACCTTATTATATGAATTTGTATATGCATACCACACTGAGCTGAACTTATTTTCACAAAATATATAGGAATATAATATTTGTTATGCTGTGTATAGCTCTTATTTGTTTATTGTACATTAAGTAAAAGTTGAATAAATCGAAATAATTTTTGTTAAACACAGCTAATGCCCCCTTAATACCATATTACCTTCCATTGATATTTTAATTCGTAAACTTAGTTTTTCATATACATATTCATATTGCACCACAGTAATTCTGTCAAAAATCCCTGAGATGAATAATTCCGCCATTTTGCAGAAGCATGGATCAATTCCAACCTGAATTTGCAAATATATTTACTTCAATCAGGATAAGGAATTTAAATTTTGTCAGGTAAAATTATGTTCCGTCCGGTAAAAAATAAATATTTACCGGACATTTGGTTCGGTTAATAGTCTATACTTTCGCACACTCTTTTAGATAATAATGTAATATTGCCCGATTCACATAACTTTTCGGAGGCAGAGTAACCTTTTGATTACCGTGCGGTCGATTTTTACCATATTTCGATAATTCTACTCACTTTTCGGCTATGACAAGCTGCACACGAAAACGTTTTATACCTCACTGGATACTCTGTTATGTATGTTGACAAGGAGGTACAATTACTCTTGTCAGTGTAATTTTAATGTCATGCCTATTTCCTAAAGTTTATACTAGTTCAGGTCGAAAAAGGGTTCACAAGACCCCGCCAGGCTATATGGATTTTACTATATAAGATGACAAGTAGGAACGATAACTCTTGTCAGTGAAATTTCAAATTAATTTATGACCTAGTATTTACACTCGGCCAGGTCAGGACAGGACATTTGCATTTTCCTATACATCTAATCATATGCATGTGGTTGACTCTGGAAAAAGTGTGTTAATTATTTTAATAGCAATTACCACATGGTCAGGAATAAATATCTAAATTGAAAAAAAATGTAAATTTTTATGTCATAAGAGAACCTAATTCAGAATATAATAAATTTACAGATATGCAAAAATCCAATGTAAATTTGTAGATGTCTGTTGTATTAACAGTTAAATGTTTATTTATTATTTAAACTTTTCTATAACTTTCTTAAATATTTAAAAAAAAAACGTAATTTTTATATATAGAGACGTAAAAATCTAATTAGACAGGCAAAGGTATTTTGGGGGTTTTTGTTTGTTGTTTAACACACCCTAAAGAATTTTTCACATATTGAGATTTTACCGGCTTTAAATGAAGTGTCATACATTTTGTTGTGAGATATGGAATGACGGTTTTTAAGTCTCATCCGAGCGTTTGGGGAGGGGACGTTTTGAGCATTTGCTTGTCCTTTATGTACACGACTATAATGTTGGAATTATGTTTACAAATAGATACATGCTAATTGTTTAACAACAAAAATAAAGTAGTAAGGCGAGTTATATAACGGAAGTGCAATGTTTCCCAGTTTATTCTTAATATTAGGCGATTTTCAGCACAATTTATAAAATAATGAACGGCCTGTCATGAATATACACTGAATCACTACTGGTGGACGGTTTGAGTCCCTAAAGGTATACAAACCGTGTAATTGGTACTTGGGTACAAATCTAAGATAGTCATCTGGTCAATGATGTTGCCACTCTAAGACGGATTTTCCGTTACATTTAGGTTTAGATGGGTGTGTCAAAACCATTACGTTTATTATTTGGCTTTGTATGATACTAGTAGGACTTTCACTTTCCGAACAGTACATTTATATACATTTCAGATACCAATTATAAATCTTCAGGCTGTCCAGGATATAGTATAAATTTGGTAAAATATGGACAAACACGGACCTCTTTAAACCAAGAGGTGGGATCAGGTGCCATTAAGGAGTAAGCCTCCCCTGTTGATCGGTCACATCCGCCTTGAGTCCACAGTCATATTAAATGAAATATGTGTGAAGAAATCCTCATCACAATAATTCAACTGATAAAGTTTTATTGCAAAAAAAGATCGTATTGAGCGTTTGTTTTGGCACTTTATAATCTTGACTTTATGTCAATGATACTTAGGAAGAGTTTTAAATACGATATACATTACAATATTTCTAATTCAAAGAGGTTAACAAATTCTTTACGTGTGTAAATGACCTTCATGATCATTTCAATAGCATTTGCATTTTATAGAAAAGGTACATTTATAGTTGATATTATGCCTTCATTACTTATGAATAATAAATGAAACGTTTACATATGCTAGTGAACTTCTATACTTAACCCCATTAATATTCGCTGTTCGAAAGTTGAAGCATTTCGTTTAGAACTTGCAAGTTCTTGAATAAACAATATGGTTAAAACAACTACATGTATAATTTAACCAAGATTTACAAATAAAAACAAAAGATATGAACAAAGCTTAAACTAGTCATATAAAGATAATAAAAGGGATTAAGCATTTTAAAATAGTAATAGGTAAACAAAACCGAGGTCCCGTGTCACAGTAGGTGTCGGCACGTTAAAGAACCCTCACTGCTCAATGACCGTTAGTGCCGAGCATAGTCCAAAATTTGAAGCCCTTCACCGGCATCTGGTGACGTCTCCATATGAGTGAAAGATTCTTGAGTGGGATGTTAAACAACAATACAACAACAGTATAACAGTAATTGTGTTATACAATTTTGGAATTTATAACCCACACTTTTGGATAAGGTATCCGTCGTAATGACATTGGACTTTGAACCATGAAGTCTTTCACATCTTGTCAGTTAAGGTTTGAGCCCCACTGGGACCTGGACTCATTCTAAGAGAAAATGTGCTAGTTTTTGTGAGGTGAGGAAGACGATAGTTTCTTCCATGGTACATTGTGACCGCCCCGTTGTACACCAAGTGCAAGTAGTAAAAGTAAAAGACATCGAAAAATATTTATTTTGATAAACACAGCTATTACCCCTTCAAACAGAATACAAATTGTACTAGTTCCTGGATTCGATTCCCGGTAATTGTTGAGTTCATAATTCAGACGTTGAAAATGAAATGTTATCATCCCATCGTGAACGCGACAAAGAAGCGAGACGGATGAGAAATAGCAACAGGTTTACAAAATTAGGAATTAGGTCCATAGCACATGTATGGTACTGCACTTTACCTATAAATGGAGTATTCAACATAGTGAAAAAATAGTGCAACTAGGACATAAAAATAAAATAAAACTGACAATACAAAATAGTCTGTTTGACCAAAGTATCAAGTTGTTGCTTTGATATGTTTCTTTCTTTTTTCTCTTAAGGGAGACATTTATGTCCATAAATCCCGAGAAAGAAAACTAGTGTTAAACTGCGGTTAACTTGATCCCAACATGCTCGTTTTATGCTAATTTCAACTGTTGTCAAACATTACTCAACCGCAAGGTCGATCTGTACGGTTTTGCTATGCATGTTTTATACACCATCGTTACCAAGAAAATAGCCATCGACAAATTTTAGGAAGATCATCGTAACTAAAAAAAAAATCGTAACTTTGTGCACAAATAATTTGTAATAAATGCAGACAAAGAGAATGAAGACGTTGATTACAGAATAATCTTAAAACATGTAATATAAATGGTAATTCTCAGTCTATTTCCTCCTATAGTTGTTCCACCACCCCACCCCACCCCCTTTGAAACTCTGATGTGTTGCCTTGTTTCAGTTTTTGGGTGTATGGTATTGAATACAGTAAACATTTCGATGAGTCGAAGTTCTGGGGACCAGAAAAGTTAGAAACACCGGGACTTCGACTCATAGGTGATAACCGAGAATCATAGGTGTTCTAGTGCCAGACGTTCCGTAAGATATATAAAACTTTCAAAACCGGTCAAGACATTTATGGTCATTATAATTAATAATGATAGCTGGGTGTAACTTTCGTGAAATTAAAACGTTGAGTTGTTATGAGAAGGAGAAGATTTTTCATTTAGTGATTTCACACTCATGTAAATTTTTAGACTTCGAATAATTCATAGTAATTTTCGTTTTTGTAGAAATGAGCCCACAAATTAATCGAAGCGTGGAGAAATACTATACATGACATTTTGATTTGTATAAGTAGAGTTAATAACAATATTATTTTGTCAATTAAAAATGGCAATTTACATACGTATGTCGATACGATATATCCCAGCGGACTAGAAATTAAAGATACAACAGAATCAAGCACACACGCTTCATACTTGGACATTTTACTTACTATAGACACAAACGGGGAATTGGCAACTAAGCTATACGACAAACGCGACGATTTCGGCTTTCTCATCGTGCATTTTTCACATTTAAGTAGTAACGTCCCACAGTCACCCGCATATGGAGTTTATATTTCACAAATGATTCGATATGCCAGGGCGTGCTCAACATATGAACATTTCATATACAGATGTAAACTACTCACTGAACCGCGTTTGATGTCAACATTTCGACAAATTTTAAGGTTGGCATAATGGTCTTGTTTGCGATTAATCTCTTTCACTCAGGGAAATGTTGAGTTACCTTTTCGTTGGCGTTTGTGCCAATTGTGACGAGGATTTGTTCCTCACGTATTTCATTTGGAGTTGACTGAACTCACGGCGGGTGTGACCGGTCGACAGGGTATGCTTACTCCTCCATTTCACCCAATTCCACCTCTTGGTTTCCAGAGGTCCGTGTATGTCCATTTTTACCAGATTTGTATCTATATCCTGGACATCCTAAAGATTTATATTTTGGTATCTGAGATTTTTTTTATATCGGAACGTCGAGAAATTTGACTCATTGTAAATTGACTGAAAGATGGCATGAATGTTCCTAACAAGGTGTTGAAGAAATGCTGTTACTGAAGTTCTGATCCGTCATCCAATATTGCCGCCAGCGGGGTACTTAGTTTCACATATGACCTTATGGAAAATACACAAAATGATATTCAGGATCGCGATCTTCATACACAGTGGCCTCCAACGGGAAATCTAGTTTAACACAGAACTTGAGCTCCGTCGTGGCTCCGCAGTAGAGTGCTCGATTCGCAGCCGGAGGGTTGCGAGCTCGACGGAGGCGGCTGGCTTGTCCTGTCCTTCGGATGAGACAGTAAAAACCGAGGTCCCGTGTCAGAGTAGGTGTTTTCACGTTAAAGAATCCTTACTGCTCAATGGCGGGAAGTGCCGAGCATAGGTCAAAATTTGAAGCCCTTCACCGGCATTCGGTTACGTTTCCATATGAATGAAAGATTCTTTAGGTGGCATTATACAACAACACAGGACTTAATGGGAAATGTTGAACTGCTTGCTCTTTACGAACGTACAAAAACATATTGAAACAATTTTCTAGTTATGACCTTCCAGTTCTGTATCCAGTAACTGCGTGTCGAACAAGTTGGCCATCACAGTCGATCGTGTTTATTATTATACTAGAAAATCAGTGAACACGAAATTACCTACCTCTATGACGAGTTGAACATGTAATCCTAGTATTTCAGACGCAAAGAAATTATTTCATTGCAACTCAAATTCTCTGACACAATCAAACTGTATGCGCATGTTCAAATATGTTGACACTGACGGAATTAATGTTGGAAACACATGGACGCATAATGGTTGGGGAAGCCAGGTGGAGTTTAGTCATAATGTTGAGTACTGAAGGTTTGAGTGCTTGATGCTGTTATTATGTCCCTAACAAGGAGGGAATCAGAGGTCTTAAGTACCCGAGTCCTGGAATTTGGTCCGAGGGGGAGGGAGGAAATAGTTGACCAAAAATATTTTTGAAAAAGATTCGAGTACAACATTCTTTTCAAATCACTTACATTAGGATAACCGCTCTTAAGTAAAATATGTTTGTGGTTTCTAATTAAGACGCATACTGGTTAATGGCTAATTAGCTATTAGTTCACATTTCTGAACATATCCAATATTCTTGAAGAATATCATTATTTAATTACTTCTGACATTATATCCACAGCTTAAGAATTATCACGAAACTAAAAAACTGCAAAATCAAAAGTAGGGAGTACACCATTAATAATTGGAAACCTGGACAAGCCATTACTCCAAAAGAACAAAAATTGAATTTTAGACAAAGTATAACATTCTTAATTAAGACGCACACAGATTAACAACCAATTCATAATTTTGAGAACATTTAATTTCCTAGCTGCATACGATCAGTTAATGCTAACTGAAATCATATCAACGACTTTAGACGTGAATTCCCCAGGTTTTCTTTATCTAAGACGATTGTCAGGGCGCTTAAAACTACATTTATGAAATTGTAAGGTTAAGATTTATTGCCCTATATAGTCACGCTATGTCGTTTACTGACTTGAAAGTTTTATAACCACTAGGCCGTTGCCACTGCTGGTGGACCGTTTGAGTCCCCGGGGTATACATAAACCTAGTATCTGGTATTTCGATACCAGCTGATAATCTTATACTGGAGTAATATTTGGCACTGATAACATCAAATTCTAAATTATTCAAAAACTACGATAGTCATCATTTTACAGTGGTTACTCTAAGACGAATTTGGATATGCATTTAGATTTATTGTTTGGTCTTGAATTATACCACTTTACCTATAGAAAATCTATTTAAAACTAGATCTCAACTGATGAGGTCTATCTGACAGAAATGATCGTCTTAAGCATTATAACTTTGGTATTATGTTTATAATATTTAATTTTAATGGTGGAGGAAGTGCCTATACAGGACCACTGACTTATGGCAAGAACCTGGCAACGTCCCCACACATGATCAAAACATCCAGACATAACAAAGAAATCTAAGGTGGGAGTGCAACGTGTGGCTTTGAGTCTGATACCATTACCACCTGTCTTTGGCATTTATGAGAAGGAGGGTATACCTTAAGTATTGTCTAAAACTGTGTATGAAACAAAACAATTGTACGTTAATACTAAGAGTACATAACTTTCAAATTGACAGAATATCAAACATGTGTATCAATCATAGTAGAGAAAACAATGTGAATGAACTAATTATCAACCAATTAACATGTACATGTTCTTCCGTGTACAAAACAATCAAATATACCGAATGTCTGTGTGTAATTTCAATAATATCTATCAATCATGACAAAGTACCAAAGTGTAATTTTTCACACAAAACAAATTAAGAACAAAAGAATGTCACTGTCTAAATTCATCATTATCATTTAAATGTCGAGCCCGATCAGAACCGCCCTGGCATCTATCAATTACACAATTATTGAAAATTCATAGAATTAAGAAACCATGCTGTTAAACCTCAAATCATTTTTGAATGTGATTATCGCCTGAGTGAAAGGCTCATGGTGGCCTATTGCGATCGTCTTTTGCCTTCCGTCGTCCGTTGTTAGAAATTTTCGACTTTTTCTCAAGTACCAGTCGGCCAATTTTAACCACACTTGGCGTATAACAACACCATTTGAAGCCGCGTAAAGTTTGCTAATGAAAAGGAGCTAGGGCCCATAGGAGCCAAAAAGTACCAAAACTTGGTACAATTAAATGACACTCCATTTTTGAACTATCAGCAATATCGCTGGTTTTATTAATAACTGAATACCTACATCAGCGATATATGAAGCCTAACATTTTTCTAATGCAGTTTGGATATTTAATTTGTAAATTGGTAGATATAGATATAATTGATTTATAAGCGATCAGTTAAATTAAAATAAAACAAATGTGAAATCATCTTTAAACTCAAACGGAAACATTTAATGACTAATCGAAAGAGATTCCTTTGTATCCACAAAACTTACCCGAGTATTCAAGAAGGTATGACCCACACTCTATTAACCGACAGAGCATCACAATCTTATTGATGAAATTGTGATTTAAAAAAAAAAAAATGGTAGCAATTGTCTGATATTGCACATTATAAAAATCACATCCATCAATAGTAAGTACACATAGTAAGTATATTATCTACCTATAACTAGACAAATATTGGCAATAAATGATATTATATACTTATTTTGCTAACCAAACTTCTAACACATATTAAACAAGGTCTTCAGAATTACTGTATAACGACCTACGCAAGAAGCGGAGTCAATCAGATGTGGATCCTAAACAATTCAAAGGAATTGTTGGAAATTTTCAAATCTACAAGCATCAAGTCTTTTGATTTTTCTACGATTTACACAACAATCCCTCATCAAAAACTCAAAAACAGATTAACATCTTTTATACAAAACGCTTGGAGTCGTCGTTTAAGGAGTTTTATGGTCGATACGGGGATCTTGTTGAACATTATGAAGTTCCCCTCTCAGAGTTATTAGATAGTATTCTGGATCACGGCCACAGACAGTGACTCCGTTTCACCAATCATGCTTTTCACCGAACTTGACCTCATCACCAAACTTGACATTTTTACCAAATTTGACCTGTTCACCGAACTAGAAAGTTTTCCATGGAACATTTGCGACGGGTGTGGCATGCCAACAGAAGACGCTGACTCCTTCCGGACACCTGGTCTTATCCCGTTTGGGATTCGTTATCGTTCTTCATGTTGAGATCATTTGCACATCTATTTCGTCGTTTTATAATGGACTTGAGTTTTGATTATTGAAGGGTACTTCTTTAATTTTACTTTACATCAAAATCATAGAAACCGGAAATATATAACCGGAGATATATATTCCCTTTCTTATGCCACAAACCTTGCTGCATATTGATTGGTTATTAGATAATTAATCATAGGTTATGGTTAGAATAATGTTCAAACATCGAAATTAAGTGAATCGGGACATAAATTGGTGCATATGTCCTGGACTAGATTTACACTGCTCCTTAACAATCTGTTCTCAGTTGAAAATTTTCTTAAGTCCTTTTATGGTTTGCGAGTTTTCACTTTTTATATAAAAAATTTCAGATATCAAAGTATAAATCTTTAGGATGTCATGGATATAGATACAAATCTGGTAAAAATGGACAAACGTAGACCTCTGGAAACTAAGAGGTGGAATCAGGTGCCATGGAGGAATACGAATCCCCTGTAGACCGGTCACATCCGCTGTGAGCCCACTGTCAGATCCAAATGAAATACGTGAGGAACGAATCCTCGTCCGTACAGACGTCTCAACAACCGCCAACGAAAAGTAATCGCAAACAAGTATATCAAACCGACCGTAAAATTTACAGAGGTCAGTAAATTCTTAGTTTAAATTCGTTTGAGAACTTTCTTTGTTTATGGTTTCGGGCCCAGATCTCGGATCTAAAATTAATTGATGACATTTCAACGAGCTTGGTTTTTCGACCAAAATCGAGGAGTTTCCATGGAACATTTGAAGCGGGTGAGGAAAACTAACAGGGGACAATGATTTCTTTCGGGTACCTGTCCCCATTCCGTTTAGGATTGGCAATTCGTATTTTTGTTGTTACCGTTTTTATATCCAATTTGTTGTATTGTAATGGACTTGGGAGTTTCAAGTAATCATTGGTACTTCAATTTTACTTCCGTGTAGCAAAGTCAGCAAACACTTATTAGGCGAACCTGTCAACCCTACAGACCGCAATGGACCAGTATAATCAACAGAAAAGATGCAAAAACAAAGGTTTGAAAGGGTTAACAGGAATGTATATTAGTTAATTGTTTTTCAGGTAATATCTATTTATGTGTTTTCGTACTATATTATGTATGATAAATTATGAAATATGCATTGGTAATTATGACATATATTTATATTTTCAAAGATTTATAAGTGAACTGGCTTAAAATGTCAAAGATGTTGTTTCACATGCATTTAATTAGAAGAAATATGTATATAATGTTTTTGACAGAAAAAGTCAGATTTCGATTCATTATTGACATTTATGCAAATTTTTGCAGGCTTAAACATATAAAAGGATACTTTAGCTTTTAATGTTAGTGGTAGTTTGGCTTCGATTTGCAACACGTTCTGAAATCATGTGGAAGGCAGCTATACTGGTTTTGTCTGTTGCGGTCTTTGGTACCGACTCTTGCAATGTTGGCCCAATGCCGGGATTTAAGCCGTATGGAGTAAGTAAATTATTATATCAAATGTTAGGTTTATTATCATCTTTATTATTTCACTTTTATATTCACCTGTGCCTCCGATTTATAGGAGAATGTTCTTTATTGTTTATTTATTTATTCTGATAAATGTTATCGATATTCAGTTAGTCCGTATTATGTTCTTTTTTAAGTATTATGCAAGTTATTTTCAGCTTTACTTTTTATATGTTGTTTAAATTTTTTTTTGGGGGGGTTGTTTTGTTTTGTTTTGTTTTTTGGTTTGTTTTTTTTCTTTTGGTCTGCATGGCCAGTGTAATTTGAAATAAAGATTAATTCTCGTTGTATTGTAGTTTTAAATGTGATGGCGATAGGTTTTCGTAATAATCATTCAATTTTTATCCTAATGTATAATTGAATTTCACTTAAAAATGTTTGGGATTATTTAAGAAACAAAATGGACTCGAAATCACCACATTCCCTAGAATACAAGCTCAAATACCGTTTTTTTTTCATTTTAGGAAAAAAAAACACAAAATATATGCTTTAATTAATTGGAAAATATCATTGTTGTTTAATTCAATGTGCAGTGATGGTTCTTTAACGTGTCAACACCTACTGTGACACGGGACCTCGGTTTTTACTGTCTCATCCGAAGGACAGGAAACCAACCTGCCGCCGGCTGGACTCCCGACCAAAAGTCGAGCGGGCTACCGAATGAGTCAGGCCGGCTCTTGTTTAAAAGCAAAAGGATTGAATAACAACGGTTTTAATGTTAGTGGTAGTTTGGCTTCGATTTGCAACACATTGTGAAATCATGTGGAAGGCAGCTATACTGGTTTTGTCTGTTGCGGTCTTTGGTACCGACTCTTGCAATGTTGGCCCAATGCCGGGATTCAAGCCGTATGGAGTAAGTAAATTATTATATCAAATGTTAGGTTTATTATCATCTTTATTATTTCACTTTTATATTCACCTGTGCCTCCGATTTATAGGAGAATGTTCTTTATTGTTTATTTATTTATTCTGATAAATGTTATCGATATTCAGTTAGTCCGTATTATGTTCTTTTTTAAGTATTATGCAAGTTATTTTCAGCTTTACTTTTTATATGTTGTTTAAGTTTTTTTTGGGCGGGTTGTTTTGTTTTTTGGGTTTTTTTTTCTTTTGGTCTGCATGGCCAGTGTAATTTGAAATAAAGATTAATGCTCGTTGTATTGTAGTTTTAAATGTGATGGCGATAGGTTTTCGTAATAATCATTCAATTTTTATCCTAATGTATAATTGAATTTCACTTAAAAATGTTTGAGATTATTTAAGAAACAAAATGGACTCGAAATCACCACATTCCCTAGAATACAAGCTCAAATACCGTTTTTCATTTTAGGAAAAAAACACAAAATATATGCTTTAATTAATTGAAAAATATCATTGTTGTTTAATTCAATGTGCAGTGATGCTTCTTTAACGTGTCAACACCTACTGTGACACGGGACCTCGGTTTTTACTGTCTCATCCGAAGGACAGGAAACCAACCTGCCGCCGGCTGGACTCCCGACCTCCCGATCAAAAGTCGAGCGGGCTACCGAATGAGTCAGGCCGGCTCTTGTTTAAAAGCAAAAGGATTGAATAACAACGGTCTATTTACCAGTTACTTAGAAAAATATGTCTGGTTGGAACATATACAAACATAGTATCAACATTTTGACGTACTGATACAGTTCTTTTAATAGTAGTCAGAACAATGCAATTATTATTATGAGAGAGGGAGACGGAAATATGACAGACTGTAAGAGACTTAAAAAAGAGGTAGTAAGATAGAATTACAAACAAGTCGTAAGTACCGAAAATGAAAGGTTATAAATGATTATTGTTTTAGGAACTTTCGGCAGCATTGTGATATACGTTTGTCCGTTATATAAATATTAACCTTAAACAATTAGTCGAAATTCTCGATGTTTCGAACTAGTAACAAAGTCACAAATACTTTTGTTATTTTACGCTACTTTCAAACAATTTATTTTTATGAGTCAATCTTCGCAAAGTATCGAATTAATTTTGGGGTTCTTTTCTGTAAAAACATCGTCCAAAAACTATTGCACCATTTGGCATTAGAATTAAGGAACATATTGAAAACTGCGATATATTTCTTTACACTATTTCAGACTTAAATGTATACAGAACGCCCCCATGTGAACTAACAAAACCTCCTGTTGACTTATCTCTAAAAAACAAATAAATACAAAAATCTGAAACAAATCCAATATATTTAAAACAACAGTATTTGGAATTGAAAGAAACTTGACAACAACAACGTTTTACCTATTTTCACTGATGGATTAAAGTCCCCAACCAACGTTTCAGCTGCAACTATTATTAATTTCTCAAAACAAACATGCCGCGTGATGCCTCAATTTTCACCACTGAAGCAACAGCGATGTTAATGGCATTAAATTATATAAAGACAAAAGCAATAAGAAAATGTGTAAACTGCGTAATTAGAAATGAAAAATTTACCGTCTGAAAATAAAATTCCTCACACAGATCTTCAGCCATCTATTACAGATTACATGACCGCAACATTCCAACAACATTGGGATCTACAAATTGAAAATAAATTACATGAAATAAATACCAAATTTGTCAGTAATCCACCAGTCTTCACTAGAAATAGAAAAGATGAGGTTACTCTGACCAGACTTCGTATTGGTCACAGTAACCTTACATATAGATATTTATTATTGAAGGAATGTATACCATGTGGTTCTAGACTAACAATTACACGTATTTTAACAGAATGTACAGATTTTAAACTTACTCGTGAGAAATATTACTCCGAGACAGATATTAATAATGTCGCTGGCGACATCATTTTAGAATATCTGAAAGACATAAATTTATATTTAAAAATTTGAAACCTCAAAATACTCTTTTATTGGAAATCTATAAAATATTGTATTGTAGAAAATTTGTAAAAATGCTCCTTTTTTACGTTGAATAGATATATTTTACAATATACCGCTACAATATTACTGAAATATTGTTGAAAGTGGCAACAACAAACAAAATCGAAAATCCCTACAAATAATTCGAAGTCAAAATTAATGTGTACGAAATTGTTTTGATTAACAATAAATAACTAAATTTTATCATCAATTACAAACGATTATGGCCTTATTTGTCTTGTATGGTTTATACACACAACAGAATAAATGAAATTACAAGCTGTATGGTTCTCGATTACCTTTCATTAGTCGAAGTCCTGATGTTTCGAACTTTTGAAGATAGTTCCCTTAACCTCCAGCCATATAAACTGGAGCATGGTGAGTTTTTAGGTGCCTAGTTTATTACTGAAAAATGCGGTATCGGTCACTTCCGAATTCCGACATCATTTTCTTGTTTAAACATAAAGATAATCACTGTAAGCTACCTGTTAAGTCTGACACGCATCATTGCCGCGGTCGTGTAAACAATTCCTCGTCTGCTAACTTCGTCTTAACAAGTGTTACCTGTATGGAACATATAATGAGAGGTCCTTGAGGGGGTTTTTAGCAACTCTATAAAATTATCGAGTTTGTAATGTGTACAGGCGACTGACACCTATCTTAGTTATGTGTTTTGTATTCAGGATTTTGAATAAACATAAATGTTCACGAAAGTAAGAGTAAACTAGTCAGTTGTTGCCTGTGAATTTCTCGTACTAGCACACGCATGCTATGATGGCTTCACCTGCTTGTAAATGGGGTTAACAGACCAAGCGTGTACGCATAAAAACGCTAATGAATTTATTATTAGAACATAATTGAACTCATAACTGAATCAGAAATATACCCCAAACCGTCACAAAAGGAACGTAGTATGAGATTTGAGAGATCTATTGGACGAGTGATTCATACGACGATTGCAGTCATGCATGCGCATGTGTAAATTTCGTTAAATATCGTTAGGGTTTATGCTGTTCATAGAATTTCACAATCACTGTCAAATCCGACACCCTGTGAAATCCGACCACTATGCTTACTCCAAATGAGTGTCGGAATTCTCATGTTTCACTGTAGATATGTTCTTATTTTTTGTGACTTTAGATACAAGGACAATGGTATAAAGTCTGCCACATGAAGCCACATAACCCCATATCAGACACACCACCCATGCAAGATATGCACTGGTTCCAGAAACTGGACCCAATGACCGGAGTCTTCCAAACCCACAGAGTAGCCAGGTATGCATAATTGACCTATCGCCAAATGCCCAACACGACACTTTCTGACAAAATTTTCTATTATGACGTCACAATTAAATGGTCCGTCAAACACTTCTTGAATTATGATATCACAATCATATGACGTCAAAAAAAGCAAGTGGACAGCCATGTGTCAGACACATGACTGGCGATAGGTCAATAATGGCGTTAAGAGTCAGGAAAACTTAAACTTATGAAAGGTTAGATTTAGTTGAAATTTAAGTCTCTCAGATACAACGTTTTTGTATGGAGGTGAAACATGTACATTTTGTAAAGTTTCAAGTTATGGTATGTTGTCAGCTTACCAGGTAGAATTGTATTAGCGGTTGTTTAGTCGTATGTACCAACTGTGGCGAAGATTTATTCTTTATTTAGTTTTAGCTCACCTGAACTGAAGCTTCAAGTGAGCTTTTCTGATCGCCTTTTGTCCGTCGTCTGTCTGTCTGTCCGTCAACTTTTCACATTTTCTACTTTTTCTCCAAAACCACTGAAGAAACATTTATGAAACTTTATAGGAAGCAAGTACTATCAAGCTTGCTCATTGCGACCCAGGGATGGATCCAGGATGTGGCAAAAGATGCCTCAGAGGGTACCACTCTTTAAAAATAGTTTGCATGGATTGAAAAACTAATTGTATCTGAGTTATCAACATAAATGTATGATTCAAGTTTGTTTCTTACCACGAAGCTACACGAGTGATAAATATTTTTTCTGTCTAATACGCCAAAGTGGTACATAGTATTTTACTTTTACCGGCTATCAATGCATGTGTATTCTCTTTAGCATTTCAATATATGTGTAACGTTATATTATTTAACGCTCCTGACTTCCGGTTTAGCGTTTGTAGGTTTTCTACAACCTAGGTTGTGGATAGAGATATTCCGACCAGGCTAAACGGTAGATACGCCAATCGAATTTGAGAAAAATGTTCCAATGGAAACCATGTAACATTACGCGTAATTGTCTCGTATCAAAGTAACACTACATATTTTCCAACAGTATCATACCTCATATTACTTTCAGGACTGATGCGTTCCCACATAAATGTATTCATATCCCCGGAGTGTGTGTACCAACTGGAATGCCAGCAACGTACAGGTACTCCGCACCAAGAGGTACGTTTAATGATAATTTTGTTGGTATACGTTGGAGTGAGATACAATCAAATTTATTTTAACTCATTGACGCTTGTAACCACATTAAAACTCGCACATGATACTTTGGTATCTGACATTTTTTATATTTCAAAAAATGGTTAAGCCCATTGTCATAATTTGGAAGTGTACGCTTTTGAATCTAAATACAGCAAAACTTTAACCCGCAATATTAACTTGTTCACTCTTGAGTAATGACTATGCTATCTAATGATTTGGATTAGTCTAAATGTGACCTCAGGGGTTGATGAGTTCAGGAATATTTTTGAAAATGCTTTGGAATATTCGTAAGAAGTGTTTGTAGAAAAAGTTACAATTAAATTGATTGTTAAACGTGGTAATGATATGAATTTTCATCAATCAGGTAACGAGTATCAGAATGGGATGTATACACAAAATTATGCATTGCATACTTGATGTAACGAGTGGCGTGAGCGTACTTGAAGCCCTTGCCAGTCGTCTCGCCCCTATATATATATATATATATATATATATATATATATATATATATATATATATATATATATATATATATATATATGTGTGTGTGTGTTTGTGTGTGTGTTCCATATTTCTTTTTGTTAGTTTTTGTTTTAGCTTTGTTAGTACCACTACACCTGTACAATCTGAAGAAGGTATCAAACTGCACATTTTAGACAATTTATCCTCTATCTAGACATAGAGCTGTACGGAAAGACTAACCTCTGGAAGTCTGACACGATCGGGGATCGAATCAGGGACCTCTGTGTTGAAGATCTAGCGCTCTACCAGTTGAACTTTTCTTTCTGTTGGTATATTGCATACGTTTCGTAAACTATTCAGCCAATATACAATAATAGATCTAACAGTGGGTTGATTTTGATGTACCGTAAAAACTAGATCTTTACGGAGAAATAACGTTTAGGATTTATTGTAACACTTGAATACTTGTAGATATGCACGAGGCAAAAATGACCATCGTGGCTACGGATTACCTCAGCTACATGATTGTCATGGGATGTGTTAAGATGCACAAGGGATGCGAGCAATTCGTCCTTGTGTTTGCCAGACGAGTAGTTGTCGAAGGGGATCCCCTATCAAAGTTTATTGACGCCGTCATTAGGAAAAAGCTGTGTATGGATCCTAAGATGTTTACCCAGGCTCATCATACATCACTAGGAGTAACTGGTATGTAACACAATTTTGTTTCTTGAGTATTTATCTACCACCAACGATTTGGGTTTTATTAGGGGTGGTTAAAGGGCAAGGGCACATTCACCTACGTGGGCCAATTTTAACCATATCAGACCGGAAGTATCCCCATGTGAAGCACCCAGAGGGTGACATAAAGGGCAAAACTTGGGACCCATGATATGTCAGTTAAGTATTGAATGCATAATTAACAAGTCAAGGTCTACTACAGCATACGCGGATAAAAGCGATATCTTCACGTAAACCAGCCACTAAGGGGCGTTTCAAATGACAGGGTACAGGTTTATACAAATGACTAACGAATTCAAAACTGATATGTGGGAGTTGTTAGGATTTTTCTATGGAACCCGAATGAAAAGGGGATAGATCCAAGGGGGTGCCCAAAAAGGGATCACTAGTTAATTCATCTTTACAAAATCATAAACCACTGATAAGCTTATTATATTTTTAATCATACTTTACTCAGGTTACCTATAATGCCCACTGGGCTTCTTGTTTTTACAGGTTGTTTGCAGGCTGCAACATCGAGGAAAAATGTGTACTAGATATAATATGTATTTCAAATGCAATAAACGAACTAAACAATCATAATTGTTTTACTTGTTTCAATGCCACATCACAACAGTTTTTAGTTTTAGTAACTTACATTGCAACATGTGTTTCGCGTTACTAACGTTCATCAGGCTTTGCTCATCAATGTATTGCATTTGCATATATTATTTTTGTTGATGATCACTAGCCTGTCACCCCTATGTTAATTCAATTTAGATTCGTTGTGTTTTCCCAACATGTGACAGTTTATTATGATAGACGTGTGAATGCTTATTCTTTTGCATTTTTGCAACATAGGAATATTCTCCATTTTGTTTTCTTACACAATGCAATGAATGTTATATTCAGCTAACAGACCTATGCTTTGATGAAAAATACGAAATAAGATTTGAAAGTCGATCAAAATTATTTATTCAAATTACTGTTTAACTTAATTCCATTCAGTGTTTTGTACAATATATAAGTACATGTATATAAGTTTGGCAAGAAAAGTTTTACGAGGTTTGCCAATATAGACCAGTTGCCAAACTCCAGCAAACTAGTTTGCAGAAGTTAAGCCAAGCATTTTTAAAGACTTGTTTGCTGAGCGTTTACAATCACTCAGCCAATCAAAGGGCAATTTGTAGTCATGTGATCTTGCAGATGAACAAAAAGGCAGTCCAGAGTACCATGTCTATATATACAGTAAAACTTGAATTAGCGACCACCTGTGTATAAAGACCACCTGGTCACAAAGACTATTTTATGCTCTTCCCAATAGTACCTTTTATGTACAAATCAACATCTTTATAAAGAGCACCTCCCTATAAAGATCGGTTTTATTGTGTCCCTTAGGAGGTCGTTATATACGTTTCATACAACCATAAATGAATACAAAGGGATAAAAAAGAAGCCCGCATTTCTATGTATGCAGCATTGTGTTAACCTACATACAGTACAAAACTATTGCCTATAGGTTTTACATGTAACTAGGCAGAGTGGGCACAGTTTGCTACATTTCTTTGTACTGATTGAGACTGATATGGACTAAAAATAACAGTTTTGCGAAGTCTGTTCAGGTTTCTTAGTGCGGAAAGGCACCGCAAACTTTGGCAAACTCAGAGTTTACAACCTAAAGTTTGTTGAAGTTTTCTAGTGTCGACTGGGCGTAAACAGTTTCTTTTGGTCCTATGGACAAAGTAGTCAATCTCTACACATTGTCGAATTCTTCCAAAGAACCAGTCGATCACTTTTGATAGATGTGAATTCCCAATCTGTGTTGTTATTGTACATCAAGTACAAGTAGTAAAAGTAACGAAAATCGAAATAATTTGCTTTGACTACCCCTTTAAATGTTCAGAAAGCATTACCCATCATCTTTGATGTTCCATATAATTGAAACATTTATTGGCGATATAACGTAAAACAAAATCAAATAATATATATAATATATGCTCATAACTACATTTATTATCATTATGAATACATGAATATCTTTGGGTAGTTATAATTCACAAACACAAAGCTGAAGGCATCATTTCCACCTGGTTATTCAGAACCTGAATGAATTTTTGTAACCGGATTGTTTTCTTGGCCATGAATGGGACGTTTGATAATGCGACCGTCTGATTCTACGTCGTCGATACAATACTTTACAACACTAACAGGTGTTATGTTTTAAGACGCAGAATAATTCATCTTTATGAAGATTTATTCATCCTCAATGATTACAGAATTACAAAGATAAAAAGCGAAGTACGAAAAGGCTTACATGACAGTGATCAATTGCCTATTTAACTGTACACATTCTAGACATGTATAGTCTGAATCACATTAGCTGTGTACACTGGTTTTGGATGATCAACATAAAATGGTTGATACCTACTTCTTAAATCTAACGTAGCGGTATTATTTCCATACTGAGTAATTTATCCATGCCCATGACAAATAAAAATCAATCCGTTTTGTTTTAGATATTACAGGTATATATTAATGATTACTCATATGGCCCAATTTATTGTCATCGCATAGGTAACACAGGGATTCCCGTAGGAAGAGATGTTCAAAAATTAAAGCGACCAAACGAATAAAAAAGATATAGAATATACTCTTTTTGTATTTTACTTGATATCAGTAAAAATATTTTTATTTTGACGATTCATTTTTTTTAATTCATGACCTTATGTGGCTCAGACTTTTGTTAATCATGACCCTTTCCCTTTTATGTTGGTGAATGACGGTTTAATTGCCCTAAATATGCTTAAAACTGCGTATACTGATTGCACAGCGCTTTATCATGGGGTCAATAAACTGTTGCCTAGTGTAAGTAATTAGAGTACATATATTTTATAGATTTGTAATCAATACCGGTGGCAGATTTCAACTGACAATATGTACTTAAATAAAATATCACTCGTGTTCTTGTTACAGCTATCTATATCAGCGGCCTGTGTTTCAACTGCCGTGTCCACCATATATCGTTCCCTTGATTGTGTGCAGTGTACACATGTGTGGCCACACAAAACATTTGTCGCAGCATCTGATACATAGTGAAATATAGGTGAAAAACCTTTAATTTTTCTATAGAAATCAGACAATTACTAAAAGATTTTCCCAAGATATTCCTAATTTGCCACCCAACTTGAAATCCTCACTCTGCCTCTCGTATATGCATTGCATGACAGGTACATGACAGATCTAAAAAGTATAAGTTTATATCAACAGCCCAACCCTAACCCCACCGACATTTTTCTAGATCCGCTTTACTGTTGTATATGTTTATTGCAAAATCATACAAAACAAAATTACCTTGGAAAACATTTTCATAAAATATTGTACCCTTTTTTATTTGCTTCCTACGCCATTGGTTTTACGAAAAATAAATAACCATGTACAATACGTAATTGCTCTTAATTTACTACAAGCATCTATTCACAAGATTGAGCCTCTGTACAGGTAGAAAATCTTTTTAGGTCATCTGAGCCAAAGGTTCAGTGTGAACTATTGTGATCGTCTTTGTTTGTCGTCGACCGTTGCTAACATTTACACATTTGCGACTTCTTCTCAAGAACAAGTGGATCAATTTTAAGCAAGCTTGGCATGTATCATTCCCGTGTGAAGCTGCATAATATGTGCGAATGAAAAGGGGCTAGAGCCCATAGCGACCTCACAAAGGACCAAAACTTGGAACATCCTTCTTCTCATCAACCAATGATCGGATAACTTTCAAATTTTGTAAGCATGATTGTTATATCAATATCTACAAGGTTTGCGAATGAAATTGAAATCTGTTCATAAATGAGTCACAAGGGCGCTTCAGTAATGCTGGGTACAATTGTACAACAAATCGTTTAATAACTCAAAATATAAAAATTTCAGATACCAAAGTATAAATCAATAGGATGTTCAGGACATAGATACAAATCAGGTAAAAATGGACAAACACGGACCTCTGGAAACCAAGAGGTGGGATCAGGTGCCATGGAGGAGTAAGCATCCCCTGTCGACCGGTCACACCCGCCGTGAGTCCACAGTCAAGTCCAATGAAACACGTGAGGAGTGTATCCTCGTCACATTTGGTACAGACGTCTCAACAACCGCCAACGAAAAGGCAATTCAACATTTCACTTAGTGAAACAGAGTAGTCGCAAACAAGACTATTATACCGACCATAAAATTTGCGGAACGTTGACATTAAACGCGGTTTTCGATATCCCTGTGTCAATAATTTGTCAGTGAGTAGTTTACCTCTGTATATGAAATATTCATATGTTGTGCACGCCCTGGCATATCGGATCATTTGTGAAATATAAACTCCATATGCAGGTGACTGAGGGATATTACTACTTAAATGTGGAAAACCCGAAATCGTCGCGTTTATCGTATAGCTTAGTTGCTAATTTCCCGTCTGTGTTTATATTAAGTAAAATGTCTAAGTATGAAGCGTGTGTACTTGATTCTGTTGTATCTTTAATTTCTAGTTCGCTGGGATATATCGCATTGACATATGTATGAAATTGTCATTATTAATTGACAAAACTGATCGACCTTTTGTGAGTAATTTCCCCTTTTTGTGGATTTTTCAAGTTTGTGGATTTCTTTTACATAATCTTGAAAAGTATAATAGCTAGAGTAAACCTGAAAGAAGCAAAAATGTTCAGCACGCAAAGTTCTACAAAAAAGTCAATACGGCCAAAAAATTCTGAGATCACCTCTTATGGAAGTTATTTCCCCTCTTAAATGGATTTTTCATACTTTTGGATTTTTTTTTATATTATCTTCAAAAGTATAATAGCTAGATTAAAAGAGAAAGAAGCAAAAATGTTCACCATGCAAAGATCTACAAAAAAGTCAAATACGGCCAAAATTGTCAGATCATCTCTTATGGGAGTTATTTCCCCCTATTAGTGAATTTTTCATGTTTTGGGATGTTTGGCATAATCAACAAAAGTGTAATAGCTAGAGTAAATGTGAAACAAGCAAAAATGTTCAGCACGCAAAGATCTACACAAAAGTCAATATTCCTGAAATTGTCCTATCACCCCTTATACAAGTTATTTTTTCATGTTTTAGATTGTTTACATTATCTTGAAAAGTATAATAGCTGGAATAAAAGTAAACGAAGCAAAAATGTTTAGCACTCAAAGATCTACAAAAAAGTTAACATTCCTGAAATTGTCAGATCACCTCTTATGGGAGTTATTTCACCTTTTAAGTGGATTTTTCATGTTTTGGGGCTTTGTTGGCATTATCAACAAAAGTATAATAGCTAGAGTAAAAGTAAAAAAAAAAAAAAAAATGTTCAGCAAGCAAAGATCTACATATATTCAATATTCCTGAAATTGTCCGATCACCCATTATGGAAGTTATTTTCTTTTTTAAGTGTTTTTTTATGTTTTTAGATGTTTTTTGACATCTTGAAAAGTTTGATAGATAGAGTAAACGTGAAAGAAGCACGCATGTTCAGCACACAAAGATCTACAATAACTACAAAAACCACTTATGGGAGTTATTTCCCCTCTTAAGTGGATTTACCATGCTTTTGGTTGTTTTTGACATTATCTTAAAAAGTATAATAGCTAGAGTAAAAGTAACAGACGCAAAGATCTACAAAAACGTCAACATTCCTGAAATTCTCCGATCATCCCTTATGGAAGTTATTTTCCCTTTCAAATGGATATTTAATGCTTTTGGATGTTTTTTTACATTAACAACAAAAGTATAATAGCTAGAGTAAAAGTGAAAGAAGCAAAAATGTTCAGCAAGCAAAGATCTACAAAAAAGTCAATATTCCTGAAATTGTCCGATCACCCATTATGGAAGTTATTTTCCCTTTTAAGTGTTTTTTTTTTCATGTTTTTATGTTTTTTTTTTTTTTACATTTTATACAAAATTATAAAAGTTAAAGTAAAAATGAAAGAAGCAAATATGTACAGCATGCGAAGATCTACAAAAAAGTCCAAAGAGCAGTTACTGTCATATCAGGGCTTCTGGGAGCTAATTATATTCTGCTTAGGTGACCGTCAAGGCCCATCGGGCCTCTTGTTTAAAAAATGTCATTTCACTACGATGATTTTGAAAACAATCTATGGAAATGTTAAATTACCTATTTTTTTGTCATGTGAACACTATGATAGCTAGTGATCAATCAACTGAACGATAACACGTTAACGTGCATTCAACGGTTATGAAGTCTTCATATGAGTTTAAGCTAACAATTTTGAATTAAACAGGTGTTGCCATATATTCTTATGTCTTATGCCGTGGCCGAGCGACTACTGGTCAGTACCAGTAGCCGATTATTGTAACAAAAAATAAAGAAAGACTTTTTAGCATCAGAGACAACTGTTTTTTAACTAAAGGTGGTACCCGAAAATTTAAATATCTAGTGATTGGCTATCAGGATACTTATTTCGTCCAACACCACTCTGATTCTACACATAAATACACTGAAGTTGATATAAAAAAACATGCTGGAATTTCTAATAGACAATATATTTGTTCGGATACGTGGCCTTTCAACAAACTGTCGGCATTCCTATGGAAACCAATTGTGCCCCTTTATTGGCCGACCTGTTCCTTTATTCATACAAGGCAGACTTAATTCAGAATCTGCTGAATCAAAAGAAGAAAAGTTAGCGGTGTATTGCTAATTAATAATGTCAATGCAATGTATCCCAGCGAACTGGAAATTAAAGATACAATAGAATCAAGCACACACGTTTCATACTTAGACATTTTACATAATACAGACACAGACAGGAAAATAGCAATTAAGCTATACGATATACGCGACGATTTCGGCTTTCCCATCGTTAATTTTCCACATTTAAGTAGTCATATCCCTCAGTCACCTGCATATGAAGTTTATATTTCACAAATGATCCGATATGCCAGGGCGTGTACAGCATGAAGATTTCATATACAGAGGTAAACTACTCACTGACAAATTATTGACACAGGGTATCGAAAACCGCGTTTAATGTCAATGTTCCGCAAATTTTACCGTGTCGTCGTTGTTTTTTTTACCTTGAAAAGGCATACGACACGGAAATACGGTACATTGAAAGACCTACACGAAGTAGGAATACGTGGTCGAATGACAAATTTTATTTCAAAGTTTTTAGAAAACCGAAATTTTAAATTAAGACTTAATAACACATTTTCTGAAAGACACAATGAAGAAATGGGCGTTCCCCAAGGTAGTATATTATCAGTTACACTTTTTAATTTAAAAATAAATAATTAAAGTAAAATATTTAGCTAAGGCATGCAGATAAAACAGTTCTCCTACAATTATGTCGTTCACTTATTCGATCAAATCTAGACAATGCATAGTGTATGGCTCTGCTCGTCGTTCCTACATAAAATACTTGATACCGTTCATCACTAAGGTTTGCGTCTCGCATTTGGTGCATTTAGAACATCGCCAATGGATAGTTCATATGTAGAAGCTGGAGAGTTGCCTCTAGAACAACGACGGATCATCATTATATTACAAAATTAAACTCCGATTTTAACAATCCGGCATACGATTGTGTCTTTTCAACACTGTATGTACAAATGTACGAACATCGTACAAAGACTATTGCTCCACTTGGCATTAGGATTAAAGAACATATCGAAGACTGTTACTTGTACCTTTACACTATTTCAGACCTAAATATATACACAACGCCTCCCTGGGAACTAACAAGACCAACTTATCTCTGAACAAAAATAAAAAATCTGAAACAAATACAGTAGATTCAAATTAATATTATTTGGAATTGAAAGAAGTTATGACAACAACAACTTTTTACCTATATTCACTGATGGATCCAAATCCTCAACCAACGTTTCAGCTGCAGCTATTATTAACTTTGAAATTCTCAAAACAAACATGCCGCGTGATGCCTCTATTTTCACCACTGAGGCCACAGCGATTTTAATGGCATTGAATTATATAAAGACAAAAGCAATAAGAAAAAGTGTTATTTTCTCAGATTCTTTGTCTTGTTTAAAATCAATTGAAAGTGTAAACCTTTCTAATATCCTAATTTTCAAAATAATAGAGACAGTACATTATTTGATATCCGCAGGTACAGAGATAGTCTTCTGTTGGATTCCTGGTCATAACGGCATAAAAGGAAATACCAAAGCTAATGAAGTTGCTAAATTAGTCATGAGAAATTTACAGTCTAAAATAACATTCCTTACACAGATCTTAAACCATCTATTACAGATTACATTGGGATCTACAAATTGAAAATAAATTACATGAAATAAATACCAAATTTGTCAGTAAGTCTTCAGTAGCAAAAGAAAAGATATGGTTACTCTGACCAGACTTCGTATTGGTCAAAGTAACCTTACACAGATATTTATCATTGAAAGAAGAACCACTGGAATGTATGCCGTGTGGCATTAGACTGACAATTAAACATATTTTAACAGAATGTACAGATTTTAAACATACTCGTGAGGAATATTACTCCGAGACAGATCTTAACAGTGTTTTAATAATGTCGCTGGCGACATGGTTTTAGAGTATCTAAAAGATATTGGATTATATTCGAAGATTTAACTACAAACTTATTTATCTTTTACGAAATGATTAGTGTAAAAAAGTTTTTTAAAAATATTCTTACTGTGTTTTTATTTAAAATCACCACGATATAACTGAAATATCGTTGGAAGTGGCGTTAAATAAAAATAAACAAACACACTCATTAATTTCATTGGACTTGACTGTGGACTCACGGCGGTTGTAACCTTTCTCCTCCATGGCACCTGATCCCACCTCTTGGTTTCCAGAGGCCCGTGTTTGTCCATTTTACCGGATTTGTATCTATGTCTTGGACATTCTATTGATTTATACTTTGGTATTTGAAATTTTTTACATCTATCTATCATACTTTTATATTATACAGAACACGATTTTGTATTTTTTTAATCAATCATCAGGTGCAGGACATTTTCTCAAACAGATGGAATACAAATATTGTGGTACATACTAAAAACGAAATCACACCATAGCCCGGCTACTGGTGCAAGTCAAAATGAAAAGTACCAGTTAATGATCGGAGCTCAAGTCCATTAGAACACGACGGATACGATGTGCAGTGGTCGCAACATAAAAACACAAACAAACCATGTAATTTATCTCCGTATATATATATATATATATATGTATATATATATATATATATATATATATATATATATATATATATATATATATATATATATATATATATATATATATATATATATATATCTGCCTGTAGTCAGCTTGGGTTCGATTCCCTTGTAACAGTTTTACGGAAAGTCAGTGGTCTCTTCCACAAGAGGCCGAAACTATGTCAATGAAATAAAATTCAGTATATACATGTTTCGATATCATTTTATTATTTTTAACACACGTGTTATAGGCCTATAATTAAAAATGATACAGACACATGTAGATTTATCTTCTTGACATAGTTTTGGACTCCTGTGGTCTCTTCCTGGGTTCATTGTAACGGGTTCATTCCTGCAACATAAGGCTAAAATTGTTGACTTCTATTTTCCAGATATAATCAAGATCGGTATCAGTGGTCTTATTCATTTATAACTAGTATTTGATGAAATATCGAGGTTCGAAGTGTCTTTAGAAGTTATACATGTATTTATTTTTCTCTTTTTTACACACATTTCTTATTCAGTTTAGTTATCAAAGACGTTGGAAGGGAGGATAAATGTCGAAACATACCTTGCCTTACATTTTAAAGACAACTTTAACAAATTTTGATGATAATTTAATTAAATTGCGTGTGTTATGTAGTATATTTAGAAGTAATTTGTGGAATTGACGCCACTAAAGCTACTAAGAACAAAGCAGGAATATACAAAATCTCGGATACCAAAGTATATAGCTATATGATGTCCAGGATACAGATACAAATCTAGTAAAAATGGACAAACGTGGACCTCTGGAAAACAAGAGGTGGGATCAGGTATCATGGAGAAGTAAGCATCCCCTGTCACACCCGCCGAGAGTACACAGTCAAGTCCAAATGAAATAAGTGAGGAACGAATCCTCGTCACAATTGGTACAGACGTCTCAACAACCGCCAACGAAAAGGCAACTCAACATTTCACTTAGTGAAATAGAGTAAACAAGACTATTATACCGACCTTATAATGTGTATAACGTTGACATTAAACGCGGTTTTCGTTATACCTGTGTCAATAATTTGTCAGTAAGTAGTTTACATCTGTATATGAAATGTTCATATGTTGAATATGCCCTGGCATATCTGATCATTTGTGAAACATACACTCCATATGCGGATGACTGTAGAATATTACTACTTAAATATGAAAAATTCACGATGGGAAAGCCGAAATCGAGTCGTATAGCTTAGTTGCCAATTTCCCGTCTGTGAATATAGTAAGTAAAATGTCTTAAGTATGAATGTGCTTGATTCTTTTGGTTTATTGTCAATAAATAATGACAATTTTCATACAGATATCAATGCGATATATTCCAGCGAACAGGAAATTAAAGATACGACAAAATCAAGCACACACGCATCATACCCTATAAATAACTAACTGCACTGGCATAAGTCGTTAGCATGGGTATATATTGTGTAACCTCAGCCATAGATGGATTCCAGTTCATGTTTACCAAAAAGATAACAAACGAATATTGTTTCTAGGATTATCACTGGTTTTATCATTTTACATAAACCATCCTGATTTAACATCATCGAATATTCAGTTAGTCTGAATCATTGTCATTGGTTTGGACTGGTGGTGCCAGACAACCTGAAAAGGGAGATAACTCTGTTAAGTTTTTTTATTTGCAAGAATAAAGCAACGCACGTCCATAACCACACATATAAATACACTGATTTTGAACAATTTATATGCCCAGGTTTTCGGCAGCTGCAATTTATGTAGCTAAAATAAACGTATATCATTCAAATAAAAGAAATAAGAAATGTTTCACATCCCCTAGATGCAATGTTACATTTGGGGTTTTACTATAATGTAAGCAATATTTTTAAATTCGTTTTCGGTAAATTCCATTTGCATTGCACTTACTATCAATGAATATAGAAATTTTAATTTATGATGCAATGAACAGATTTTGTGAATGGTAAAATGGCTCCGATTTCATGTCTATTAACATTGGATTATAAGTAACTAACCACAGAACACGTATAATGAGTAAGAGAGCAGCTAGACGAGAAATGAAGTGTAATGACAATGATTTATACGGGCGCTAGATGCACGTTCCTACAAATACAGGTATATATAATATGTATGTAAATCAATTCCAGCTCTAGATTTACCTACTTACAATTCCATGAGTTGTATACTATATTTGTAATTATTTATGCGGGCTATACCTATATGTACAACATATTGATGTGTGTATGGAATGTAAGTAAAGAATTGCGGGCTCTAGATACACCTATATGTACAACACACTGATGTGTGTATGGATACACTTATATGTGTTCTAGATACACTTATATGTGTTCTAGATACACTTATATGTACAACACACTGATGTGTGTATGGATACACTTATATGTGTTCTAGATACACTTATATGTACAACACACTGATGTGTGTATGGATACACTTATATGTACAACACACTGATGTGTGTATGGATACACTTATATGTGTTCTAGATACACTTATATGTACAACACACTGATGTGTGTATGGATACACTTATATGTACAACACACTGATGTGTGTATGGATACACTTATATGTGTTCTAGATACACACTTATATGTACAACACACTGATGTGTGTATGGATACACTTATATGTGTTCTAGATACACTTATATGTACAACACACTGATGTGTGTATGGATACACTTATATGTACAACACACTGATGTGTGTATGGATACACTTATATGTACAACACACTGATGTGTGTATGGATACACTTATATGTACAACACACTGATGTGTGTATGGATACACTTATATGTACAACACACTGATGTGTGTATGGATACACTTATATGTACAACACATTGATGTGTGTATGGATACACTTATATGTACAACACACTGATGTGTGTATGGATACACTTATATGTACAACACATTGATGTGTGTATGGATACACTTATATGTACAACACATTGATGTGTGTATGGATACACTTATATGTACAACACACTGATGTGTGTATGGATACACTTATATGTACAACACACTGATGTGTGTGTATGGATACACTTTATATGTACAACACACAGATTGATGTGTGTATGGATACACTTATATGTACAACACATGTTGATGTGTGTATTGATGTGTGTATGGATACACTTATATGTACAACACACTGATGTGTGTATGGATACACTGATGTGTGTATGGATACACTGATATGTGCTCTAGATAGATCTACAACAAAATTTAATACGTAATTGTATTGGGATCTTTCTTCTACCTACCTGCAATTCCTTGAGCAGTGTATAGACTATATGAAAACTTTTTTGGTTCTATACAAATCCTTCTCTCTATTATCCATTTAAGGATATGTAAAAATAGTCGGTCTCTCGGTCCCAGTTGACGTCGTGAAAGCACTACTACCATTTCTTTGCACCCCTCCTCGATTTTTGGTTTGCATCCAGCGATAATCATGTAAGAGCGGTAGTCTGTGTGTGTGATTAAAAAGTCAGCTGCACCTATATCTGAATACATGCAATAAATATACATTAGACAAGAATTTTTTTTTTGTCTTTGTATGGCAATCTAGTTACGATTCGAGAACATGACAGTTCACAAAAGAATTGATACTGACAAAAAAAAAACTATTTTGTATCGCGTAGTGGTTTGAGGGTAAAACGTACAACCAACGGAAATACTAAACTTACCTCCTAGTGGCGAGCGATACTTGATGAATCCAGGTACATTGGTCGGCATCAATACACCCGGTATATTAATACAGTCGTGTGGATGTTTAGCATTCCTCAAAGTATAAACAAATAATCAAATAGAAAATATAACATTGGCAAACACAAGCTACACATGATTTATTGCCGCTCAATAGTGTTAAACATTGTCATTGTCAAAATGTAAAATTAACATCATTTTCTCACTTGAGACCGATTTTTCCAGGAATTTAGATATCGGGGGTCAGTTGTTTGAGAACTACTTATTAAACATTTTTGCCGTGTGTTTGTAAACAAACACACGGCAAAAATGTTTAATTTATTAACATTGTTTTAACGTGAAAGAAAAATGCTCAAACACCACGCTGAGGAAGTAATGTCGAAATCTCAATCCTCGTGCACACAAGTTTGTTTGTCCATGACTCGGCAGACCTCTTCATGGGCAAACAAAGTTTTCAGAAGTCCGTGTTTGTCCATTTTTGCCGGATTTGTTTCTGTGTCCTGGACATCCTAAAGATTTATTCTTTGGTATCTTAGATGTTTTATATCACTTAAAGGCCCCCTTTCACAGAATCTCATTTGCTTTTTGTGTCACGAAATATTTTCTTTTCAATGCATTATTTTGACAAGAGCTCCATATGATCTAAACTATCACACGAGGCAAAATGGATCTAATTTGGCGGAAAACAAAACAATACCGGAAATGTTTCTATTATTGAGGGGCCGCATATTTATTTACCAGATCACACAATAAGCGCAAGACACACGATTGCCGGCAATAAGATGTTGGAAATAGGTCATCATGAGCTAAGGTTAAATACCTAAAACTGATTTGACATCCACATAGATAAATAAGTCAAGTATGTTACACACGGTCCAATGAGCAAAACGACAGACAAAATATAGAATATCATTAGCATACGTCACGAATACAATACACATATAAGTACACATATATGCAATAGGGTACCAGGCTACAACAAGAATAGAATATACATATATGTAGTAGGGTACCTGGCCACAGTACGGATTTTAGAGTTCCTTGTCAACCTATCTGGTTCAATAATCCAGTGTATGTCCGTTAGTTTTGGCACCACCTCTTCGGAACGACCAGGTCTGTATAACATAACTTGGGACCATGCACCTTGTAACTGCAATAAATACGTAAATTATATAGTCCATAGGAAACCTGAATCACTTGTAAAATAAAGTCCTCACATTTTAGACCTTTGTGGTCGACATTTTGAATTACGATTTTTAAATCTCTTTTTGAACTCACCAAAATTAATAAATAAAATGGTCTATTGTCATTTTTCATGAGTGCGCAAGTTATAATTACACTACTAAAATATAACATTCCTGAGATAGTGGTACAGGATATATATTGTCATCCCGGGGAAATTTATTGTCAACCGAAGCGAAGCCAAATGCCCGACACGACACCTTTTATAAAACTGTTCAATTATGACGTCACATTTAAATGGTTCGTCAAACGCATGTGTTATTATGACATCACAATCGAATGACGTCAAAAATCCCACGGACAGCCATGTGTCAGACACTTGACGATAGGTCAAATTCCAATGCCACCCCTTTGAAACAGATTTTTCCAGTGAATTAATTCAAACACAAAATAAACTGCAACAGCAATTATATTTTTATATTCATGCAAAAACCTACGTAAGTTTATCATGTTTATATACACAAATAGCCTTTGATACGCGACACAACGTTTTACCATTCTTTGCGTCGATATTCTGTCTTAGGCCTCTATCAAGGCTGACTTGGGCAAATATATTTGTGACAACAATATATCAATTCTACCAAACCATTGAATTTGATCCCTACTCTCCGTTTTTGTTTTCTTTTTTTTTTTTTCGGTTCCAGTCTGCATTAGTTAAAATGTCCGTTTTATCACTCATATTTCAATCGGCATTCAAACGCTTATGTGGTCTAAATAGCGATTACACCTAATTATCAAATAGTAGAAAAGCGAACCGTACGCACATCCATTTCTGCGCATATGACAGTTCTTTTCAATGTCACCTGGAATACTCGAGGCAGTTGAAAATACTAAACTCATATTGTCCATTGAAATCACGAACTATTCATACCTCAATGTCACCATTTGCTTTAGAGTGCCCCTATGACCTTGTATGAGACTCTAAACAATAAAAAAATGAATATAATTATTATTCTACACTTATATTTGTAACATCGCTAGAATTCAAAACATATTTCAGAAAAGTGAGAAATCACTTTAAAAAAATATAAAAAGCAGCAGTGTTTGGAAAATAAATAATATCGTATAATATTCCATGACATACATTTTTCAGTATCAAATTAGATGCGTATACTGTAGGACGTCACTATTTATCGTCAGATAATGCAAAATATTATGAGAATGATAAGCATGGGGATTTGTATATCTTTAAAAGTATGTTTTCAGAAAATGTAAAGACCTCAATTTCTTATTTTACCTAATATGGCTCCATTTTACAGTCTACTATTATATATATATATATATATATATATATATATATATATATATATATATATATATATATATATATATATATATATATCCGTTCGCTTGAGCCTGTATTGTATTACTCACGTGTCTGCCATATTGTACACATAGCACTTGAAATGTTCAATTTCCATTACAGTATTTGTACAAACTGTCCAGCCAACCAAAACCATTTTGGAACCTCTTTGTCGCCGAATATATAGGGAGTTGAAAATGGTAGTACAGTGAAATTTATTTGGATAGGTGTTTGAATTTCCTTGGCTAGGTTACATGATCTGAAGATACTGCTTGCAAGTATCAAAGAAATAAAAGAGTTGTAACAGGAAGAATGTCCTTAAGGTGTGTAGCTTCTTGCATTCCATATAATTGAAAAGTGCAAATTTGTGTTTAATATGAATGATAATTTATATTTCATCAATTTAAGCCCAATCACAGCAGAGGTACATGACCTAAATTTTTTTTCTAAAACCATTCATAAGTGGGGGGTTAAATCTGAACTTTTTGGCAAAATAACAGCTTTAATATATAAGACATCTCAGATACCAAAGTATAAATCTTTAGAATGTCCAGGATATAGATACAAATCTGGTAAAATGGACAAACACCGACCTCTGAGATAGGATCCGATGCCATGGAGGAGTAAGCATTCCCTGTCGACCGGACACAACCTTCGTGAGTCCACAGTCAAGTCCAAATGAAATACGTGAGGAACGAATCCTCGTCACAATTGGTACTGACATCTTAACAACCGCCAACGAAAAGGCAACTCAACATTTCACTTAGTGAAACAGAGTAATCGCAAACAAGACTATTATACCGAACGTAAAATTTGCGGAAAGTCGACATCAAACGTGGTTTACGATATCTCTGTGTCAATAATTTATCAGTGAGTAGTTTACATCTGTATATGAAATGTTCATATGTTGAATACGCTCTAGCATATCGGATCATTTGTGAAATATAAACCCAATATGCGGGTGACTGTGGGATAGTACTACTTAAATGTGGAAAATTTACGATGGGAAAGCCGAAATCGTCGCGCTTGTCGTATAGCTTAGTTGCCAATTTCCCGTCTGTGTCTATAGTAAGTAAAATGTCTTAAGTATGAAGCGTGTGTGCTTGATTCTGTTAAAGGACACCGCTAGCTTTTTCTACTTTTGATTCAGCAGTTTCTGAATGAAGCCTGTTTCGTATGAATAAAGGAACATGTCGGCCAATAATGGGGCACAACTGGTTCCCATAGGAATGCCGACAGTTTGTTGAAAGACCACGTCTCCGAACATTACAAATATATTGTCTATTAGAAATCCCAGCATGTTTTTTATATCAACTTCAGTGTATTTATGTGTAGAATCAGAGTGGTGTTTGACAAAATAAGTATCATGATAACCAATCACAAGATATTTAAATTTTCAGGTACCATCTTTAGTGAAAAAACAGTTGTCTATGATGATAAAAAGTCTTTGTTTTAATTTTTTATGTTAAATAGTTGTGTAAAGAGCAGAGAAGTCGTATGTTTTAATACTGTGAATTTGAGAAAAATTGTGTGCCTTCAAATTTTCTAAAAATTGTTTAGAATTTTTAAGTATCCACATGTATCCTGATTTATACTGCTTCTGGAATAAGCAACTGTACAGTATTGCTGAAGTTTCTTCTTAAATGGTGTGATGTATTTGACTAAAATTTTAAACAAATAAAAACATAATAGTATTGAAATTTCATTGTACAACATATATAAAACTGCAATAAATAGCATGGGGTGGGCAGATAAACTGAAAATTTCTGTCTAGCAGAAATAATTCAAAAGATTTTTTTTCATCTCAATAATAAGTAGCTTTCAAATATGAAAAATGGTAGTTATATGACTTAGATTTAAAGATATATTAGCTTGAAGTTCCTCTGACCATATTTTTTCACTATATTTCCCTTGAAAATTGACATACAACGAAGAAAGAAGAAAAAACTGTTATGAATTCTTTATTACCTAATTTTGTTGTATGATGACAATGAATATGCAAATCATATAAAAATAAAAATGTTTGCAATATGCATCAGTCTATAGGCTTAAAGAGCCACATGACCTTTTTGCACTTAACATCATAAATTTAAGTAAAATGGAACCCATATATTAGATGATTTCATAATTTAAATGTAATGTCAATTTTCTGATATTCAGAATATGAATAACTTGTTGTCTAAATATCCAAATGAGACCAAGAAAATAGGGTCAAAGTTGAAATTTTGGAGTTTCATTTATTATTCTGAAGGTGACAAATCAGGTTGTTTTGAAAATGTTGACAGTCACATGAAGAAGATGAAGCAGTAACTGCTGGTAGTTATACATATTCTTGAAGCAAAAAGGTGTCAACTTGGAGTTTGTCCTCTAATTTTTTTCACTGTTTTCTATCTGTATTGACTGGTCATGCTGGTTCTTCAATTTGATCCACATGTCAACACATTTCAATCCCAGAGCACACCCCTTTAGGCATTCTTTTGGTTATAGAGAATGTTTGTGGTCAATCATTTTGAGAAACTCTCTTCTGTCAGAGGTGTTCTAAAGTTTGTTGTGTGTGGGAGGCGGCTGCCCATTGGTGTTCAGCATAATAAGTCTTTTTTGTTTGTTTGATACCATCTCCCGCACGTGCCTGTGCTGCAATTAAATTATAACCTTGATAGTATACGCACAGTAAATGTATATACACATTTTTACTACACCTATATGCAACATCTAATAAGTTTTTAGGATGTAATGATACATGTACCTGTAAATATTGTCTTTTTAAGTGGCTTCTAATAAATATTTCACTTCAGTCTAAACAACATCATGTACCTAGTGAGAGTTCTATGCCATTCCTATCTTGACACTGGGGCTTGATTTTAGGTCTCAAAAAAAGAAACATATGACTTTCACTTTGTATGCAGTGTGCGTCACGAAAGGAAAGCCAATTTTTAAAAGTGTTTGGTAAAACCCCGTACTGAGAATCGAACTAGAGACCATCCGCATTCAAGTGGAGTGCTCTACATGAGCATTATAACTTTGGTATTATGTACCACTGGACTACCACAGTCATAAATCTAAAATAAATGTCACTTTGATGTTTATGTAATATATGGTGAAGTATTGATATAAGTACATGTAGGGGCACTTCAATTTGACAGGATGTTTTACTTTATGTTTTAAGGAGATACATGTAGTTTATACAGTGATGTACACCTGGTATAGCCTGATAAGAAATCTAAGTGTGGAAAAACTTAATTTACCTGCAAAGGGAAGTTTGTGGAAACATAGTTAACGAGTCTTGATTTTAAGAATCCTTATAAGACTGGGGACCAGGGGGCCAGGAGCCCTCATCTCCTCCCTACACAACCTGTGGGTCTCAAGTAACATCCTGGCTGTGGATCCTATTTGCTAGAGGGCCCTGGAAGCTTCCATGTTTTAGATATTTCACAACAATAAAGGGACAATAAGAATTTATCCATTGACAAGTACATGCTTACACCCCTCTCAGTTTTCAAGCCTGTGTTGTTAATAACTTAATTTTAATTTTGGAACTGATGTCACACACATGCATATTATCATGTGACTAATCATATGATACATGTGTAGCTAGGCCCTCATGTCATATCATAAGTACATCAATAATATTAAAAGTACTGGCCATTTCATTTGGCCATTTCATAAAATGAAAAGTTGTTATTCATGCTACATAGCCCAGCAGGGTACGAACCTGCGACGATCAGAATTGAGACACTTCATGGGTTAATCGCTATGCTCAGTCTGATCACTTAGCCACAGAGGCCCCCGGCTTGTGTGACGTGGCTTTTAAAAATAAAACAAAATTACACAAGTGTCTGATACATGATGAAACATGTACAATACACATCTGCATTTTACATGCATCTCTCACTTGTGCAAACTTTTTGACCCTACGAATCTATGAAAATCCACTATTTTTTATAATTAGTTTAATGATAACTGCACAGTGATGATCTGAATAAGTAATTTGTAATATTGTTTTATTTAGACAAACGTGATTTATTGAAACACAGGAACCTGAAATTCTGTCCGTATATTGATATACAAATCATTTACATAGATGCGCTCTGTAATGAGGAGGTAAACAACGGAGTTTACCTCTTCATTACAGAGGGTAAGCTATGTAATTGATTTGTATATCAATATACGGACAGAATTCTGTAAGATAGAATTAAAAGAGTGCCAGAATAAAATATTACATCTACTCAATCCCCTCGATCATAAGTTTATCGTACCTTAATGTCTTGAAGTTAAAATTTCTATTGAATTGGGCAAATGGTCGGCACACCTCGCATCATGCCGGCCTTGATTCTCTCCGTTAAGATGCCTAGATCAAGGAAATGTGTCCTTCTCTCAATTCCAATATCGACCTCTGTCCACATCAGTCATCACATGCAATTGGCATGTTACGGATATTTTACTACATTGTACTGTTGTTGCTTTTGGATGTTTCGTCTACTTTGGTGCTCTATCCGATTAAGTCGATGTCAGAATATTCACAGCTGTGGGAGCATAAAATCACGCATGTACGGATGGTAAAAGGCGGCCTGCAGTGGCAGAACAGAAAACATCTCGCCATTTTCCCGTTTGTTTACATGACACCGGAAGTTCGTTTTAGGACGACAGTGTAAATCGTAAGATGCAAAACTCGGCATTACATATAATTTATTTACAAATGATTTAACAATAAAAAAAATAGAATTATATTGCTTTTAAATATTAGAAGAAAATACTTCAAAAGTCTGACTTTTCCGGATTTTTATTTTTACGACATATAATTTTTTACAACAGTTAGTTTAGTTTAAACATATTTTATTTCAATATATCATGAAATGGGATTGGGCAAAAGTTATACCAACATTACATAAAGCCCTCTCCCTAATAATTACAACATATAAATTGGTCATAGATGGCGACAATGTACAGAATAACATTACAAGAAATGTTAACAAGGATGATGATGACGATGATGATGATGACGATGATGATTATAGTGTTGGTGATGGGGTAATGGTATGGATGATGATGATGATGATGATGATGATTATAGTGTTGATGACGGGGTAATGGTAGCATGCCTATATGATAATGACCCTGTAATTACATTAATTAAATCTCTTCGTGTTTTTCAGGTACTCCTGAACTGCAAGCATAATTCTAGCATTATCGCTGTCATTTGAATTTAAGTCACCAAATAATAGTTTTTCAACATGTAACGGTTCAAATATTCTAAGTTTCTCAAAAAGAATTATACGTTCACTATTATATCTTGGACATTCAATTAAAAAATGAAATGCATCTTCGTAGTGATTACCGCATACACATTTTGGTGAATCAGTAAGGTTAACTCTATAAAGATCAGAATTAAGATTACTGCACATGTTACGAATTCTTGTTAGAAGGATATTTGTGCGTCTATCACCCACAAGGAAAAAGTTAGGCACTGCCCAATTCATTTCTTCTATTTTTTTAAAACATATTTAAATTGATTATAGGTTGAAGTATTACGGATATAATATTCTAAATTGTTCCAAAGTTTGATAGTAGAAGGGAAAAACGATATCTCGGTGCTTTCTAATCTATACCTAGGTAAAGTGTAATCATTTTCGTTCCGCAGATTTCTGGTATTATTTCTGACTAGTGGTGTAATGATATCTCTCAGAAAATGCGGCACTAAATTATTGTGAATTTTATAAAATAAACATAGTTTTCGTCTATCCCGTCTTCCCTTCAATGGTTCCCACCCAGATTCAAAATAAATAGAATCTCTACTGGCAAACATGGGTAATCCCGTTACAATTCTGCCGACATTCAGCTGAATTTGTTCAAGCTTTTCCATTTCCCTTGCACCCAACCCACCCCACACTTCACATGCGTATTCTATCGAAGGTAGAATAAAAGTATTGTATATTTTACTTAATGTTTCTCTGGACAATACATATTTTAGTTTTCTAAGAACATTAACTTGTTTGTACACAGAGTTACATATGTTATCTACATGACATGACCATTTACCATTAGACATGAAGGTAATACCTAAATGCTTATGCTCATTTGTATTAAGAAGAACGGTGTCACCAAATTTTAACTCAATATTATCGGCGCCAGTGGAACTTATATATAGTACTTCAGTTTTAGAAGGATTAAATGTGACTAACCAGCGGTTGGACCATTCTTCCAAAGTTTGGAGATCACGATTTATATTATCGACGATTTCTTGTTTATTACAAGAGGAAGCGGACAGGGATGTGTCGTCGGCAAATAAACGCGCAACATTAATGAGATTGTCGGCAATGTCATTTATAAATACTAAGAAAAGTAGGGGACCTAAAACAGAACCTTGGGGCACACCAGATGTTCGGAGGTAGAAGAATTTACGGTAACGCACTGTTGTCTATTTGACAAATAATTTTCAATAAGGCTAAATAGGGGACCGGTTATACCATAAGCTTTTAATATTGTTAGTAAACCAGCATGCCACACTTTGTCAAATGCTTTAGAGACGTCACAAAAGACTAAATATGTATTCTTCTTTACCTCTCTATTTAAACAAATTTCGTGGTATATTTCCAACAACTGATAGACTGTAGAATTATTTGAAAGGAAACCCGATTGTAATTTATATAATAATGAATTTTGTAACATATAATTATGTAATTGTTTATGAATCAATCGTTCGAAAACTTTCCCTACGGTGCTTAACAGCACAATAGGCTTGTAGTTGGACGGAATGTGACGGTTGTCTTTTTTGAAAAGGGGCATAACTCTTGCTTTTTTCCACAAGGTAGGAAAAACACCATTCTGCAAACATTTTTTTAAAAATAATCTCTTAAGGTAAACATACACTCTACGCCGTGTTACGCAACATTTGGTGGCTTATATTATCAATACCAACCGCCTTGTTAACTTTGAGCGACAAAAGTATTTCGCTTATATCATCTCGGCTAAACTCAATATCAGATAAAGTTTTATCCGTTCTCATGTTAAAAAACGGGACCTCTGCATTTAAATCATTAACAGATGATATATCTGCAAAATATTTGTTTAATAAATCCGCTTTGCATTTATCGTCAACTTCTAAAGCGCTTGTTTCGGGATTCAGCAGTGGAGGTATAGTATTTATAGTTCCGCTAGTCCTGGTGATATAACGTATAAGTTTCCAAAATTCGTGTTTATCATTTGTCGAATAGTAATCGATTAGATTATTAATATCTAGATAAAAATTTTCTCTCGCGATTTTTTTCATATTGTTTACACGATTTCTTTTGTCTCTTATAATTTAAAAAAGCCGTATTAATAACCCCACGTTTTACCTTTTTCCTTAACCTTTCCCTTTTTCTGATTTCCCGTCTAATATCTGAATTGAACCATGGTTTATCATTTTTCCTTAGAGTAACTGTATTTTTCGGTATATATTTATTTGCAAATTCAATGTATTTAGATGTAAAATTTTCACATACGCTATCCACTTCATGCAAATCTAAGTAATTTCCCCAATTAAAATTTCGAACTTCGTCGTTAAATGCTTGAAAATCAGCCTGCCCATATAACCATACATCCCTTTTAAATGTTTTCTTAACTCTACATTTTACAAATATTTCAACTAATGTTGCGTTATGATCAGATACGTTCCGGTCAATATCAACGACTTCACACATTCCGACAGAACACTCTCTTACTAAAACTGGGTCAAGTTGGGAATTACGTATTATACCAAAGCGTGTAGGTCCGTGCACGACATTAGCGAACTGGTAATACCTAATGAGGTAAAAAATTCTGTGTGATTTTTCGGTGAGAAGGTCAACATTTATATCTCCTACGATAACTATATGTGAATTGTATTTGATGGCTTCTTCAATGGATTTTTTGAATTTATTCCAAAAATCAATGCTGGAATTAGGTGGTCTATAAACGGTACAAAGTAAGAATGAATAGTTTGGGAATTTAATCTCGATCCAGATATTTTCACCGACATCAAATTCGAACTGACTCACTCTGTTAACAAGGAGGTTTTCGGAAACATATACAACTATTCCCCCTCCATGACAAGTGCGATCAGAGCGTATAGGAACCGGATAAAACCCGTCAAGCTTAATGTCGGAATTATTAACGTTATCGTCCAAATTAGACTCGGTGACACAAACTACATCATAATCGGAAGCTACGTCGCTAAGGTAATCTATTTTATTTCTTAAACTACGTATATTAAGGTGAAATATAGATAAGCACTCGGAAAAGGGACCTGGATTAGGGTGAATATCCATAGACAGCAATAGCAGTAGAGAAATATACACGCCGGGCACTGAGTTGCCCATGCTGGCTAATAAAATACACTGAAAAAAACGAAGCAAATGTTGTCTTAAACTGTAACAGTAAACAATCTACGAGTTTTGTTGCAGTAATGTCTGTAAATAGACTACTGAGAGTATATTTGATGACTTCAATACGAAAACTTTTCAATTTAAAGTAGAGTAACCCTATTGCCGCTCTATACTGATTGACATCATTACCCATTGTCAAAAACAATTACATGAACGGAAAAAGGTGAAAGCGACTTAGGGACACGTGTGTAAAATAGAGGGTCAACATGAGTAGCACGAGGCATGCTAGTGAACACGAGCTGTAAGTAATGAGAAACTGGAATGAATTCAGATGAATGTAAAAAAAACGAAAATATGTACAAGTGGTAAACATGATGAAGTAACGAAAACATTTTTTTTTTTCAATAACTTCGAGGACTAATATGGATGACAATAATTAATGTTACTCACATAAAGGACAAAGGTCATGGTACTACATATGCAATGTCAAAAAGCACAAATTATTAGGCTTCCGAGCAACTTTAGATTAAAAATAAATGACGTGAATATATGAAAAATAATTTACGTGTAACATAAAGAATAATAACTTACAACAGTTGACTAATTAGGATGGGGCCTACACAAATATAGGGCAAAGGTCACGCTGTTACACATGTAATAGCAAAACGTGTGATGACAGAATAAAATGTTAGTTTTACGAGTTACTGTAGCCAAAAGAATGACGTGAATACATGAATAAAATGTACGTATGGCTTATAACATGAGGAGCAAGTAACTTTGTAGGCTAATATGGATGGCATTATAGACAAATATAGGACAAGGAACATGGCACTACATATGATTCATGAAATATCAAAAAGTGAATTGGTAGCATAAAATAGTAGATTTACAATCTACTATAGATATCTAAATAGAATGACATGAATATAACAATGACATCGTTTGTGGTGGCTTAAGAAGAAAAAACAGTCACTGCCACAGACTAAAACAGAACTGAGATGGTAGCGCTCAAACAACACAGCGAGTGTTGGAAGACTGTTTAGTCCTCAATGTCGATGTCGATGATAGGTACTACATCCTTAAGCTCATGGAGAGAACGAATAATGTGTTTCTGATCAGATTCTGATTTCTTTAGAAAAATGCGACCATCATTTGTCCAGAAAGAATGAACATGTCCAGCTCGCTTAGCACTAGAAATAACGGACACAATAGACTGACGGTGTTTAGTGAGGTCTTCCGTGATGAAAATACGAGCACTGTCATTCTTTAAATTCTTCTTTTTCGTATATATCTGGTTCTTCACCTTCCAGTTCCTAAACCGACATATAATTTGGCTGCGTCCTGAACGGTTTGGTCTTCCAATGGGATGAGAACGGTTGATGTCGTCGGATGAGATAGTGACGCCTAACTTATCACGCACAATAGAAACAATCACATCATCCGTATCAGTGTTGGATGGAACTTCCACGTTATGAAAACGAAGTGACGTACGCCGTCCATACTGCTCAAGCTCTTCAACAGAGTTTTCCAAATCACTTACACGTTGCGAAAGGGTGGTGTTAGTGGTCTCAAGGGTTGCAATCTTTTGTGCTTGCTGTTCCACTGTTAAAGATAGTTGTCCTATGACACTTTGCACAGCATTTTGAACGGCCTGGTTGATCATCGGAGTCAGAGCTGCAGTTAGTATTGGTACAATAGAACTCACAACAAGCGGATTATTTAGTTGACCCAAGAGTAATTGAGAAGCGTCCACATTTTGACCATGCATCGTGGGGGGATGAGCTCCCTCAGGCACTGGATTAAAAATTGGGGACGACATGGTATAAGATAGATGGCGACGTCTTAGGGATCTGGGATCTTCAAGTGGACTAACTGACTCAGGTTCTTTGCGCTTACTCATGCGAATGTCAATACAGTGAAAAACAACAACGTACCGTGAAAAGTACTCACGAGAAGCAGGCCTAGTAATGAGATGCCTCTGAAAACATCCTTATGGTGTCCCAACACACAGAAAAAGCAACGAATAATGTCACACGATGATCTCCGAATATATCACAAACTCTTAGAGTTGAACACACAGAAAATTGACACATATCACAACAAATTTCCCTCGACTGGATTTCAAAACTCCCTCTCTGTCGCCATCTTGACATTTCCGGTTCAACTTACAACACTTGCACAGTAGATTAAAAAAAACGTAAGAAGCAAAATACCTTAAGATTAAATGAATTGAAAAAGATTAACCCTGTTTAAACCATGTACATTACTCTTAAATTTGATAGAAAACCCGGTATATTTCATATCGGAAATAGCATTTTGATTGTCTTACATACTTCCGGTTTTTTAGCTTACCAATAAATTCCAGAATTCCGGAAAGACGCTTTAATATGATACCTAATACCTGGACAATTTCACAGCTGGTTATTTTTGCTCTTTTACTACGGAAAACATATTCATTCCATCACTAAGTTGCGCTAAGTTAGCATAGTTCCATGTATCACAAGTATACATGTGCTTCAATTATTTAGCTGCAAAGTATCACTTACCCTTTAAATTCAAGCCTTCATATAATGGAAAAAACGAAAATTAAACGGGCGCGAAAATTTCCAGGTACAAGTATATATCGAAACAGTAAACTTACTCTTTGTGCATTAATTCCTCGTTGGGGTGTAATTCTGCAAAGTTGAGAATTAACATTGGTGGAAAATGATATTGTTAGAAAAACAACCAATGCAACAGTACACCACATGTCTATACGAGAATGATTAATCCAGCAATGAAATTGATGCGTAGGATTCTTCTGTCGCAAGTGTAACGCAGCGTGTAGCTAATGCATCAGATTTAACGTTGACATTTTATTATCTCCTTTGCATTTGAATAACACTTTAAATAACCCGGAAACACAATACGACCTTAGTTACAGTCAAACCCGTTTAAAACAGACTCGGTTTTACTATTTTGCCCATATAACCAATTAGAACAATCGCCCGACTTTAGAAATTTAATAAATGCTTTGTCTAATTTTTTTTTTTAAATGTATAAAAGTTTTCAATATCAAATTAAAAACGTATTAGTTGCCCATTTGTTCCCTGGGGAATATAATTGTATGATGTGCCAGGTACGGGACAGTAGTTGTGCGATGTACCAGGTACGGGACTGCAGTTGTGTGATGTGCCAGGTACGGGACTATAGTTGTGTGATGTGCCAGGTACGGGACTATAGTTGTGCGATGTGCCAGGTACGGGACTATAGTTGTGCGATGTTCCAGGTACGGGACTATAGTTGTGCGATGTGCCAGGTACGGGACTATAGTTGTGTGATGTGCCAGTTGTATGAGATTATAAGTTATTCGAATAAGTCATGTTTATAAGAAAACGTATAGAAGTATAAAACATTCCGCACTCTTACATTTCACGTTCGTTTTCCGTTGCTCTGCTGTGCATGGTGTTCGCCTTTGAACCGGAAGTTCCTGCCTAAAGAAGTGATAATTCCACGTGCTCATGAATGTCGAAATAACGGGCCTTCAGGACTTAAAATCACAGTATCATGTTACAGCAGGTATCACTGCAATGACATACAGACCGGAATCTGTGGCGGCTTTTTACCTTTCCCTAGAGACGATTAATCAGATTGTGTTCACCTATATTTCACATTAATCTCATTTCATGTGGATTTATAGGAAATTCATATCTATTTTCACGCATTTTGTGAAATTATTTCATGTTAATTTTCAGTGAAATTTTTCACATTCATTTTATGTGAGAAAATATCAATGGTTTTTCCATGTTTAATAAAATAACCCCAAACTTATACCATGTAAAACACTTCCGTGAATTTCGTAAATTTCACGTGAATCAGCATTTAAAGTGAAATTCACGTGAAAGTTTTCATGTAAATTCAACGTATAAGCACGATTCATTTGAAATTCACATTCCCGTAGGCTAAGTTTCTCTTTGTAGACCGAAGCAACAGTCAAAACGCGACTCGATCATCTCCGGAATTGCCTGTACTTATAATCAATCAATGTCGGCACACTTTACCTTGAATTGATCAGTGAATAATTACTTTTACAAGGTCGGAACGTACGTGAAGTTTAAATCAAAGGTGTAAAAATCGACACTGCTTTAATGTGCTTTGTCAATTTCGCCTACAATTCATACGAAATTGTTTATGTTTGCATAGCAAACGGATCATCAATTTTAATTTAGAAAGACCAAGCGGTTCAACAAAACTCTACTTATGAGACGTCAAAAATGTAATAAGTCAATGGTTTTTCCCTTGTGCAGTGCTAATACTGAACAGTAAAGACGTATGTTCAGAACACGTAAGACTTCCAAATCTGCTGAAAAATCTTAGCATACCAACAGTGAGAATGAACACTCTTGTGATAAATTACGTTTCCTTCGGTTATACTACTTGAACTTTGTTTCTTTATTGTTGTCAATAATCTTTCACTTATATGGAGACGTCACCTACTGCCGATGAAGGGCTTCAAATTTTGGCCTATGCTCGGCACTAACGTCCATTGAGCAGTGAGGGTTCTTTAACATGCCGACACCTACTGTGACACGGGACCTCGGTTTTTACTATCTCATACGAAGGACAGGAAAACAACCTGTCGCCGGCTGGACTCGAACTCACGACCGAGCCAGGCCGACTCTATACTACTTGAAGTATAAATGATGTCGTACAAACTGATAATCGGAACTCCATTTGAATATGACAAATTAAATGTGTAAATGGTCTCAACATAAAGAAAATTACGAATTACACACGGGATAGGGCCAGGTGTCCGGAAGGAGTCAACGTCCTCTGCCAGCATGCCACACCCGTCGTAAATGTTACAGGGAACCTCTCGAATTTAGTGAAAAGGTCAAGTTCGGTGAAATTGTCATCAGTTTCTTCTATAAATGATTAGCGAAAGGGAATCACTGTCCTTAAAAACCCTGTTTAATCATTTTTATGATTTTGTCGGTTAAACCTGGTTTTTCTTTCAGTTTATCCCAGTCATTTTATACATTTAAATTAATTTAAATGAGAATAATAATCATGTAACTGAAAAGAAATAGACTGAACTCATTTATATGATTTTGGAGTGCCAAAGTTACAGTAGTTTAGTTAGTTTTGTTTTGTGATTCATGACCAAATTGTTTAGCTTAAAACGTTTATAGGACGATAATAGGCCAAGTGCGGCAATTTTAAAATGGGTATTTCACAGTTGTTTCCCTTTGATATCAATCGCACATATTTACAACGCGCGCATGTGTGCATGATATTGACTTGTATTGGTGCCTATTAATTAGCAGAGGTGGAAGAGAGATTTAGGTTACAGTGTATCCGGGCGCAAGTGAAATGGCTTTCTTTCTCACAAAATTTCAAAATTCAAGTTCAAGGGTGATGGAAGTGGTTTCTCTTTTGAATAGTAGCAAATGATATTAAAATACACCTCCTAAAACGTTAACCGTTAAGAAGATCATTACATCGAAATGTCGAATTCAATCGCGACTTATTGCAACAGCAATTTATCAATAAGTAATTTGCTTCTGTATATGAAATGACGGGTTAGATTTCCACTAGAACCTAAGCTGATTTTATGAAACTTTGCCAGTTTATTTGCAGAAGGTCCGTGGTCTCGTCCCTGGTATATTGTAACCGGGTTCTCCCCTTCACCACAAAACTGTCCAACTGGAAAATTGTTAAGTGTGGCGAAATACAACATTCACACGAACAAAAACAATTTGAAATTATCATTCGCCAAATTAATGTTATTCCAGAATTGGTACTTTGACCAATGTAAATTGTAAATATTACATTAGCAAGGAAATTATTATATTCGTGATTCTTGGATATTTTCGAATCATGAGTAACATTCATACCTGGCTGATTTCAAATAAAAACGTTTGTATTATAGTTGTTGTTTACATATAAAAATCACAGATACCAATGTATTAATCTTCAGGATGTCTAGGATACAACATACAAATCTGGTGAACATTGGACAATCACGGAACTCTAGAAATCAAGAGGTGGGATCGGGTGCTGTGGAGAAGTAAGAGTAAGCATCCCCTGTCGACAGGACACATCCGCCATAATTAACACATCAATAAACACCGTTGACTTTTAAAAAAACAAACAGTATAACTATGCAATGACGCTTGATGTTCAAGTTAAAATGTTATTCGGGCGAGTGTCCCTTAAATAAGTCAATAATTGCTTATATGCCCCACTTCGTTGTAACTCTTGATATGTTTCTGTCTAAGCATGAAGTTTTAATTTATCTTAATTAATTTACAATCACTTCAATCATTTACTGGTAAGGTTAGTAACTATAAAATATTACTTTATCATAACGCGCTCTGTTAGATTTTTAATCTCCCAGGTATTCTTCTCGGTGTATCTAATTCAGACACACCTGACTGATGGTACTGTATTTTGATGTATTTGCCGACAATTACATATTTCCAAAATGAGATACAAATGAATTTGTTGCACGGTCTACGTTATAGACGCGGTGAACTATTTTTAAATGCGTAGAAATAAATTGACAGTTGATCACCGAATGATTGGCCTCCAAATGCCTTTAACTGACCTGACCTAGCTTTCAGAACTGTTTTATAAATGAGAGGGATCAATGTCAAGGTTATCTTTATCTAGGAATGATTTTAAAAAACAACAACAATTTATTGGGATGGAGCATGAAATCATAAATTACGCGTATAGCATCAACTTTTATTAATCAGACCTTGAACTTAACTGATCTTTAAGTCAGAATGTTCCCAATGACAAAATAAACAATAACTCTTATGCTAAGTACGCCTATCAATCGAAACTCTCTATATTTATGAAAAATACATTTTTTTTCATGAGACGGTGTTTAAATCTCCGTAAAGACAGATGCTGAGTAGATATATATCAACAATATCAATTACTGGTGATAATTAATTTAACGACCTTACTTACAATTCGGGACGATTGACGTCGACTTTCGAAAATTCGAGAGTAAAGTTACTTACTTTATGGAAGAAACATCGGGAACTTTGCGAAATTTGAAGACATATAGGTCATCTCTCTCTCTCTCTCTCTCTCTCTCTCTCTCTCTCTCTCTATATATATATATATATATATATATATATATATATATATATATATATATATATAATTATTATTATTATTATAAGTAATAAATAATGATTTTAATAAACAGATATTATTGAATCATTTCGTGTCCAAATCGTTTCCCGATATAAATAACATAATTTCCTGGAGAATGATGATGTAGTTTTGGTATTTCTTTTTGACACACTTACATTTTCAATATGATAAATACACACTCTGAAGTGTTTACTGCAAATATAATCATAAGTCAGCATACAAATACTGTTAATATTCGATAATCCGAAACGCCGTAGGTAGGATCACGTGACATGGAGGAGAAATCATTCTCTGTCAAACTGTCATACCTGTCTTGAGTCCATAGACAAATCAAACTAAATCAGGAATGGACTCTGGTCAGAATTGCTAAAGATGATTAAACAACTACTATCAAAGAAGGAACTCTAAATCTTTATGAAAAATAGAAGTTTCACTTCTTAGAATGAGAATATATAGCGTGTGTGATAATGCGATATCTAGTATCTAGAAGCGATTTTGTTTTTGTTAATTTTAGTCAGTTTTTTCCACTTTCAATAATATTTCAGCATTTCCTTACAATTACATGATCAATTCAGAATGACCGAAATGTTTAAGCGTTCAACGCACAATTGGAATGTCCCGGATCAAATCTAAAACATTTAACAAATAAAGTGAATCGTCCTTCGCCAGGAGCTCGGTATAAGAAATGAAAGTCATGGTTCGTTTGGATGACACCTCACCTCGTCACCCCTGAATATCTGACAGGTATAAGCAAAGGTACATAGCAGGACCCAGCAAATGTTCTACCAAACCTTATCTTTACTCCTTACCAAGATATTGACAGCTGTTAAGGAGAAACTTCAACAATACTGTACAGTTACTTATTCCAGAAGCGGTGCAAATCAGATGTGGATACTAAAAAAATAAAATTTGAAGGCACACTATTTTTCTCGAATTTATAGTATCAAAACATATGACTTCTCTACTCTTTACACAACTATTCCACATACAAAATTAAAAGAAAGACATTTTAGCATCATTGACAATTTTGTTCACATCTAAGGTGGTACCCGAATATTTAAATATCTAGTGATTGGCTATCAGGATACTTGTTTTGTCCAACACCACTATGATTCTACACATAAATACATTGAAGTTGATATAAAAAACATGCTGGGATTTCTAATAGACAATATATTTGTAATGTTCGGAGACGTGGTCTTTCAACAAACTGTCGGCATTCCTATGGGAACCAATTGTGCACCTTGATTGGCCGACCTGTTCCTTTATTCATACAAAGCAGATTTCATTCAGAAACTGCTGAATCAAAAGAAGAAAAAGTTAGCGGTGTCCTTTAATTTGACATTTAGATATATCGACGACGTTTTGTCGATTAATAATGACAATTTTCATACATATGTCAATGCGATATATCCCAGCGAACTAGAAATTAAAGATACAATAGAATCAAGCACACACACTTCATACTTGGCCATTTTACTTAATATAGACACAGACGGTAAATTAGCAACTAAGCTATACGACAAACGCGACGATTTAGGCTTTCCCATTATAAATTTTCCACATTTAAGTAGTAATATTCCTCAGTCACCCGCATATGGAGTTTATATTTGACAAATGATCCGATATGCCAGGACGTGTACAACATACGAAGATTTCATATACACAGGTAAACTACTGACTGACAAATTATTGACACGGATATCGAAAAACGCGTTTAATATCAACGTTCCGCAAATTTTATGGTCGGTATAATAGTCTTGTTTGTGACAAAGTTGCCTTTTCGTTGGTGGTTGTTGAGACGTCTGTACCAATTGTAACGAGGATTCACTCCTCACGTATTTCATTGGACTTGACTGTGGACTCACGACGGGTGTGACCGGTCGACAGGGGATGCTTTCTCCTCCATGGCACCTGATCCCACCATTTGGTTTCCAGAGGTCCATGTTTGTTCATTTTACCGGATTTGTATCTATGTCCTAGACATTCTATTGATTTATATTTTGGTATCTGAGATTTTTTACATTTGTCTTGCCTGATTCCAGATTGTTTTAATGGCATAGGATATCAGTGTGTGCTCCATTGCCTGTCCGTCCTTGCTTAAAACCAGCAATCACTTTCACATTCCGAAAAAAATATTATTGAAGTTGACCATAAAGGGTCAGGGCAAGTCTTGCACTAAACAGTGAAAAATACCAGTTATACGATAATTGGTCTATGACCTTGACACACGTGATCTCTAGGTGGTACGTTGGTCTAATGTGCCAATGTGCCCTATAATTTTAGGGCCCTAGCTCTTCATATCAATGAGAACCCTGGCAAAAACACACGTTTTGAAGGTGGCAAAAAATTTGACATTAATTTTCAATTAAGGTAAAATATCTCCCTTAGTAACAAACGAAAATCAATGACCTTTGGAGGAATGCTTTTCTAGGCAATGACCTTTAAGGTCAATGAATGCTGGTTGCTCACTACCTTTGGTTGCAAAATTACATCCAGTTTTGAAACAAAGGTCATTTTCGATGATTTTTTATTCATGGGATCTAATTTTTAGCATTCTGGGCTATGACCTTTTGACCATGGATTTTTAGCGGCGCGTAAGTTCATGTTCGAGCAAGGTCATATAAGGTCATGGACTTACGTTGAAATTTCAAATTAGGGGTATGATTTGCCAAGTAAATAAAAGGACCAGCCCAAATTCTGTTCGTGTCAAAGACCCTGTCTAAGGGGGCTACATATCCCAATATTTAGTCTGCCAAAATCGGTCAACTTATGTCCAAAATCGACTTCCCCCCTAAATGAAATTAGATTCCAAATGAAGGGGGTATCTCTCTTCTATGCCAATTCAAGTTATGTATGTCACGTGAGTGGCTAAAATATAGTCCTGACCTTGCCCTATCCAACCATATAAAAAAACTTTTATATTGGTCAAGGGTTATGCTGTAAATGGTCCAAAAAACATCATTTTTTGTTATGGTTGCTTGTGCTTGTTACGCACCATTTTCAAGTCAAGATAGCTCTCGACCGGAAGTAGCTCGGGACCCAATTTTTGGACAATGTAGCTCGGGACATTAATAACTATTACATTAAAAATATTTTCTGACCCTTTACTGAAATTATTTTAGGGGTACCCTCGCCATGTGAGAAATGGGAAGAATAGTACATAAAGAAAGTCTCGATTTTGGAATCTCCCGACTCAAGGGACCTGGAATCATTCTTTTTGTCGAGGGACCTTATTTCTTCAAGCCCTTTCCAGTGAGCCCTGACACGACCATCTAGACCCTTAAAAAGGATACTACTAAGTATAAGCCTAGGTTCTTAGCGAGAGGTAAATCAACATTAAACCATAAACAATTCATACCATATCTCTTTGTAAATGTAAAATAACGCCTTTTTATAATTAAAATTAATTAAATTAAACCTACATTTTGTTTTTGTAACATATTCCAGACTTGATTAAATGGAATAAAGAGTAAAGTGCGGTTACAACAAACACAATAATCGTGAACTAATTATGTTCCTCCTGTATTTATTTCCCTATAAAATTATCATTAAACATTTAAAAATACAAATACCGATTGTCATATCTGAGACTCAGTCTTTTATGTTTTATTTACTGCCTCTTTATTCATATCACCTTTTGAATTAATGACCAATAATCAGTTAAACTGTGTCAACAAGAGCTTACTTTGTGCTATATCTGAAAGTATATGGGAAACAGGTGAGCATTAAAATAATGGAATAAATTAATCGGGGTAATGTATTCACTTGAGTTGACATTTCGCAAAAGACCCGACACGACACCTTTGGACGTCATTATGACACCGCAACAAATGGCTTATCAAATATATATATATGTAATTATGATTTCATAATAGGATGACGTTATAAATACACATTGACAGCCACGCAAACGTCATGCTTAAACAGCATTGTGACGTCATTCAAGCCGTGACACAATGTCAGTAATCTGAAGCATGGACATTTGACTGTACGGGAGGATAATTAGGGTTTTATTTCACAGTTTGTCGTGCGATGGGTCATTGTGTTTCCACTTCAATGTAAATCTTTTGTCCTTCATTATTGCATCGAATTAAAGGTATGAACAAATGAATACAGTAATAGGATCATTTTAGAGAGCAAAATTGTTGCTCTATTTTGAATTTGAATGGGACTAATTCATGTACTTCGTGATACCTGATAACGTTTGTGCGGGACTATTGTTTCTATTAGTAATGAAATGACGCGGGTTAATGTCATTTTAGCGGGAACATTATGTAGAGTTACGTTCCATCACCACTGGATATACTTGTACCACATATCACGTGGTACATGCATTGATTCCATTGAATGTTAGATTATGCCACACTCAACAATTTTTCAGTTATGTGGTGACCAGTTTTAATGGCGGAGGAAAGAATCTGATTTCAATATATCCGGGAATAGACAACCGGCCTTCCGCATATAAACTGACAACCTGTCTCAATTTGGTTCAGCTTAGATTCAGGATGACACTCTGACAAAAGGTGAGATACTTCAAACGATCTGGTCAGGGGTGCCCTGGTTTAGAAACAGACACTGGCCATAGGGTATTATGTATGAACTGAGAAATGATCCAAGAGTTCCAAAATACAAACATCAAAGTCCTGTATTAATGGGTGATTCTTTAAACACAATTGCAGTCCTGTATTAATGGGTGATTCTTTAAATACGATGTAGGGGGCCAATAACAAACTTAATTACATGAATGTGTAATCATACAGTTACAATAGTGTTCAATACGCCCATGCAATATGTAACATCGTATTGCACTGTAGTTGGACACGGAAATTTCGGAGTGGGTTCTTTTCTAAATGGGATTCATGTCTAAAAATCGCACTGTATTTTTGATTTTTGTACGCATGTACTTGATCTTTGTAGCGGACAGACTCAACTCGAGCTATGCTCTAGATAAATTCACACGCTACAACGATCGCGTACAGTCTGATGATACGGTTAGAAACATGTGTAGTTTTATCTTTGCTCTATACAACGAAGATACTTAATTCATACCGTAGGTGCTAATTATTCTGAGGATGTAAATTAATTATAAATTTTATTTTTTAACTCTCACATGGTTTTTGGTGTTGTCACGAAAATGATAAACAGCATTTGTGAAAGCGCAGTTGTGGTTTGATACTGTTTTATTAGTCGACACGTTTAAGGATACATTCATTGTAATAAATCGAGTAGATATAAAAATAAGAGGAGCATAATTAATCTAGAAAATACTTACAATACTTATAAATAATAATTCATATATATATATATATATATATATATATACATATACATACATATATATAAGCTTTCAATTCGGGCGCAGTCGGTCGAAGGTTTAGTACACTTGATTTGTTTTTAGCGTATAATCTCTACCTTATGCGTTGTCATTTTTTATGTAATTGTTAGAGGCATAACACTGAACAATACTTATAAAAATAATTCATAAACTGGTGAAATTGGAAGGCTATCTACGCATTTTTGGAATACTTGTGTATAATTAATAGTTTATAATGAATACAGTGCCTGCTGCAACATCTGAATTAAAAAAATGTCATTAAAATTATAAAACCAGTTTCTATATCTAAATCTGTGTTTGTGTGACTATGAATTTTCAATAGAGTTTTACGCCACACTCAACAATTTTTCAGTTTAATAATGGCGGTCTGTTTTAATGGTGGAGGAAAGAACCCTGTTACACTATACCCGGGAAGAGACCACCGGTCTTTCGATTGTAAGCTGGAAAACTTTCTCACAAAATTGACGGACTATGTATGCAGGAAGGTAGGTAGGTAGGTATAATGTATGTTTGTACACAGCCGGGACAAAAATATTCGCACGCTTAAAAAGAAGTATTGTAAAGCCATTTCTGATCGCATTTCAAAAGAATTTTCACCGTTAAACAAAGAATTAAACACAGTTTCATTATATATTTTGACTTTTAATTTCTAAATAAGGAATTCAAAGATTTATTTATCTAAACAGAAACTTTTAATTTTGTGATGACTACTTGGGTTAGTAAAATTGTGACGTCCATTTTTTACTTTCTGTTTAAATTGTTGAATCTTTGAAATTACAAACTAGAAAATTATATCCCAATAATCAATGAAACATGGAAATATTCTCTTTTTAATTGTTAAAATTATATTGAAATGTGATAAAAAATGGCTTCAAAATATTTTTCGACAAAGTGTGATTTTATATGAAATGTATAGTAAAAATCATAGCGTGCGAATACTTTAGTCTCGGCTCTGTATGTAGGTAGGTAGGTATGTGCACACGTAAGTTCGCACGTATTAGAACCTTACAAAATAACACAAATCTATTAACATTAACCAAGACTTAATATTCACTTCAAATATTAACGATAAATATAGTAATCATGTCAAATATATCCTCGTCATTGAAACCATTAAGAATATTTACATAAAATATGAAACGCTAGGACATACACAAGTCAAAGTTGATATGTGTGTGCCACGATATAGACATTTCAGTGTAAAATTCAAGATTGAATAAAAGCGCTATAGGTGTGTTGTAATATGTACACAGAAAAATAAGGGCGGTTATGTGTTGACGAAGATGGGAAATACTGTTATTTATCTTTCTGTTCTGTTGCTGTGTTTGAAAGTGTCTAAGGAACAGGAACCGTAAGTACATACAATTTCGACGAACACAAAAACATGAATAACTTGATCTATATGTGTATGTGTTTATATATAAATATGTATGAGAGTGTCAACTATGCACAGAAATATTCAGAACCGTCGGACACCAATTATTTTCCAGTATGAAGTCACTGCGTAAAACGTCTAAAAGTGTAGTGGCGGATCAGAGAGAGAGAGAGAGAGAGAGAGAGAGAGAGAGAGAGAGAGATGCATTACAGTTGAAAGGTAATTTGTTCTTTCAAATAAACAGCGGATCAAAAGGTATGGGCTATAATGGTAGTAACAAAATTTGATTGAAAATCAAAATCATTTCAAATACAGCAGAATTACAATGTTACACGGTTCAATGTAAGTTGTTACGTCTATATATATATAAGCTTTCAATTAGGGTTAAGGACGTAGCCGGTCGAAGTTATAGTACACTTAATTGGTTATTGATGATAATTCCTATCCTACGCTGTTGTTTGGAAAATGTATTTTGATGTCATTTTCAGAAGCATGACTTTTGAGTTTGCTTTGTGAACTATTTTTTTTTTATGTTCCATAGTTACGTTTGCAGTATTCATGTTTGTTTAAAAAGAATTTTTGTTAACTAAATATAATACACATCAGACAACATATAATGGATATATACACGCAACCGAATAACATATTAGGCAGTGAATGAGTTCAAAATATATACTCCCATAATGCAGAATACTTGCATGTTTTTACAGATGATTACCGCCATAACCGAGTGGTTGCAGCTGAAACCATAACTGAGTTTGTGAGAAAGTTTGTCAGTTCCCTTGCTGAAAGTCGGTGGTCTCTTCCCACATTCATTGTAACCGGGTTTTTTCCTTCATCGATAAAAATTGCCCCTTCTCCCCTCTCTCTCTCTCTCTCTCTCTCTCTCTCTCTCTCTCTCTCTCTCTCTCTCTCTCTCTCTCTCTCTGTATATATAACTGAAAAACTTTGCGTTTGAAGTAGAAGACACTTTAAAAAAGATGAAAAACATTCACTCGAGTTGGATAAGATACGGTACCTGGCACACAAGATGATTATATATTATATAATTTCACGGAACTTGTCGGGGAAAATCGGGTGGTCTTTATATACTGTCTCTCTCTCTCTCTCTCTCTCTCTCTCTCTCTCTCTCTCTCTCTCTCTCTCTCTCTCTCTCTCTCTCTCTCTCTCTCTCTCTCAGGATCTGTTAATTGAAATAGCTTTAACTGCATTTGACAGATGAGGGTTTTCTATACGCTGACATTGACAATTGTGTTTGCTTCGCTGATTTTACTTCACCTGTAGAACCTTCCTATATTACATCTTTATTTTGTTGACTTAATATTTCTTAATTTGTTCTAACATACATATATCACTTTGATTGAAAGACATAGAGAACATTTTCACAGCTGTCTTTGTAGTGTTACGACGATCAAGTGCAGTCCGCTGATACGCGTTTTGCATTTATTTCACAGCCTTTTTAAAAATAATTGTCCACATCTTTAAAATCCATTCCTCTTTTAATGACGTCATAAAATATTTTGGATGAAATTTCATTTAGAAAAGTAGTTCAGTATGAATTTATGTTTCCAACTGCAGTGCAATACGACGTTATCTATCTCTATACGACGTTACCTGTCGTATGGGCGTAACACACATACATGTAATAACAAAACTTTCAGAATTCAGAATTATTTCTTTACACCAATTAGTATGTGTTGTTGTTGTTGTATTGTTGTTTAACGTCTCACTCAAAAATATTTCACTTATGTAGAAACGTCACCAAATGTAGGTGAAGGGCTTTAAATTTTGGCCTATGCTCGGCACTGACGGTCTTTGAGCATTGAGGATTCTTTAATGCGCCGACACGTACTGTGACATGGGACCTCGGTTTTAACTGTCTCATCTGAAGGACAGGAACAACCAGCCGCATCCACCGATGCTCGAACCCGCGATCTTCCGGTTGTGAACCAAACACTCTATAGCGGAGCCACGACGGCTCTCATTTTGTATTTACAATACTTACAATATATACAATATAAGCACATGCAAATACATTTACAGTATTATAGAGATTTGGTAAATAATTTGCTACCTGTACATAGTTTATACACACTACATAAATCAGCTTACATCTAAAACATTAATACCCATGCAGATACGTTATCAACATTAATTGTAAAGTAATAAGTTATAAACTTCAATAAATAAACAATCATATTAGATGATATCACCATTTATATTTTAAACTCAAAAGCTTAAATATTCATTCTTCGACTGATTTGGCAACACATTATATATATATATATATATATAAATATACGTATGTATAAAGCACAAATATCACTACAACATTATCATTTACTATGGACCATGGATCAGAAATAATACTATCTCCGTACATCAATCATATATAAAGCATTTCTGTATTTGTGCTTTATATATATATATATATATATATATATATATATATATATATATATATATATATATATATATATATATATATATATATATATATATATATATATATAATGATGTTGAGTTAAGTTATTCATCGATGAGCTATCAAATATCATTTAGTCTTTTACACTCACTCAAAATTAAAAACTTTACCCAGCTTAATTGATTATATGGTATTTAGGCTGGTTCGATAGCAGTTGTTGAGTCTCGAAATCCTGTATATTGCATAAGAACTCACAACACAAAACCATTTCTATTCTCTTATATGTAAAGTATATCTTTTAATTATACAGAATAAAACAAGAATTCCTGTTAATTGCGAGCCGGCCTGGCCAAGTCGGTAGTGCGCTCGACTCTAGATCGTGAGGTCGTGAGTTCGAGTCCCGCCTCCGGCAGGTTGGTTTCCTGTCTTTCGGATGAGACAGTAAAAACTGGAGGTCCCGTGTCACAGTACGTGTCGGCACGTTAAAGAACCCTCACTGCTCAATGGCCGTAAGTGCCGAGCATAGGCCAAAATTTGAAGCCAGTCACGGGCATTTGGTGACGTCTCCATATGACTGTAATATTCTTGACTGGGACGTTAAACAACAATAAACAAATTTTGTTAATTGAATAAAAAATCCTCAACATGGGGGAAAATGTACTTATTACGGGAAAAAATATTAAAGTTGTAATATAAAATATTAAATCTCAGAGCATACAAAAATGTATGAATATGCAAATTTTGCTTTTATGACATTATTTCCTAATGTCTAATGAGTATCTGCTTCATACCTAGATTTACTCCTGTCGACTTCACACATCCCTCTATGACAAACGAGACGATTTCAATTTCCATATCACAAACTTCCCGTTTCTAAGCAGTGATATTCCATCTTCCACTGCCTATGGCGTTTTCATTTCACTACTTATACGTTATACCAGGTGATCCTCTTCTTAAGAATGTTTTATCCTGAGAGCTAAACGACTAGCCAATAACCTACTTATACAAGGTTTCGTTGTTAAACGCTTGGAGTCGTCGTTTAAGAAGTTTTATGGTCGATACGGGGATCTTGTTAAACATTATGAAGTCCCCCTCTCAGAGATATTAGATAGTATTCTGGATCACGGCCACAGATAGTGACTCCGTTTCACCAATCATGCTTTTCACCAAACTTGACCTTTTTACCAAATTTGACCCGTCCATCGAACTAGAAAGGTTTCCATGGAACATTTGTGACGGGTTTGTCATGCCAGCAGAAGACGTTGACTCCTTCCGGACACCTGGTTTTATCCCGTTTGGGATTCGTAATTGTTCTTCATGTTGAGACCATCTAATTCTTCGTGTTATAATGGACTTTACCAATTAATGGACATATCATCTAGATACCCAGGGTTGTAAGGGTTAAGAGGAATCCACGGAACATTCAAAAGTGTTTGATTTTGACCAGAATTTGATTGTGGACTCACGGTCGGTGAGATCAGTCGCCTGGAGGTTGTAGATAACTCTAATGCCTGATTCTACTTCTGGATTTTGTAGGCCGTGCCTTTTCTTGTAAATAACACTTTAGTTTATATTTATTATTCACTTACGTTTTAAACGGTCCATTTTATATTGATGATATAGATGACATTTCCTGACGAATTAATTTTCGTTGTAAGTGAATTTATATATTCACCTTTTCCGTGATAGCCAAATTGGTCGTTTTGCCATTGGCCGCACAGAAGAAGACATGTCATTATAACCATATGAAAAGTGTTGATATACATAAGAGTTGATGTTAAGGAATCACAATTCACGCCCCTGTTGTGATTTCTGTTGTTGGTAGATGTATAGATCCACAATTTCCTTATTAGTCACATTGACTGCTTTGCTGTGTGCTGATGAAGGTCAGAGGGCAAAGGTAACTCCCCTTTGTGATTTTCATAAGGGTCGAAATTGTCCAAATTTGTATATCGTCTTGCATGCCATCTAAATGTATATATATATATATATATATCTATTTTAGCGCCATAACGACACCTGAGCCGGCACATACTATAACTTCTTCGTCTGGTGATTTGGGACCAACAAAACTAACTACAGCTAGCCCAGAACAAGGTAAAACATTTACTAAGTACACAAGCTCCACTCAAGGAAGAAAAACGCTCAAAATATATGCTGTAACTAGACATATTTTCATATCTGTGGCATGAAATTGGAAATAAAGATCTGCTCCGATTTGGACAAAATTTCAGAAATATGAAAAATTAATTTCAGTACATACTCAAATGTTACGTACAATACTCGACATATTTGTCTACTTTCATGGGAAATGATAAATTTGACCGAATGTTTTGACGTAAATAAAAAAGATAAAAATGTTGCTTTTTAGTTGCCCGACGTCACCAGAATTACGCAACACTCAAGCTCAACTTTCACTTTACTTCACTTTTGTTGAGTAAATCTGGTGACATCGGGCCCTGGTTTATAATTGAAATGTACCCTTGGCATGACATCTTATATAATGACTCCTATCGCCGATCATATCTAAAACTAAATGATTTACTTCTCGCCGAGCTTGACCTTTTCATCGAATTTCAACTTTTCCCCGAACTCTAGAGGTTTCCATGGAACATTTGCGATGGATATGGAATGGTAACAGGGGAAGTTGACTCCTTCCGAACACCTGGTCCCAGCCTGCTTCCGATTCGCAATTGTTTGTCATGTTGTATATCTTATTTGTTGTGTTCTAATGCACTTGGAGTTTCGATTATCCCACTGGTAATTTTTACTTTGTGTCGTTGTATTACGGGATAATTTGCCTAAAGTGCACCTTATGATATTATACTGTCGATATCGGACGATGTAAACTTAATTACATTGATGGTAAAGAACAGTATAGACATTGTGGTCTCACCAAAATGCTGTTGGTAGGTGAAACTGTCGGAATCACCAGTGGCCGGTGTGTACTTCATATCGATTATTTTAATTGTTTCGATTGTAATCGCCATGTTTTTCGTAATGGATATAAATACTCGGTCACAAACGGTCGTGCGTGTATCGGAGATTATACGTGATGTCATCCGTGTGTTTTGTCCTGTCGTGTGAGTCGTGATTGATATGGCTGATCGTACAGCTTGAAACCAAAGGGCAATCGATTACTAGTACATCGCAGGACTGTAGCGATTGTTGTGTATGGCCAACAGGCAATATAAGTGTTTTATTTGCGGCGTACGGTCACGAAAAACAGTACGAGGTCCTTGCCTACCACACACCGATTCCAACAATAATACCAACAGATTACCCGTTGAAGCACCCACGGCTGTTTGGACCGTATGTTTTACATGTATTAAACACAATGATTTTTATTCTTTTACTTGAACGCATGAAAAACGCTATTGATGACAATGAGGAAAAAGATGAGAATGAAAAAATACGGATATATATCTATACAACGTTGAACTATCTCTCAGTTTAAGGCTGCCATAACAACCGATATACATTTAGGTTGTCATAACAACAGGTACTAATTTTAATCTTCCAATTACATCTTAGTCATCCAATTTATTCATCCATTTGTCGGTTTCTACAGGAAATTTGAGGCCTGTAAACCTTCTTGTAATTTCAAATAATAAAAGTACCCATCACCATGTTGTGTGTGAGACAAAGAAATGTCAATTCGAATGCACATGTTAATTACGTCAATGACAAGGCTTGAAATAGTGATCGATCTTACAGTACTTATTCACTGTGATAAACAAAGATGACGGCCAGTTTAAAGAGGGGAATGGGGGAAAGCTTTATTTAGTGTTACGAAAATGTAACACCGTCCTTAGAATAATCTGTAATCTTCTAAATAAATATTAAATATGTCAAAACCCTCACCTCTCACTTCGCTATCCTGTCCACCTTGGGTGTCAAATAAGTGGGTGGTCGTATTGCTGAGGATGTACACACACACACACACACACACACATACATACATACATACATACATACATACATACATACATACATACATACACACATACACACATACATACATACATACATACATACATACATACACACATACATATATACACACATATATACATACATACATACATGCATGCATACATACATACATACATACATACATACATACATACATACATACATACATACATACATACATACATGCATGCATGCATGCATGCATGCATGCATACATACATACACACAAACCCACGTGTGAAACATATGAACATTTCATATACAGATGTATACGACCTGGCTCAGTCGGTAATGCGCTTAACTCTTGACTTTGAAGTCGTGAGTTCGAGTCCAGCCGGCAGCAGGTAGGTTTCTTGTCCTTCAGATGAGACAGTAAAAACTAATGAAAAGAATATTGAAGGATAAGAATACATAGATAGGTATAATTAGATGTCAACTTATAAGTACAAAACAAAAATTAGTTGAAACTCAAAAAGAAAATGAAATACTGAAAGTTAATAGGTCTACCTATATGCAGGTGGGTAATAATCCATGTACAATAAATGATGATATAGTGTTTTCGCAAAACAAAACCTACAATGAAAATGATCAACAGTCTGATTCAAATGAGGGAAATGTAGGCAAGTACGAACACGATATTATGGTGCAAAATGACTCTACAGATATCATCTCAGGTCAAGTAGAAAAAATCCAAACATTTGATGACTATGATACGGACATTGGAAGTAAAGAACCTGACAGTGGATTTGATGGAATATCAGAGACATATTCGTCGATAGTTCAAGGCGGATCCATGAAAACAAAAAATAATACTGATAATATGCCAACTACTACATCATCAAACAAGCAAACCAGAGTAGTACCGAAACAGATACGCAATATGCTTAATAGAGATGCTAATGTTTCATTGAGCAACATGAGAAATAACTGTGGTAACGCAAATATGTATGGACAATATAACTATGATCAGTATCGTATTGTCCCGAGACCAAGCAACTTCACAGGTATTGTAAAGAAACCGGTAACAAGACTTGTACTTGCTAGCATTACGGCAGATAGACCTTTTGAAATGGCTGAAAAAGGCATACGTGATTACTGCACAGAAAACAACGTTACTGTAACTTATATCAGATTACTAAAAAGACGACAAAATACAAAATATCAGAATTCTTCCTATACCGTTAAAGTAAATATTGCTACTAGAGACTCTGCTTTTGTGCTTGACCCTAACTTCTGGCCTGCTGGTATAACATGCAGGGAATGGGTCCCATGGGAAACGAGTGGCAGGTTTCACTAAATTCGACGTCCACACATTTAAAAAACAATATAAAATGCAAAACGTTACCTATTCCAGTTTAATTTTACTATTCTGTGCAATCAATATATTTAGCTGGAATCCACGTGTCTCTGTAACACTGATATAGCAGTTATATGTTAACACTGGCTAAATGAATCCAACATATCATATTTAGATAACATCGACAATAACTTTATTGTGTTTGCCCAAACTGAGAAAACGACTGATTCTTGGCGGAACCATGGTGGCGTTGCTGTACTAGTCAGAAAAGCTAAAATTGATTATATTCAGTCTGAATATCAAAACAATTATATTGTAGTAATAAGATTAAGCAAAATAGGTCTTGTTATACTTCTTTGTCGTGGGAGTTAGACTTCCTCCTACTAATAAACCTGATGAACACTATTCCAATTGCGCTGACCATTTATTTGATCTCTTTGATCAATTTGAGGTTGAATGTCTTTATTTGCGTGGATCTCAATGCTGATATAATCGAGATCTAAATTAATCAAACGAAGATTATATGAAAGAAATTTAGTGAACATTGTTACAATGTCACAAGGACCTGGATACACGTACTCCAATAAGAGTGGTTCGGTCACGCTAACAATAGACTATATCACTATTCCAAAATACTTATGTGAATCAGTTATATCATTTAAACTAGAATAAACGTGCTCGTATGAAATATCAGATCATTTTCCTATTTCAATGTGCATTGATACATCTATGATAGTTGACCCCCTACACATAGAGTGCAAAAATAGAACAAGGCAACAAATGATGATAAACAACTATATGCAGATTAAACTGATAGATTACTTTCTTATGTAAACATAAACCAAAATACTGTTTCACCAAACATCATTGAGAATCATGTAAATGATATTGTGAAAACCTTGCTAAAAGAATCCAGTACATGTATTCCTACTGGCTCATTTTGTAAATATCTCAAACCGTATTGGAAACAATATGGATTAAATAACTTTCATTATGATATGCGATCTGCTAGGCGAAACTGGATATCTGATGGCAAACCATGAAATGCTGAATCTAAAACATATAATTCTTATAAAGATAAGAAAAGAGAATTCCGAAAACAGAAACTCTCTGCTGAAGAGATATGGTATAGGCAGAGGGAAGAGGGCTTAATTAATTTTGCAGAAACTGACATATAGGAATTTTATAAAACTGTAAAAAGAATAAGAAAGAAAGGAACTGGAGATAAACCACAAAAGTATAATGGTAAAATCGCTATAGATCCACAGGAAAAATGTGACCTTGTTACAATATTACGGCAATCTACTAACCAGTCATAATGATGATAAAATTGACACAGATCATGAACAAAATATAGAAAACTTTGTTAATAATGTATACAAATCTTCAGCATATAATAATGATGACAATTTTACAGATATGTCAGTCGAAGATATAAGTGAAATAGAAATAAGACAACAAATTAAAGAGATGAAACTAGGCAAAGCTCCTGGACCGGATATGGTAACATATGAACATATTAAGTTTGCTGGTCCTGTCCTTATATCTAAGATACAGGAAGTATTTAATTTAATGATGAAGTTCGAGTGTATTCCTGAAAGTTTCAAAATAGGATCTGTCATACCTGTGTATAAAGGAGGAAACAAGGATACATGTGACCCGTCAAGCTATCGAGGAATTACTCTAACGTCCACTATTAGTAAACTTTTTGAGAAAATAATAATGCAGAGAATTCAACATTTACTTGAAAAACAACACATCAGATTTCCTCACGAATTGCAATTTGGCATTAGAAAACAAATGGGCCCAATGCCTGCAATATACACATTAAAGGAATGTATATCGAACTACACAGAATGTAATTCATCTTTATGTGTTGCTTTCTTAGACAATGACAAGGCATTTGATCGTATTTGGCAAACTGGACTCCTATACAAATTGTATGGATTAGGAATACGTGGAAAACTTTGGAAAATGATTAAAAACTCATACACAAACACGAAGGTATACATAACACTTAAAGGTTCTACCAGCAACTACCTAAGCGTATCTCGTGGAGTCGGACAAGGACGAGTTATCAGTTCCTGGATGTTCCAACTGTACATTGATGATCTTATATACACGTTATGTAACACAAATTGGGGGATAAAAATAGCAGGCCAACATATTCCAACTATCTTGTTGGCGGATGACACCTGTCTATTGGCACCCTCAAAATCATATTTTCAAAATCTTCTAGATATTGCAAATACATATGCAACTAAATTGAAACTAAAATACAATGGTAAAAAAAGTGTTATCATTTCTTTCAATAACAGTAAATGCATTTCACAAGACAAGCTTTACCTAGGGACTGTGAAATTGAATATAGAAATGATACTATATATGCAGGAACAATCATATCAAACAGTAGAAAAACTAATATGTATGCTGAAAATGCATGCGTGAAAGTAATAAAATGTTTTCACTCCCTCGGTGACTTGGGTATTAAGTTTAACCGGGTTTAAACCCTATTTTCTTCGGCGTTAATAATATGGTCTAGGGTCATATTACCTTCAGGTATGTATGGATGTGATACCTGGGGAGAACTCATCACACCGAATCACCAAAAGCTTGAAATTACACAACGTAAATGTTTTAGAAACATGCAAGGATTTGATATGAACTCTCCGTCCGTATCTACATACGGAACTCTAGGAGTTATGAAAATTAAACACCATATGGACAAATTTCGATTACTCTTTTTTGGGAGATTATGCATGGCAAATTCAGAAAGTGTACATAACTAGAGGCTCCCAGGAGCCTGTATAGCTCACCTAGGTAGATGCAAGACGTAAATTAGCCTATTTTGACCCCTTATTTCCTTAATCACTAGATGCAACATCAGGCACAGGTGAAAGAAACTTTTTCCCTTCACACTCCAGGCAAGTTAAAATCCAACCTTTTTAGCCTTACCAGCAAAAAAAACACTGACAGGAAGTGGAAAAAAATATGATAAAGGGAGGTAATATATAGAGAGAAATTGACAAAATAATCCCTGCAATCCCGAAACTGTCTTTCTATTATATATATTGATGTGAACTTGAGCAATTATGAATTCCCATAACAAACTTTTGTTTAAGTTTGATGCCATACATTTTAACATAATTGCCTCATCATGTTTCTTTAATTCTATTTTGTTAACTACTTCAAAGAAAAACTGATATTTGTTTCAATATGCATTATTATACCTTTACTTGTCAGATTCAGATAAATAAATAAATCCAATTGACCAACATCAAATCTAGACACTCCGGTATCTCTTAAAACCCATACAGGATATTATAACACTGTCATACCACTATCATACTGAGGGTTTCATACTTTTGTACAGCAATGTTAAATTAACTAAATCATATTTTTGTTTATATGTAAATTAAATTTGAAACCAATTCCCATAGGGGTCCAATGTTAAAATATCTTCTCCACTGACGGCCATCTTGGATTTTGTGCGGCCCTCAAAAACACCAATGTTGTAGGGGCCACCCAAAGACTGTTGTCGGCCAAGTTTGGTTCCAATTGGCTTAGGGGTTTTTAAAGAAAAAGATCTTTGAAATTTGTTCCCATAGGGTCCAATGTTAAACCTATGTTCCCCGTTGGCGGCCATCTTGGATCAGGTGCAGACTTAAAAAAAACACCAGTTTCAGAAGGTACCATCTAAGGACTACTATAACCAAGTTTGGTTCCAATTGGCTCACTAGTTTCAGAGAAAAATATCTTTGAACGTATTTTCCCATAAGGTCCAATGTTAAAATATGTTTTACACTGGCGGCCATCTTGGATTCGGTGTACCACGCAAAAACCCCAATGTTGAAGGGGGCCACCCAAAGACTATTGTGGCCAAGTTTGGTTCCCATTTGCTAAAGGGTTTTAGAGAAAAAGATCTTTGATATTGTTCCCATAGGGTCCAATATTAACCTATGTTCCCCGCTGGCGGCCATCTTGGATTAGGTGCAGACTTAAATAAACACCGGTGTCAGAAGATATATATAAGGACTACTGTGACCAAGTTTGGTTCCAATTTGCTCAGTAGTTTCAGAGAAAAATATCTCTTTGAACGTATTTTCCCTTAAGGTCCAATGTTAAAATTATGTTCTCCGCTGGCGGCCATCTTGGATTTGATGTGGCCCTCAAAAACCATGGTAGGGGGCCATCCAAAAACTATTGTGGCCAAGTTTGGTTCCCATTTGCTAAAGGGTTTTAGAGGAAAAAGATCTTTTGATATTGTTCCCATAGGGTCCAATGTTAAACCTATGTTACCCGCTGGCGGCCATTTGGATTAGGTGCAGATTTAAATAAACACCGGTTTCAGAAGATACCATCTAAGGACTACTGTGACCAAGTTTGGTTCCAAATTTGCTCAGTAGTTTCAGACAAAAATATCTTTGAACGTATTTTTCCCATAAGGTCCCAATGTTAAAATATGTTCTCCGCTGGCGGGCATCTTGGATTTGATGTGGCCCTCAAAAACCATAATGTTGTAGGGGGCCATCCAAAAACTATTGTGGCCAAGTTTGGTTCCCATTTGCTAACTATGTTTTAGAGAAAAAGATCTTTGATATTGTTCCCATAGGGTCCAATGTTACCTATGTTTCCCCGCTGGCGGCCATCTTGGATTAGGTGCAGATTTAAAAAAACACCAGTTTCAGAAGGTACCATCTAAGGACTACTATGACCAAGTTTGGTTCTAATTGGGCTCAGTAGTTTCAGAGAAAAATATCTTTGAATATATTTTCCCATAGGGTCCAATGTTAATCTATGATCCCCACTGGCGGCCATCTTGGATTAGGTGCGGACATGCCGGACACAATTTTTAAAGTAGACCACCCAAGGACTGTTGTGACAAAGTTTGGTTGCAAATGGCCCAGCGGTTTCTGAGGAGTTGATCTTTAACGACGGACGGACGGACGACGACGGACGCCAAGTGATGGCAAAAGCTCACATGGCCTTTTAGGCCAGGTGAGCTAAAAACTGTTCAACCACAATATTGTAATGATGACATTATTTGGTATTTCTAATTGTACTGAAATACTCCGTTCTATTATTTATGTGGTTTTTCGATATGGTTTAGAAGAATTTCTAAGCAGTTTTATACATTTTGGAACTTTTCCAAGTAAAATGATATGGAAAAATATTGTAAATCAAACAATATACGATAAAGCTGAACAGGAATGGAATGAATGTGTCAGTAGGAGACATAACTTAATTCGTTACAGTTCGATTCATAACAGGATTACTCCACATATATTCTGGGAATATTGCTATCGTAAACCAGAACTGCAAAAACAATTGGGATTTCTTGTTAAATTGTGTAGAATGGCAATGACAAATTGTAAGTGTGGTTCGTGCAACAAAATGGTAAATGATATTATAAAGCATATACTTCTGGAATGTTCGGAATATATCAGTGTTATCGACAACTTAAAAACATTTATAGTGGATCTACTACCGGTAAATGAAAGTGTGCAACTATTGTATGATGATGATATTCTACTAGAATTTATTCTTGGTGGAATGTAAAACGACAACCTTCGCACAATTGTTACAGATGATGACAATCGATGATATATCATAAAGAAGTGTGCTGAGTATATGTATGAAACACGGCATGCCTGAATACATTGGCATCACCACAACTAAATGTGCCAATACTATTGTCATTATTAAATAATAAACCCACTGTCTGAAATAGTGCAAATACTAAAAGATAGATTAAATTAGATCATCTATGTATCAATATATGACACAATGGACATTAAAAGAACGTTAAACTTTGATATACATGATATGATGTAGACGAAACAAATGGTATAATATGAAAAGTTAAGACATCTCTTGTAAATTCGTTCATATTTAAAACTTAATTATGTTTATTATTGTTCATCTAAATCTTCATTTATGAAGGAAATAAAGATATTCAATTCAATTCGATTCAATTCATACATACATTCATGCATGCATGCATGCATACATACATACATACATACATACATACATACATACATACCTACCTACCTACCTACCTACCTACCTACCTACCTACCTACCTACCTACCCACGTGTGAAACATATGAACATTTCATATACAGATGTATACGACCTGGCTCAGTCGGTAGCGCGCTCAACTCTTGACTTTGAAGTCGTGAGTTCGAGTCCAGCCGGCAGCAGGTAGGTTTCTTGTCCTTCGGATGAGACAGTAAAATCCGAGGTCCCGTGTCACAGGTGTCGGCACGTTAAAGAACCCTCACTGCTCAATTGCCCCAAGTGCCGAGCATAGGCCAAAATTTTAACATCTTCACCGGCATTTGGTGACGTCTCCATATGACTGAAAGATTATTGAGTGGGACGTTAAACAACAATAAACAAAACAAACAAACTAATAAAATCTTACATGACTATGCACTGTACTCTTGAAGTCATATATTGTATGTCATAGATTGTATTGTGACGTCATAACGTGTGTAGCCTGCCAATACTCATAAATCATCATCACCCGTTAAAAAGAATGGAAAATATGTGAACCATGGCAGAAAAAGTTACTATTTCAACACTAGTTACAGACATTGAATAATTCTAAAATAATTTTTATTCGTCAAACAGTAAACAAAATAATTTGCGAAAAACAAGAGTTCTCAGAACTAGAAATTAAAGATACAACAGAATCAAGCATACACGCTTCATACTTAGACATTTAACTTACTAAAGACACAGACGGGAAATTGGCAACTAAGCTATATGACAAAACATGACGATTTCGGCTTTCCCATCGTAGATTTTCCACATTTAAGTAGTAATATCCTACAGTCATCCGCATATTGAGTTATATTTCACAAATGATCCGATATGCCAGGGCGTGTTCAACATATGAATCTTTCATATACAGATGTAAACTACTCACTCCCAAATTATTGACACATGGATATCGAAAACCGCGTTCCTTACGTACATTTGTATTTCATTTGGACTTGACTGTGGACTCTCGACGGGTGTGACGTGTCGACAGGGGATCCTTCCTCCACTATGGCACCTGATCACATCTCGTGGATCCGTGTTTGTCCATTTTTACCAGTTTTGCATCTATATCCTGTACATTCTAATGATTTATACTTTGGTATCTGAGATTATTTTTATACACACACACACAGACAGACACAGACAGACACACACATACACACACACAAACACACACACACAAACACACATTAAAAATTTGATATATGTCTGGGATGGATCCACCATACTTCCATATTTGTCAAAGTTATTGGAATTTTCAATTTTCATGAATGCATTACCTTAAGAGCAATATGATTTTCAAATAATTTTTTTCCTTTAAAGAAAGTGAAAGTTTGTAATTAGAATGACTTGGATATTTGCAAAAAATAAATAATTTTTCATTAGATATTTAAAATCTTTAACAACAAAATCCTTAAATAGTCAGAGTCAAATATAGCAATGTTTTCCACAGTGGTTTATGTTTTTTTACATATAAAGATTTGATAAGTCATAATGGGGTCTCAGTGGTCGAGAAGTCAGAGTAACGCACTTTGAACCACGAAATGACTCACTTCTGGTCAGCCAGTTACGAGCCCCGCTAAAACCTAAGCAGATTTTTGTGGGACATTTTGCCAGTTTACTTGCGGAAGACTTGTGGTTATCTTCCCGGTACATTGTAACCGGGTTCTTTCCTCCACCATTAAAAACTGGTGGACACCATATAACTGAAATTTCGTTGCGTGTGGAGTAAAACACTATTCAAAAAATAAAATAAAATATCTGTTTTACTGTTACAGCGGATACAAAATCGGCACAAGCTTTCTTGGATCGTGTTGCGGACACGTTGGACATCCGTCTGAAAATTATTGATAACTTACGGTGTGATGGCAAAATGCACAAAATACAAGTGACGCTTACAAACAAAGGACAAGACGATATTGAAGGAGGCGTGTTTGATATTTACTTTTACAGTTTTTCTATGCTGGAACCATTGACACTTCCAAATGCCAATGGCTTCACAGATAAGGACTACAAATTCAACCTGAAACACGTGACGGGAAGTTTATTCCGTTTGAGACTGACTCCAAGTTTTACTGGTTTACAACCCAATAATTCTCGTGATATTCAAATTTATGCTAAGGGTTGGTCAGTAGCTAAAACAGATTTCCCGCCGAATTGGTATATAGCAGCAAAAGGGCTGCAACCGAGAATCATTAAGTCAACCGCTGGACTGACTTCAAACTTTGTAGAAAACTTTACGTCAGCAAAACAATGGAAACGGTTTAGAAAGGACAAGTACAACCCTTTCACCCCAAATGATCGATATGATCGTTTCATAACGGATTCACGTTCGCACCCAGGAATTCACGTGACACCTACACCTGTCTCCCTGCAGTATGATTCTACTAATAACATGATACACCTGGATCAAGGTAAAGTGATGGTAATTGGGACCCACGATCTGCGGAATGAAGTCGAATACCTGGCAGGTAAGCAAACAAATGTACTTAAAATATTTATAAATATACTATGCTACATTACTGAAAATATTTTATCAAATTTGAGATTACAAGTCTTTGTTCCATATTTTGTAAGACAGTTGATGACGTAGGGACATTTATGTGTTCTTGGCGTGAAAATATCTGTCTGACATTAAATTCTTAATCCAGATTTTAAATTTTATGTACATGTATATAATCTCTCTCTCTCTCTCTCTCTCTCTCTCTCTCTCTCTCTCTCTCTCTCTCTCTCTCTCTCTCTCTCTCTCTGTAAAAAAGAAAAAGACGTTTAGCAAATGACCTCCCGATGGAGAAAAGTTATAATTAGGAACAAAGAGTTATAAGTGATATACTTTATTATGTGTTATAAGTGATATATTTAGAAGAATGGATATTGTATGCGAATAATGTCAATGATAACAGTTCATCTTTTAATTTTAATACAGGAAAATTAGGAGTTCAGTATAGTACGTATCATAAAATTGATCATCAGCATTTGGGTTTTCGCCTATCTGCTGACCTCAAACTAATCACGCTTTTAATTAATCCAAATCTGGGCGAGTCACAGGAAGCATACGTGATATCCGCTGACTGGAAAATGGCTAAACCGGAAGTAATTAACATCTACGGTTCTTCTCCTAGTGGTGTATTTTATGGAATACAGACGCTTTTAAGCGTAATCAATGATGGACATAACATGACTATTCCGAGCTTTAGGATAGAAGACTATCCTCGATACAGTCATAGAGGATTGCATCTGGATATTGCCCGGAACTTCTACGGGAAAGACGACATAAAAAGATTGATATCGGTTATGGCGATGTACAAATTGAACGTATTGCATCTTCAGCTTTCTGACAATGAAGGCTGGCGAATTGAAATGGAAAACATGAAACATCTTATAAAGGTATGTAACAATGTTATATTGTAAAGTTATGAAACGGAGAGATTATAGAGATATATAAAAATGTTATATTGTAAAGTTGTAAAACGGAGAGTTCATTGAGGTATGTAACAATGTTATATTGTAAAGTCATTAAACGGAGAGATTATAGAGGTATCGAACAATGTTATATTTTAAGGTTTTAAAACTGAGTTCACAGAGGTATGTAACAAAGTTAAATTGTAAAGTTATAAAACGAAGATATTATAGAGGTATGCAACAATGTTATATTTTAAGGTTTTAAAACGGAGACTTTACAGAAGTATGTAACAATGTTATATTGTTCAGTTATTTAGCGGAGTTTACACAGGTATGTTACAATGTTATATTGTTATAAAACTATAAAACGGACAGCTTATAGAGAAGGTGTGGTATGTAACAATGTCTTATTACATTTTTGTTTTTGTTCAGCATATTTTTCTACCGTTTAAAACGAAATCGCACTGTTAACCGGATAATTTATCATATTGCACTGCTATGACGTCCCGGGACTGTTTTAGCTGAATTTCATTTAGCGCCAACTTCTCTGACTGCATGGAAAAGTGAGGCAAAGCAGAGGGATTGCTAGAACGTGTCATTTCTTCTTCTATTGTCGATGGTTTGTTAAATTAAAATGTAATAAATCGATTATTGCACTACTTTTGGTTCGATGTGAGAATTTATGGATTACAAAAATAATATCAACCGACTCGGCCTTCCGTCTCGGTCGATATTGATTTTGTATTCAATAAATTCACATATCACACCAAAAATAGTGCAATAATTGTACAGTATTGCAGAGTTATAACACGGAGGTATTATAAAGGCGTGTAAATATGTTGTATTGTAACGCTATAAAACTAAAAATTGACAGCTTATAGACAAGGTATGTAAAATGCTATATTTTTGCGCTAAAACGGAAAACTTGCATATGAATTAGTTGTAAAAGAGAGTATCATAAAACAATAGAGAGGTTATAGAAGTAAAATGTACTATTTAACTAATAGAGGTATGACTGAGGTAGGTAGCAATACTACCGAGTTACATATAATAATGATATAAAATAAAGTTTGCAATTCACCTCTGTAAGAAAGAGAGAAAATTATCATACTTTATTATCTGTATATAAAGAGAAGAATTCACTTTAAAGAAAAACTTACAACAGATAAGAAAATCGTAGATTTTTTCCGTTTAAATTCTCAGTACTATATCATATTTGGTAAATTATATACTTATAGTAATTTTTGGACCTTGTATGATAACACTTCTTCGGAAATATACAAATTTATACAATACATTTATAAAATACAATTTATATCAAATTCGAGCTCAACTGATGAAGTCTTATTGACAGAAGCTATCGTCATGAGCATTTGTTTTGGCCTCGTTTGTTAACTTTGGTATTGTTTAGAATATCCATAACCTGGTGGGGTGGTCTTGTGAACCCTTTGGTAACCTGGGACCGAAACCATAAACAAGGAAAATTCTGAGACAAATTTTATTCTCAAAAGCTAAAAATTTACTCATCTAAGTAAAAATTGAAAACTCACAGACCATAAAACGATTTAAGAATTTTCTCAACTGAGTGATGTAAGATTGTTAAGGGGCAGTGTGTCCCAATTTATGTCTCGATTCACTTACCTTCGATGTTTAAACATTATTCTGACCATAATCTATGATTAATTATCTAATAACAAACCAGAAAGTATAAAACCTATATAGTTGTATGGCCCTAGATCCTGAAAAAGAAGTGTTGGTCTCCTAAACATATACCGCTCAATTAACATGTTATTTTCGATAGCCAAAGGATTAAACATGTCCCGAAATACTCTAGGCCGATGGAGACCCTGGTATTAGTATCCATTTATCCCGAGGCAAACATAGGGAGCGGCCATTTTCGTTGTTAAGAATGATTTAAGTCAGCTACAGGTTGCACTTAAGTATTTTATCAATTGAGAAACAAATATGTCTTAGATTTTCTGTATGGTCCACAACTCTAACCCCAAGTTAAGAACATTTTCAAGATTTGAGTAAAATCTTGAATTTGAGTAAAAAACAGTTTGTCTGAGAATATGTTTATGGCCCTGGCCCTTGTGGAATTTAAATCTTAATTACACTGGCAAGAGTAATCGCTCTTACTTTTTATCATACGTATGGTTATTCAGTGGTAGTAAAACGACTTTCCCGTGATCATGCTTATCGTAATCGGGAAGTGAGTAGAATCGTCCGCATCATTATCAAATTTGTTTCCCCGCCCTGCCAAGTTATGTAATCGGATAAACGTTCAGTACAGTTTTGTATATATTTAGTTTCTGTTAAGATAATAATGTACGTCTAACTAATCAAAGGATAGAAATTTTCATTTTGCTTTGTTCGAATAATTGGACCCAGTTTTATGTTATGCTTCAGAAAGGCTCCTCCCGATGTCATGGAAAAAACACTAGCTATCCTTGTTTACACCCTCAGCTGGGTTCCGGACCATTTTCCAACTCTACAGGATCTGGGTATTTGTCCATCAATGATTACAAGGAAATTCTTGCACATGCCGGGACCCATCACGTTAAAGTAATACCGGGAATCCCGATGCCGTCTCACTTATTTGCAGCAATCAAATCTTCAAAACAAAGTGCCCATTGGTTTGACATGAGCAAAACACCGTGTAATTTGTGCACTCAAATGTATGAAGAGAGCAACTTAGACTTTTGTAAAATCTCATCATACGATTTCATTATGAACGTTTTCGACTTTCTCCGTCGCCATGCTCAGTCACACAACATATCCCATATCGGAGGCTTTGACGATGCTACAAAATCAAGAATGTGGAAAGATAAATCGGAGTGTATAAAGCAGACGTTTTTGAAATTTTTAACGCAGAATAACGAGAATAACGAGAATGTTGGTGAACACGCTATCTTCACATTCTTTTCGTATTTGGCTAAAACATCTCCGGTAATTACAACGTCAGGTTCCCTGCTCCAAGACAACGGCATTCCATTTGAAAAAGACAGTGTTCTACAGGACATCACTGGACATTTCTGGGACAATGTCTGGGAAAATAAGAGATTTGGGGAAGCATATAAGTTAGCTAATGCTGGATACAAGGTAATGTTTTCCAATGCACTTGTGTAATAATCAAATGCTTCATATTCTTTTATTCTGTCGCCTCGGATGAGACAGTAAAAACCGATGTCCCGTGTCAAAGTAGGTGTCGGCACGTTAAAGAACCCTCACTGCTCAATGGCCGTAAGTGCCGATCATAGGTCAAACTTTGAAGCCTTTCACCTGCATTTGGTGACGTCTCCATATGACTGAAAGATTCTTGAGTGGAACGTTAAACAACAACAAACAAACAAACGAACAAGCAAATTTATTCTGTTGCAGATGTGAATCTAGAGTTGTTTGTTTATTACCTATTAATGTTTTACGCCACAGTCAACAATCTTTCAGTTATATGGTGGTGGCCAGTCTTTAATGGCGGGAGAGAGAACATGGTTACAATTTACACATAAAAGACCACAGTTGTCTGAAAATGAACTGGCAAATATTCTAAAAATGAAATTAGCTTCGGTTAATTATTCTAGCATTTAATCAATAATGACTACTACGACACAAATTTCCTGCAGTGATGAAGTGATCCAATGTTTGTATCATAGGTTGAAAAGGTTTTTTTTTCATTTTCATGTGTCATCCCTACAAGAATATACTACTAGCCAGCATTTACTGCTATGGAGTCAATGCAATATGGATTCTTTAACACGTCACTCCCAATCGTGACACATATTAATTCTAACCCTTTGAAACCTATAGATCATAATAGACTGTTCTTAAACAATAACAAAGAGCATAACACTAAGATATTTAGGGGTGAAAGGGTGAAATCCTTTTCGAAATGGCCCCACGATTTTCACTTGATAAGAGATGACGAGTTTTGTTTTAATGTTGGTAATGGCGGAAAGAACATCCGTATATAGTGTACCCGATAAAAACCACAGGACGTCTGAAGCAAACTTTTCACAAAATTAATTTAGGCCCCGGGAGTTCGAACTTGCGCTAACTATAGGTAAGAGATTCCATGCTTTACGCGCTCTAACCACTCGACCACGGAGCCCTCCCCTCCTCCCATGAAAAACTCTTAACGAAAGAATTTACGGCCGTCGTCTATTTCCTCCAAGACACCTGATATCACGTCTGGGTTTTGTAGAGGTCCGTGTTATTCCAATGTTCAGTTTGGATATTGTCCTACCGACTTACTGGCGGTTAACACTTTTAAAAATACCTGTAATTCGTATACGTGACCTTGTAACACCCACACTTGATGTTTTCAAAACCCTGGCCAAATTGATGATCCTCCTTCTCTGGTGAATCCAGTCTCAAGAAAAAGTAAACGTATTGCTAAACTGACAATATTGCATTTATCACATTTTCAAAATGGTTCAACCATAGTAGCATGTAATAATTGTAATAATTGTATTTGAATTGTGGAAGAAGAATGCGTAATATATTATAATATATTATATATATTATAATATATTATATATATTATATACGATCGATATTATTCAGTGATTCATATATTATAATATATTATATATTATAATATATTATATATATTATATACGATCTATTATATAATATAATATATATATATAATATATTATAATATATTATATATATTATATACGATATTATTCAGTGATTCATATATTATAATATATTATATATATTATATACGATATTATTCAGTGATTCATATATTATAATATATTATATATATTATATACGATATTATTCAGTGATTCATATATTATAATATATTATATATTATAATATATTATATATATTATATACGATCTATTATAATATAATATATATATATAATATATTATAATATATTATATATATTATATACGATATTATTCAGTGATTCATATATTATAATATATTATATATATTATATACGATATTATTCAGTGATTCATATATTATAATATATTATATATATTATATACGATATTATTCAGTGATTCATATATTATAATATATTATATATATTATATACGATCGATATTATTCAGTGATTCCCATATTGGCCTAGTTATTCCCCAATGTCTGCCGTATTCGCCTGAGGCGAAGCTGGTTCGATTTAAAAAACAAATGGCAACACTTTCACTTGTAGTTCCGTTTAGTCACGCGACGTCAATATTAGCTTAGTTTTCCGATGTTGGCCTAGTTTTGAATTTCATATTAATTTTGGCAGAAAATCACGCTTTAGGCCAATATAATTATAATTAATTAATGATAAATATAGAATATAGAAAACCTATGTAAATTGAAACGCTTTGATTTTAGATATAATGCAACCAAAATACCGTTCACGTTACATTTAAATAGAAGCAAACGGAGTATCCATGGCCGGCTGATAAGAGCATTGCGTTCTAATCAACGACGTCTCTCGCCTATGGTCAGCACGACTTCGAACAATGTTGGCACCTTAACTGATTATATTGGAAAGTTGACCTGCGGAAGGTCTATGATTTCTTCCTCGAATACCTCATGAGCGGTATTTCTCCCCTTCTATCAAACTTGACTCTTATTGTACTTCTGAAAAAATAATGAATACAAAACAATCGATAAATAAATAAACAAATATTTTGCATAAGTAAAATAAACATAGTATAATGTAAAATAGCTACGGATATTCGAAACTCCAAGTCCATCCGACAAATTAGATATAACAATGGTCTCACCTAGAGGAACAGTTGCAAATCTCAAAGGGGATGGGGCCAGATGTCTGTCCGAAAGAGTCCCCTAATAGGAAGCCACACCCGTCGCAAATGTTTCATAGAAACAAACGTAGACGCAGACAACTTTAGAAAACTATAACAAAGTCGATGATATTTTAGTTATACCAATATACAACAGCCTTTCAATCAATTTATATAATTAATTTACACTTAAAATATTCAGATCTTACTAGTTCAGACGCCTTGATATTTCTTCACAGTAAAGTATGAATGCACTGTCATAGTTCGGTCATATTTGCATTTTTATGATAATTAATGTATTAGGTTAAACTGAACGGAGCAGGAAATAATTTCAACAACGACTAAACCTGTCACGTGACGTTATTTATAGGATTTTACAAGTGTAACGCGTATGTAGTGTATTCTGTTCTATAAATAGCTGGTGTCAATGATCGTTTACACTAGAATAGAATGTCTGTACTTTGTGCTGAATTGATATAAGACGATTTAAGAGAAGAACTGGAACGCAGAGAATTTAGTAAATCTGATCTAATTATCTCACGATGATTACACGGATGAAATGCTCTCAGGTAAGCAGTTAACCACGCAAAAAGATATACACATCCCATACATACTCTATTGATCCCCCCGTGGCCGAATAATTAGAGCATCGTGCTTTGAACCATCGTCACTTCTTCCGGTCAGCGAGGGTTCGAGTCCCGCTGGAACGTAAGCTGTAATTTTGTGAAAATGTTTGCCAACTTACAATGTATAAGGCTGGTGGTCTTTTCCCGGTATTCTCCAACATTAAAACTGTCCACCACCATTTAACTGGAAAAGTGACGTGCTCGGTGGTAAAAACATCATACATAATCACAAAATTAAAAAAAAAAACATTTAAACTGATTTAGTTTTATTGAATGAAATGGTCGTCTTCTGCATTATTTCGGGTTTTTTTTTTGGGGGGGGGCAAACCTATAATTTTGGTATTTTGGTTATAAGCGTTACAAAAGTTATCGAGTATATTAATAATTATTGATGCCTTTAGTTTATCGATATATTTCAAAGTAAAATTAAACACTCAAAATGTTGTTTTCCAAAGTAAACATACATGTTGATATTACATAAAATTATATTTAGATCATCCTCAGTCCCGTCACACATCTGCATTTTGATCATCCATACGAGCCGGATCCAGAAGAAAGAGGGCGCTCTTCATCAGTTAGATACATTGACACAAAGCGGGTGTTCCACTTTAAACCAGATGATTTGTACGCAAACATCAACAGAAAAATTTCTGGAGAGACTTTAAGTAGAGATGAAGTGTGTAGCGAACCAAATCTGTGTCCGCAACTTTCAAATCCTGAGAATATTATTGGTAAGTTCCGTCATTCATCGCTTTGTGACAACATTAATATTTTATTAAAGTAAAATTTTGGAAACGACATAAAGGTATACTCTAAAAAGATTTTCACCTATGTGGTAATTAATTGACACATTATTGTTGTAAAGAATCAGTAATTGTGTATTAACAGCAAACTTTCTTTTCACATTACAAAACGATAGAACTCGGAACGTTCCGAAAACACACCTTTTGTACGATAATACTAAAAAAAGCTCTGAAAACAGATCTATTGGATGATTTCATCTTGTGTTAGCCTGGGATTCTGGCCCAATCACAATTCGTCAATCAGTGAGCCAGATTAAATCAGTATGGCCAGTTAACGTTCCCTTCCTTTCACTTCCTCTCTCAAACTTTGACAGATGGCCGCCATTACCTATGTAAAATTCCCGTAGGGGTAATTTGAGTGCGAATATTTAGTACAAAACGGATTAATTTTCATTTGTCATGGGCATGAATAAATTACTTTTGTAAAGAAAACTAATCACACACACACACACACACACACACACACACACATATATATATATATATATATATATATATATATATATATATATATATATATATATATATATATATATTACCATCTGTCATAGGAATTCAAGGTATGTTATGGACACATACTATCATGTCACGTGATCAAATGGACTATATGCTGTTCCCGCGAGTTCTGGCATTAGCAGAAAGAGCTTGGCATAAGGCTGCCTGGGAAAATAATGATAAGAATCAGATACTGATGGAGGATGATTGGGAAACTTTTGCATTCAACGTTGGACAAAAAGAACTGAAAAGACTAGATAGACTTGGTATAATGTACAGAATATCTCCACCAGGGGCAAGGTATTACAAAGTGTGTTCTAATGCACTGTTCTTTTTCGTGTTATTTCATTGGTCGATGGCGTTGAAAGCTCGCAGGGTATTCACGTTTCACTGCTAATTTTTATAGAGTTCCTTGTTTAAAATACGAAACATATAAAAATATCGTATCACTGAATCGGTATCGAAACAAACAAATCCATATGATTAACAAGTAAGTATTTTCAAGCGCACCAATATACTAAACAAAGTAATTTGTTCATAGATAAACGTAACCGCCAGCATAAGTCAACTTTTCATGTCGTTTCTGTCATTACAATGCTAATGCAGGCATTAGATCAGGGTTACCATGTGACTGTTTTACAATAACTCACAGGGTATCGGCGATTCACCTGTAAGAAATATCGGTTTCAGAAACTTCATTTCCGACAGTTGAATCGCCGATGCCCTGTCAGTTTTTGTAACTGGTGGTAACCCCTAATTGTCTTAAAATACCATCCCACCAAAAACATAGTTTAAAAATATGAAGTCCCCCTCTCAAGGATACTGGAGCACGACCATAGACAGTGGCTCCCTTTCGCCAATCAGATCTAAGACTAACTTATGACCTTTCCGTCGAGCTTGACCTTTTCATAGAACTTGAGAGGTTTCCATTGAACATTTTCGACGGCTGTGACATCCTAGCAGGGGACAATGACACCTGGTGTCATCCCGTTTTGGATTCGCAATCGTTTCGCGTATCCAGTGGTAAACCTACTTCTTCATTCCTACGTTATCTGTATCCACCAAAAGTTTTTTGTGTGCGTTACATGAAACCATATTCACCAAAAATGTGCGGTGTGTGTTACATGAAACCATATCTACAAACGTATGCTATGTGCGTTACATGTAACCATATCCACAAACGTATGTTAGGTGCGTTACATGAAACCATATCCACAAATGTTTGTTGTGTACGTTACATGAAACCACAACAAACGTATTATGTTAGGGTTACATGAAATCATATCCGCCAATGTGGTGTGCATTACATGAAACCATATCCGCCAAACATGTGCGGTGTGTGTTACATGAAACCATATCCGCCAAACATGTGCGGTGTGTGTTACATAAAACCATATCCGCCAAACATGTGCGGTGTGTGTTACATGAAACCATATCCGCCAAACATGTGCGGTGTGTGTTACATGAAACCATATCCGCCAAACATGTGCGGTGTGTGTTACATGAAACCATATCTGCCAAACATGTGTGGTGTGCGTTACATGAAACCATATCCGCCAAACTTGTGCGGTGTGTGTTACATGAAATCATATCCATAAATGTATGTTGTGTGTGTTACATAAAACCATATCCGCCAAACATGTGCGGTGTGTGTTACATGAAACCATATCCATAAATGTATGTTGTGTGTGTTACATGAAACCATATTCACCAAAAATGTGTGGAGTGTGTTACATGTAACCATATCCACAAACGTATGTTATGTGCGTTACATGAAACCATATCCACAAACGTATGTTGTGTGCGTTACATGAAACCACAACAACCGTATTATGTTAGGGTTACATGAAACCATATCCGCCAATGTGGTGTGCATTACATGAAACCATATCCGCCAAACATGTGCGGTGTGTGTTACATGAACCCATATCCGCCAAACATGTGTGGTGTGTGTTACATGAAACCATATCTGCCAAACATGTGTGGTGTACGTTTCATGAAACCATATCCGCCAAACATGTGCGGTGTGTGTTACATGAAACCATATCCACAAATGTATGTTGTGTGCGTTACATGAAACCATATTCACCAAAAATGTGTGGAGTGTGTTACATGAAACCATATCCACAAACGTATGTTATGTGCGTTACATGTAACCATATCCACAAACGTATGTTGTGTGCGTTACATGAAACCATATCCGCCAAACATGTGTGGTGTGCGTTACATGAACCCATATCCGCCAAAAATGTGTGGTGTGTGTTACATGAAACCATATCCGCCAAACATGTGTGGTGTGTGTTACATGAAACCATATCCGCCAAACATGTGCGGTGTTTGTTACATGAATCCATATCCGCCAAACATGTATGGTGTGTGTTACATGAAACCATACCCACAAACGTATGTTGTGTGTGTTACATGAAACCATATCCATAAATGTATGTTGTGTTCGTTACATGAAACCATATTCACAAACGTATGTTGTGTGCGTTACATGAAACCATATACACCAAACATTTGCGGTGTGTGTTACATGAAACCATATCCACAAACGTATGCTGTGTGCGTTACATGAAACCAAAACGGCCAACTGTATAAAAGGTACCATAACTTTTTTGTTATAATGAATAAACCCCGTTATAAAGGTCACCTGTCTATAACGGATCCTTTGCCTGTTCCCTTGAGTGGCCTTTATAGACAAATTTGATTGTAATTTATAAGATTTAATGATATATTCATACTTATGTCTGCAGTATTAAAAGAGTCTAGTCTTAACAATGAATATATAGACATTGGTGCTAAAAATAATAGCAAAATGAGATTTTTTATACAATGATTATTGTCTGATATCAATACACGTATCACAAATATTTCCAGAGCATATAATGATAGCCTTATCCAGACAGTCACCGAATTTCCTGACGAAATCGTGGAATACAGCACAGATTCTGGGAAAAAATGGAAGCCGGCACCCGAAAATTGGTCACTTGCTGTTCAAAACAATAGAATTCTGCTCAGAACAATGTAAGTTTCAATGAATGCAACAATTATTGACGATTGAATTAAGATAATTAATAGAATAGTTTAATTTTGTAATCATGAAACTAATACAACCTATTGATAATTAGCGAGTTTTCGACTTTTCGACTCGCCAAGCGAAAAGTCGCAAAAATTGCACGTTGATTAGCGACACCTACTTTTTTTCGACTTTCCGCCTCGCCAAACCAAAGTCGCAAATTAGCGAATCTCGGAGCTAAAAGTCGCTATTTAGCGGGTTTTCAGGCGAATAGGACACTAATTACCGAGTTTTCAACTTTTCGCCTCGTAAAGAGAAAATTGTCTAATTGCGAAGGTGGTGTCATATAGAAAACCTTCCGCATAAAGAATCTCCCTTCCGGAAAGTTTTCTATAAAGAAAACCTCCCACATAGAGAATCTCCCCTCCGGAAAGTTTTCTATATAGAAACCCACCCATCCCCGGAAAATTTTCTACTTAGAAAATCTTTCCCCGGAGGGAATATTATAAAGAAAACATTGCCCCGTGGGAAGTTTTTCTATATAGAGAATGTTCCCCCCTTTATAGAAAATCTCCCCCCCCCCCCGCCGGAATTTTTTTCGTTATAGAAAACTTTCCTACTCAATCCTGAAAATATCAATAAATCTATTCACTGATTATTTAAAAATATAATATACTATGGGAAAATACGCTGAGTTTAAATCCCACATGTTTATCGATTTGAATTTATAAGATTTCTCACTTACTTTGGTAAAGTCTCATATCATAAACATAATACCAAATTTATAATGCTCAAGACAATTGTTTCTGTCGATTAGACATCAGTTGAGCTACAATCTTGAATATATTTTCTAAAGGGAAGGTGGTATAATACAAGACCAAATAATAAATCTAAATGCATAGCCAGATCCGTCTAAGAGTAACCACTGTAAAATCAGATACTTATTTTATTCAAAATTATAATAAACGTTTTCACAGTATTTTGAGTGTACTGATGTATGTATTATCAAATTTATTTAAAAACTAGACCTTTAAAATTATCTAGCTAAATCATTCTAAACAAACAAACAAACAAACTTAATTAGTTACAAACTAAGCAAATTAATCAAAGTCAAATAAATATCCATTGTCGGCACTTCTAAAATTTTGACCTTTGCGAAATATTCTACAATATATAATATATATATTTGAATAATCTGAGTTTTAGATTAATTCAGCAAAGGAAAATTAAGCTAATTAAAAAAATAATGATTCAAAAAGAAAATTGATTCTTGTTATCGAAAGAAACATTTAATTTTGATATCATCCGCCACCGATAATTGTCTGAATTGTGCTCTTTGGTTTTTGCATTGAATGTATATGTATTTCAATTCCTGGATCCTAGTTACTTCTTCATTTTTACCTTTAAAAAAGTAAATATAGATCTATAGCTAATATAAAAGTCAAACCTATAACGGACAAGTGGGGAATTTTTCTATGCAGAGAAGGCGGATTGAATTCTGAATAGAAAACTTTCACCCATGGGGGGGGGGGGGAGTTTTTCTATATAGAAAATTTTCCGGGAGAATAATTTTTTTTTGGGGGGGGAAGGTTTTCTATATGACACCGGCGTCCGAAAATTGGTCACTTCTGTTTAAAACAAACAGAATTCTACTTAGAACAATGTAAGGTTCAATTAATGCAATTAATTACATAATTGATAAAACAGTTTATTTTGTTATCTGAACTAATACAACCTATCGCACATTATCGACTTTTCTGATCAAAAGTCGAGATAGCGCCAATCAGCCACCATAGATATATCAAAGCGGCAATATACGGTGAAACAGATATAACCAAAAGTATATCCTTGCTCTCTCTTTTATCCCGATATCGTCGTTTTTTCTCTCTCTCTCTCTCTCTCTCTCTCTCTCTCTCTCTCTCTCTCTCTCTCTCTCTCTCTCAATAATCTTACAAAAAGTATATCCTCCCCCTCTCTCTCTCTTTCTCTCCCTCCCTCTCTCTCTCTCTCTCTCTCTCTCTCTCTCTCTCTCTCTATATATATATATATATATATATATATATATATATATATATCTGTAATACTTCTTACTACATCAGTCTGCAGTCTAAGAAGTTAGACCGATTTTATCAATATAACAAAAGTATTTTTCACATTGTGCAGAGTACAAGAAGGTCGCGTGAAAACGAATACCGATTTCATGGGACAAAGCATGGAGTTCAGCGTAGACAAGGGCAAAACCTGGAAACTGGTCCCTAAAACATGGCCTATTGCTAGTTACAACCCGATTCTTTTACGGACAAGGTTGGTACAAGTTTCCCTTTTTGTTTTGTTTTTATTTCAGATTCCCCGTGGCTTTCGTATCAAGAGTTGGTTGTCCTGGTTCAGAGTTCGGTCACACCTCTAACCAATTAACACACTTTTTTGGCGCAATGGCCTTCATCAGAAGTTATTACACTTCGCCTTGGTATAAATCCATTTTATTACACTTCACCTTATTATAATTCCATTTTACTACACTTCGCCTTGGTATCATTCCGTTTCACTACATTTCAACTAAGTGTAATTCTGTTTCACTACACTTCGCCTTGGAATAATTCCGTTTCACTCATTTCAACTAAGTATAATTCCATTTCACTACACTTCGCCTTGGTATAATTCCGTTCCACTACATTTCAACTAGGTATAATTCCACTTTACTACACTTCGCCTTGGTATAATTCCGTTTCACTACATTTCAACTAGGTATAATTCCACTTTACTACACTTCGCCTGGTATAATTCCGTTTTACTACATTTCACTTGGGTATAATTCCACTTTACTACACCTCGCCTTGGTATAATTCCGTTTCACTACATTTCAACTAGGTATAATTCCGTTTCACTACATTTCAACTAGGTATAATTCCATTTTACTACACTTCGCCTGGTATAATTCCGTTTTACTACATTTCACTTGGGTATAATTCCACTTTACTACACTTCGCCTGGTATAATTCCGTTTCACTACATTTCACTTGGGTATAATTCCACTTTACTACACTACTCCAAGTTCATCGTGGGATAATTCCCCACTGTAGACTTTGACTTGGTATGGTTCCATTTTATTTCGTTTCGAAAGCTGATAATGAGAAAAACAGCACATGTAATTAAATTTTTATGCAGTTTATATAGTTTCATTAGAATCAGTAAATTAGTATTTGAAATTGTTTTTAATTTGATTTTTGTAGGTCTGCCAACGCTCAAAGAACAAGTCGTGCGGTAGAATTTGATCCACGTAAGATTTTACTTTTGTTCTACTGATAAATTAACTTACAACATATAAATCCGGTCTCATTGGGCGAATGTGTAGAAAATCGCACTTTGAACTTTGAAGTCTCTCACTTCTGGTTAGCAAGGGTTCGGATCCAGATAGAACCTAGGCTGATTTTGTGAGAAAGTTTGCCAGTTTACTTGTGGAAGGGCGGTGGCCTCTTCCCGGGCACATTGTCATCGGGTTCTCTCCCCTACCTTTGACTAAAACATTGTTGAGCGTGGCGTGAAACACCAATTAAATACACAAATGATAAAATTAAATACCTTCATTAGTAAATTTTAATCAGATTCACATTTACTGTATGAAATGGTCGTTTGTCGTTTTATATACTTAAAATAAATTTGGCGGGACGTTTTAAAATGACTGAAAAATAACTATGCTGTTATCATAGAAATGTCGATGTATGGTACCGATACATGCATGTATTTGACAACAAAAGCAACACGAAATGAATTTCATTTGTCATTGTATTTAATTTGCATTACATATAACATTGTAAGAACCGCTTGCTGGAGCCTAGTGGTAGAGCATTCGATTCGCAAGCAGTTGGTCATGTTCGATTCCGAGTACCGGGTCATACATAAGATGTCAAAGATGGAAGTAATTGTTCCTTCGGCAAGCGCTCAGCATACAAAAAAGTCTATGGTCTTACGGATGAAACTTAAAACAAGATCCCGGCAGACGTGACGCGTAAAATAACCTCACTTCACCGGCGTCATACCATAACACAGGTCAAAATGTGTGGCACGCCGTCTAATGCTATTGTTGAAATCCATGAAAAGAGATTAAAAAATTATTGTGAAGGCAATTCTTGTCGCAATTAAAACGAATTTATACTGTTGAAAACATACAGTTTCAATATAAATTTTCATTTTTAATTCTCAATAAAAATCAAACTCCTCCTCTCCTTGGTTATCAAGTGAAAGATGGCACTTGGAAACATTCTCTTTTTAATGGTGAAAATTAATTGAAATGCGATAAGAAATGGCTTTACTTTATTATTTTTAAAGATTGTGGTTTTATATGAATATATATATATATATATATATATATATATATATATATATATATATATATATATATATATATAATATATATATATATATATATATATAATTAATTAACAGTGTTAACGTTTGTTTTCCGATGATTCTCATCTCAGTCATTATCAATACTGCATACCTGGAAATTTTCACTCCCGTTTTAATTTCACCATTTTCGCTCTTACATGAGAATTCGAATTGAAAATGAATGTTAAACAATTGAAGCACTGACATATATACCATCATGAAACTATGGTGATATAGGACAAATTTAAGACTGGGCGAATATGTTTGCTGTCGTCAAAGAGCGAAAATATCTCAGGAACGAAAATTTCCAGGTATATAGTACACATTATAGAATACAATTTTGTATTATCTTTTTCAGGAGGCGAAAATCCAATACCGGATCAAGATGATATTGCAGACATCGCACACAGTCTTCAAGTCTACTATAAAGTTGTCGATAATTTGATAGATAAAACTGATTATTTCTTTTTCAAGATTTATTTCTTCAACATTGGCAAAAAAGATATTGTTCACGGAAATTGGAGTATACATTTTTACAGCATAAGACTGTTAGAGCCGGATCACTTTCCGTACCGGAACGGATATCTACTCCATGACTGTGGTCTTTGGCTTCATCACATGGGTGGAAGCTTATACCGACTGGAACCGGAATATTCCGAGTTTAAAATACCGAGCGGCAAATCAATATCGTGTCTGTTTCGCGGCAAATATTGGCAAGTTGCCAGGACAGATATAATGCCCAATTGGTACGTGGCTGCTGAGGGTATGGATCCAAAAGTAATAGAAAATACAAGAGGAGAGAGTCTTTCTTTTGTTCAACCTTTCAGAATTCAAAACACCTGGAAGAGATTTCCAGACGACCAGTATAATCCTCTGACTCCTCGTCAACGTTATAAAAGGAATGGGGAAATAGAAGACATGGGGAAATATACCATTCCTGTGATCCCAGAACCAAAATCATGGTCCTTAAAATCTGGCTTCATAACAGTCGAGCCCAGGACTTGGATGGTGACGTCCAATATGGAATTTAAGAGCGAAATAGACATGATCGCAAGTAAATACAAATCATACTTTTTTTCTCTGTAAAAAAATGTCTAAAATGAAATTTCAATGACCTCCGTGAACGAGTGGTCAGACTATGAACTTTGAACCATGAACTCTCTCATTTCTGGTCAGCGTAGATTCGAATCCCGCTGATACCTGAGCTGAATTTTGTGAGAAAGTTTGCCAGTTTACTCTGGAAGGTCGGTGGTCTCTTCCCGGATACATTATAACCGGGTTCTCCGCCTGCCATTAAAAACTTGACATTGAATAACTGAAAATTGTTGAGTGTGGCGTTAAACAGTATTCAAAAATTATACTTATAAAACTTCACTCTACTTGTTTAATACATATGGTATTTCTGTTATCAAAACAATATTTATTCATTGCATTGTTTATAGTGGCATCATCTGTGTTTGCCAAATCAATAATTTCGATTTTCGTTCAACTTTTACTACTTGAATTTGATGTACAATAACAAATGCTTAAAAAATCTTACATTCCTATACATTTTGTGATTATAAGTTCAGGTCCAGTGTGGTATGCATGTACAAATACAAATGTTGAATTAATCATTTGCTAGTGAATAATTGCCAAACTGAGTTTTTCCAAGCACTGTTCACAAAATATATAGGAATTTAAGGATTTTTATGTTTGTGTATATATATATATATTTTTCGCAATGCTACATCCTTTTAAGTAATGAAAACGAGCGAAAATGTTTTGGAAAAATAAGCATAGCTGATTTCCCCGCAAGTATCATATATTGAATATCTATCCATCGTTCCATTATTAAGTATTTCTTTGCAGAATATTTCAAAATGGCTATAACATCTCCTGAGGATCAAAGAGCCAAGGTCCTGTCTGTGCAGAAAAAAGTCGTCCCTGATATTAACGATACGGCAAGTGATGGCTATGAGATACATATTGAGGCAGATAAACAAAGAATTGACGTCATTGCTTACACCGCAGCAGGTGCTTTTTACGCTTTCCAGTCTCTTGTAGCTCTGTCAAGTGACGTCACAGATGGTTGGATGTTACCCAGTATTGATATCGTCGACTCTCCACGTTATCGATATAGAGGATTGCATTTAGATGTGGCCCGTAATTTTCATCCAAAAGATGAGGTAGGCGTATTTTTTGTATATATAAAACGTACGTGTATGTAATTAGTCTATCAAAGCTTGATACGATACGGACTGATAGTATTATTTACTTTTGCATTGTCAATTTTCTAAAAATACTTCTGTATATCTGCCTATAAAGGTCATATCTGTATAAAGTACACCTGTCTATAAAAGTCATTCAAAGATTATCTTTTATAACTTTTTGTAATGAATAAACCTCTTTATAAAAGCCACATGTCCATAACGGCTATTTTTGTCTGTTCCTTTGAGTGACCTTTATTGACAAGTTTGACTGTGTACACCGATAAACATTACATGTTTTGCAGTATTGTCACCGTATATATACTGATAAACTCTTTTGTATCATCAATTGTCATGATATGTTCTAGTAATTTACATGTTTTGTATTCTTTTGACAGATTTTGAAGTTATTAGATTTAATGGGTAGATACAAGCTTAACAAGTTCCATTTCCATTTATCCGACGATGAAGGGTGGAGGCTGGAAATACCAGGTCTTCCAGATTTAACGGAAGTAAGTTAATTATTTTAGGATTTTTTTTTCATTCAAATATTTGATCGTTTGACTATAAATGTTTCCGCTTGAAGTTTCATAGGAGTAATTAAATCAATAATGCAGAATGGGACTGATTCATGTACCACTTGATAACCGATAACGTTTGTGCGGTACTAGTATCTCCAGTAGTGATGGAACAAAACTCTAAGTAATCTTCCGCTAAAATGACGTTAGCGCGGGATATCGTCTTCTAACGTCAATCCAACACTAATAGAAACAAAAGTCCCGCACAAATGTTATCGGGTATCACGTGGTACATGAAGTAGTCCAATTGCAATGATTGGTATCTAATGTTCCTCTAAACGACCACCGTGGAGTTTACTTTAACAATTATTTCCTATAAATGTGCGAACTATGGAGTAACCAATCGATTCCAACACCCCAGGACACAAGATCCGACGTATGGGTTTCCTTGTTTGTCGTGTGTTCATTATATCTGTATACCTTATTATTTTATTATTACAGTAACATTTCGCGTTCGTCTTTTTTCATATAATTTGTTTGACTGTTGTATTACGTCACTCAACAATTTTACATTATAAGGCGTGACCAGTTTTTAATGGTGGAGGAGAAAACCCGGTTACAATGTACCCGGGAAGATTACCACAAGCCTTCCGCAAGTAAACTGGCAAACCTTCTCTCAAAATCAGCTTAGGTTCCAGTGGGACTCCAAATTGCGGTAACTAGAGGTGATAGACATCATGATTTAGAGTGCGATTTTCTTACCACTTAGCCATGTAGACTCTTTTCTTTATATTGTACATAATTTTGACGATACTGATTATTTCTGCTTACATACGGTCGGTTGTTTTAAAGGGGCATCAGCTGTGTTTTTCTAAAATTTTCTATTTCCTTTTTTAATACTTTGATTGATATACAATAAAAAATATATATACACAGGCATATTTTTTTTAATTCCCATAAGTTTGTGAAAATTGCCTGGGAAACCTAGGTTTGACATTTTTTCACTTGCAATAGATGAACTCAACTTTATTATTTGTATATGAATACCACACTGGACCTGACCTTTTTCACGAATATATAGGAATATAAGATATTTTATACCTGTATTTAGGTGTCATTTGTTATTGTACAGAAACTACAAGTAGTAAAACTAGAAAAAATTAAAATAATACTTTTTGGTATACACAGATAATGTTCCTTTAATTAACCCCGCTGTGGATGTTACTGAACCTCTATGGGTCCACAGAAGGCCCAAGACAAATAATATGACGAATGTATCTCATATCTATACCCACTTTTGATACACTTATTACACCTGGAAGATAGACTCTGCGGTCTAAAAACTATATATTCTTTTTTCTTGAATTTAAACTCGGGTCGTCTGCACAAATCGCGCTTTTCAGTAGTACATGACGGCGTCATGTCAAGCGGGAGGTAACTCAAACATTTGGACGGTTGTAAATTACTTATTATGATATGAAGCAATGTTGGAATAAACAGGAAGCGGCCATCTTGCCCCTACTAAAATTTACTGATCCCAATATTCTCATAGGAGAATTTTAACAAATCTAATGGAACAATTTTGTCCGAGGTGCGATAAAGATTGATGGCTACTTGTATGTTCTTTACTTGTAGATTGGTGCTCACAGGTGTTATGGTCCTGATGAAGAAGAATGTCTACTACCGCAACTAGGATCCGGACCGACCGAAGAAACCTCTGGTTCCGGATTTTACACTGTTCAAGAGTATATTGAAATTGTTGAGTATGCAACAAAACGTCATATCGAAGTTATACCGGAATTTGACACGCCCGGACATTCAAGAGCTGCAATAAAGGCGATGGAGAGTCGATATAAATTACTAATGAGAAATAGATATAAAAGTAAGGCAGAAAAATATCTGTTAACGGAAATAGACGAAAGGGCCGGTTATGTCACCCATCAAGGGTACCAGAATAACGTCATAAATCCATGCATGACATCCACATATGCTTTCATTCATCACGTGATCAGAGAGTTAAAAAAGATGCACAGCGTTATTGCTCCGCTTAAAGTATATCACATAGGTGGGCCTGGAGGGGAAGACTTTTCCACCACTGTATGGAATCATTCTAAAATTTGCAAAAAACATCTTGAAACTATCATGTTAAATATAACTGATCTACCAGTTTATTTTATTAGTAATATAGGTAATATTGCAGGAGTAGAAAATATTAACCTTGGATTTTGGGAAGACTCTGTAATGAAAGGTGGTGCAGTATACGACAGAAGAATTTTACCCGGAAGTCCAAGGTATTAAACTTTTCCTGTTTAAATTTACAGATTTACCCAACATTGTTGTTATTCATATCGTTGTTATTCATATACGCCTTCAAAGAAAATAATCATTATTTGCAACGATTAACAAATACATTTTAATCGTTGTATATGGTGTAGGTGTGAGGGTTGCGTATTGTGAGAGGGAACTACACTATCGAAAGAAACGTGCTCGTCCAACTTGCTAGTGACCGCCAGATCATATAAAATACTTGCCAGTCCAATCCGAAGATGGAACTCGGGTCTCGATGATGAGTGCGCGAATGCGCTGATCTTTACGTATCTGGTCACCTAAAGGAAATTAATAGGAAGTTCATAACACACTGAATAATTAATAAAAATGCCACGGGCATCTGTCGTATCAGTCCAGTTAGCTCAGTGGATTAAGTAGCAGAACAGCTTAGAAGGTCTAGGTTTGAATGTTACATACAAATTATTAAGTTTGATTTTCCAATGCTTTCTTTGATACTTAAAAATATTTCTTCTATATACGGTTTTGACCAGGACCAAGTTATTCATCTACTTATTATAACCAAGGGTTAAATTCACTGTAATAAGTTAGATTTAACCGGTTTTAAAGCACGGTTACATATCTAAACCAATTAAGGGTTATTATGTTTAAATGTCTGAAAAATTGACATTGTTATCAAAATTTAACCCTAGGGTATGTAATCCTCTGTTAGCATAGCAAACAAGGTTATACTTAACCAGAAGTTAAATCTAACCAAGAGATGAACAACTGGGTGCAGTTGGATTGTTTGTTTGTTGTTGTTTAACGTCCCACTCAAGAATCTTTCAGTCATATGGAGAGGTCACCATGTGCCGGTGAAGAGCTTCAAATTTTGGCCTATGCTCGGCACTTACGGCCATTGAGCAGTGAGGGATCATTAACGTGCCGACGCCTACTGTGACACGCGACCCCGGTTTTTACTGTCTCATCTGAAGGACAGGAAACCAACCTGTCGCCGGCTGGATTCACGATCAAGAGTCGAGCGCTCTACCGCGGAATATGACGAGGAAATGTACTACCTGTATTTCCTGTAAAATACAAAGAAGTTCAGGTAATTTAACAAGCAAAATCAGTTTAGAATTCGGCGATAACAAAACACCCGCTAGATGTCAGTCAGAAAAAAAAGTGTCAGACAAAAAATTCCATTTTATCTTCTGTATGTATATCATAGATTTAAATGTGTTGATGTGTGTAACCTAACAATAAACATCTATGTATCACATTTACATTTATTTCATATTCCAGAAAGACTGTGTGATTGATTTAGAATGTATTGCTTTACGACAAATCCAACAATTTTTCAGTTATATGGTGACGGTCAGTTCTTAGCGACAAAGGAGATAACCCGTCTACCACCGTTCGCCCGCACGTAAATTGGCAAACCTTCTCATAAATTTCAGCTTAGGTTCCAGCGGGACTCGACCCTACGCTAACCAGAAGTGAGAAACGTCATGGTTAAAAGCGTAATGATCTAACCACTCGATCACAGAGGCCCAAACGAATGTGAATACTGACTTGTTTTAGTATGCAATTGAATGGACAGGAACCAAATTCAGTACTTACACTAAAATATTCGATTTTTTTTTTTGTTAAAGGGAGATGTATGCATATGCCTGGAAAAACATATGGGAATGGGGTGTCGGAGACCACGCCCATAAACTAGCAAACGCAGGGTACAAGGTAAAACACCGATTGTTATGTTATTGTTTGCGTCCTATTAACACTTTCTTACATACATAATGGCGTCATCAACAATAGATAAAATGCTACCACTTGCTTGATTTCATTATGATTTCTTATACTGTCTCTGGCAGCAAAATCAACGAAATTATGTGTTAAGGAATATTTGTTGCCCAAATTTACTTTTCCTCAGACTGTCAAATTAAATTCAAAATCAGGTTTTGTCTGATGAATCTGTTACAATTATCATTGTGCCGTCAAAATGATTTGTTAAGTATTATTAACACTACCAAAGTTATAGTTTTACAATTCTACAAAGGAAGCCAGAACAATAGGCTAAATATGATCGTTTTTTGTCAATAAGACGTCATCAGCTGAGCACGAATTTAGTACATATATAAATGTATATCCAAAAGAAAAGGTGGTGTCATACAAGGTCACATAATAAATCTAAATGTATTGTCAAATCCATCTAAGAGTACACATTGTTACTCAGTTGATTGGTCAGAATAATAAATAATAAATCAAATTGTTTCTTCCGTTAAGGTTATTATAGCACATGCAACACACCTTTTCTTCGACCATCCTTATGAACCAGATCCAGAAGAACGAGGTTACTATTGGGCGGCAAGATATACGGACACTCGGAAGGTTTTTGGATTTACCCCCGATAGCATATTGCGGAATGCAGAGACATCTGTCGATGGTGTTCCAGTTCAAAACGATGAACTTTGTAAAAAGTCCGGATGTGAGCAACTGTTAAAACCTGAAAATATTGAAGGTAGGTATTCAATGATTTAAAAACAAGTTTTATGTTCTATTTTCCACTCTTTAAACCACAATTCTGCATTGAAAAAAGGTGACAATTTTTTTTACATGATTGACAACTGTTTTGGCACTGAATTTTTGTACCGGCATATTTAAATACATGTACCTAATGATTGGTTATCATGATACTCTGATTAAAAGAAAGACTTTTCAGCATCACAGACAACTGTTTTTTTCACTAAAGGTGGTACCCGAAAATTTAAATATCTAGTGATTGGCTATCAGGATACTTATTTCGTCAAACACCACTCTGATTCTACACATAAATATACTGAATTTGATATAAAAAACATGCTGGAATTTCTAATAGACAATATATTTGTAATGTTCGGAGACGTGGTCTTTCAACAAACTGTCGGCATTCCTATGGGAACCAATTGTGCTCCTTTATTGGCCGACCTGTTCCTTTATTCATACGAAGCAGACTTCATTCAGAAACTGCTGAATCAAAAGAAGAAAAAGTTAGCGGTGTCCTTTAATTTGACATTTAGATATATCGACAACGTTTTGTCAATTAATAATGACAATTTCCATACATATGTCAATGCGATATATCCCAGCGAACTAAAAATTAAAGATACAACAGAATCAAGCACACACGCTTCATACTTAGACATTTTACTTAATATAAACACAGACGGGAAATTAGCAATTAAGCTATACGACAAACGCGACGATTTCGGTTTTCCCATCGTAAATTTTCCACATTTAAGTAGTAATATCCCTCAGTCACCCGCATATGGAGTTTATATTTCACAAATGATCCGATATGAAGATTTCATATACAGAGGTAAACTACTCACTGACAAATTATTGACACAGGGATATCGAAAACCGCGTTTAATGTCAACGTTCCGCAAATTTTACGGTCGGTATAATAGTCTTGTTTGCGACTACTCTGTTTCACTAAGTGAATTGTTGAGTTGCCTTTTCGTTGGCGGTTGTTGAGACGTCTGTACCAATTGTGACGAGGATACACTCCTCACGTGTTTTATTGGACTTGACTGTGGACTCACGGCGGGTGTGACTGGTCGACAGGGGATGCTTACTCCTCCATGGCACCTGATACCACCTCTTGGTTTTCAGAGGTCCGTGTTTGTCCATTTTTACCAGATTTGTATCTATGTCCTGGACATTCTATTGATTTATACTTTGGTATCTGAAATTTTTATATTCAACACATAAATACACAAAATTGTACATTGTCCCCTGAACATCCTGAAGACAAATTGTCCCCTGAACATCCTGAAGACAAATTGTCCCCTGAACATCCTCAAGACAAATTGTACCCTTAACATCCTGAAGACAAATTGTCCCCTGAACATCCTGAAGACTGTCACTTGATCCATTTCGTGTCCATTTACAATCTATTATCTTGATGGGAAAAACTTCCGGTGTTGTTGGCTATATAAAATCTCAGATTCCAAAGTATAAATCTTCAACGATGTCCAAGATACAATATACAAATATGGTGAATATTGGCCAAACACGGACATCTAGAAATCCAGAGGTGGGATCAGGTGCCAAGGAGGAGAAAGCATCTCTACTTCTTCTAAATGGTGAATGGTAACATTTTAATTCGTTCGCCTTTGGTAACAAAAAGAAAAGAAAAATATGCATAGAACTCCTCTCTAGATGATTGTTAAAAAAATATGAACTGTTGATTTAAAGAGACATAGCCAAACTACAAGCATTACTGAGCTGTAGTGATATATCGCCATCCGTTGTCGGACGGTGTACACTATGTTTTTTTGAATGGTGTTTAACGCCACACCCAACAATTTTTCAGTTACATGTTTTAATGCTGTAGGAGAAAACAATATTAAAATGTACCCGGGAAGAGACCATTGGCCTTCTGTAAGTAAACTGAAAAACTTTATCACAAAAATTAGCTTAGGATTCAACGGGGCTCGAAGTAAGACTCCATGGTTCAAAGAGTGATGCTCTAACCACTCGGCAACGGAGAACCCCTTGCACTATGTATCGCGCTAATTTGAGACGTGGTTATATAATATACCTAAGGTAAGCTTTACATGTATATTGAGTTATCTAATATAGAATATAGGACAGGTACATGATGATCTGTAGATATTTTTGTCTCTTTTTGTAGGTATACAAGCACAGATATGGACCGAAACAATACGAACAGAGAAACAGCTTCATGAAATGACGTTTCCAAGATTAATAGCATTTGCAGAGCGAGCTTGGCACAAAGCATCATGGGAAGATGATCCCAAATTCCGATCTAGAAATCGAAAGAGGGATTTAGCTTGGGAACGCTTTGCTAACACCATTGGGTACCGGGAATTACCGGAACTTGATAAGCGTAAAATAAAATACAGAATACCTGTTCCAGGTGTCAGGTGAGTCAATTAGCTATTTCGGGTAAAAGGTAATTCAAATACCTTCACCAGGTACAACTTGAGGAAACGTAAATACCTTTACCAAGTTTAAGTTGAGGAAACGTGGAGCATACCTGTTTCAGATACATGACAAAACAAATACCTTTACCAGGTATAAATTGAGGCAACGTACAGCATACTTGTTCCAAGTACTAGGTGAGTCAAATACCTCTTCCAGGTGTAAGTTGACTCAACGCACAGCATACCTATTCTAGGTACAAGGTGAATGAAATACCACTTCCGCGTGTAAGTTGACTCAACGTACAGTATACCTGTTCCAGGTACTAGGTATAAGTTGACTCAACATACAGCATACCTTTTCCAAGTGCTAGGTGAGTCAAATACCCCTTCCAGGTCTAAGTTCACTCAACGTACTGCATACTTATTCCAGAAACATGGATAGACAAGTACTTAATTCCTGTAAAAGACAATTCAATTTTTTACCAGGTATAAGTTGAGGCAAAGTACAGGATACCTGTTCCAGTTTCAAGGTGAGTCAAAATACCTTTGCCAGATATAAGTAACATATCTGTTCCAGATACAAGCTCAGACAAATACCTGTTCCGGTATAGAGTAAGACAGATACTTTTTCAAGGATAGTCTCAATTCTTCTACCAGGCGTTTGAATTTATTTCAAATTGTATTCGCTCGTGTTGTTATCCACTCCACATACGTGGTCAGGGTGGAGCGTCCTTTTGGTAATCACGCGGACGGTTCTATTATATGATAATTAGATATCCGTAGATATAGGAACAATTACTCTAGGTAATGCAATTTTGGTGTCTGTATGCTGCATTACCTAAAGTTTAAACTCGTTCAGATCAAGTAAGGGCTAATCCGACTGCTACGCCGGCAGGTTACTATAGAATATGAGTTGAATTATAGCAACGTGAAACGAGCACCAGTTTTGCAAAACATGTTGTAACTTTAAACAAAAAAAAGCCATCGTCACGTGTTTTACAATATGATTGAAATTCATCAGGAAAGGTTTTATTTCTTGGTTACAAACTTTGAAGGACTCAGTTTTAGAAACAATCTTGTTGCATTTTTATGAAAAGAAATATTACCTGATCCTTTAATTTTTTTAATTTTCATTTCATTCATTTTTGTTTTTTGTTTTGTTTTGTTTTGTTGTTTTTTTTTTCCTTGTATGATACCCCTTTATTCTTTCGATTGTTTGCATTTACATTAAATCGGGCTTACCTGATGTAGTCTTATTGAAACGATCGTCTTGAGCAGTAGTTTTGGCCTCTTGTCTTCAATTATAACTATGGTATTGTTGATAGTATTCTTCTGAAGGCCAAAAGGATTAAAATAATTACAAATGAATCATGGATATAAACACTGCTTTTTCAAACAAGGGGTCCGTCACATTAGCATTGGCTTAGACTCACGCCATTTTAAGCTGTTAAATTAGTGAGGTTTGCAAGTTAACTTGCTAGTTGTTTATCCTTTTTGTTCACAAGTGCACTGTTATCCGATTTCGTCATTCACAACATGGCTACAACAACTTAACTGAAAAACATTTTGATTCTAGAGAAAATACAATAATAAGTATACAAATAAAATAAACATGAACACCAACTAACATTTAAACAAAGCTCAACAACTAACACTAATTAATTTATTTACATACAAACATATTCCTGTGATTTTTGTTTATTTTAATTTAATGTGCTTTTGACTATGGTAACATTGATTTTGACTAAGGTAACTGTGACTTTGAATAAGATAACGGTGATTTTGACTAAGGTAACTAACTTTGACTAAGGTAACGGTGATTTTGACTAAGGTAACAGTGACTTTGACTAAGGTAACGGTGACTTTGACTAAGATAACAGTGACTTTGACTAAGGTAACGGTGTTTTGACAAGGGTAGCAGTGACTTACTTTGACTAAGGTAACGGTGACTTTGACTAAGGTAACGGTGATTTTGACAAAGGTAGCAGTGACTTTGACTAAGGTAACAGTGACTTTGACTAAGATAACGGTGACTTTGACTGAGGTAACAGTGACTTTGACTAAGGTTACAGTGACTTTGACTGAGGTAACGGTGATTTTGACTAAGGTAACAGTGACTTTGACTAAGTTAAAAAATATTATAAACATAATACCAAAGTTATAATGCTCAAGACGATCGTTTCTGTCAATTAGACTTCATCAGTTAAGCTCCAATTTTAAATAGATTTTCTAAAAAGAAAGAGGTATCAGACAAGGCCAAATAATAAATCTAAACGTATAGCCAAATTCCGTCTAAGTGTAACCACTGGTGACTTTGACTAAGATAACGGTGACTTTGACTAAAGTAACGGTGACTTTGACTAAGGTAAACGTTTTTCCGCTTACAGAATAAAAAATGGCATATTGAAAGTCAACGTGGCTTTTCCGGGCCTGGATGTTGAATACAGTGTGGACAATGGAAAAACTTGGAGGACGGTCAAGGAAACAGCAAATGTCAAAGGAATCTGGAGAATTCACTTAAGAACGAGGTAAATCTGATGTCATTATGATAAAAACATCCAAGAATTATGAAACTATACAAATCAGGTGAAAATGGATACACACGGACCTCTGTAAGTCCAGAAGAGGGATCAGGTACCATGGAGGATGAAGCATCCTCTGTCGACCGGTTACACACGCTGTGGGTCCACAATTAAATGAGAACGACATACTGAAATTAATCAATCCTGTCCATAATTGGTAAAGAAGGATAATCAACCAGTATTGAACAAATAATTCAGCATGTCACTTAGTTTAGGACATCATTCCGACCCTAAAATTTGCGAAATGTTGACATTAACCCTTTTAACCCAACAATCCATAATAGACTAGTCTTAAATAATAGAAAAGAGCATACCACTCAGATATTCAGGGGTGAAAGGATTAAACACGATTCCCGATATCCTTGTGACAACAGCTTATCAGTAATTGTCTTTGTATATGAAATGTTCGTATGTTGAACACGGACTGGTATATCGGATCACATGAGAAATGTTCATGTGTTGAACACGGGACTGGTATATCGGATCACATGAGAAATGTTCATATGTTGAACACGGTGTTGTATATCGGATCACATGAGAAAAAATTGTTAAAATATCTGATTATTGTGAACCTATGAGAAATGCATGCTATAACTTAAGATCTATTTGCAAAGTAGATATTTGCACCTAGAATATTGCCACATTGATAATAATATAAATGAATCATTTTTATGTAAAGCCTGTTAATATTACTATTCTAAATGTAATATATGTATATATCATTCCAGATCAGCTGATCGCTTGCGGACAAGTCGTACCATTACAATCCGACCAGCTTTGTTATTCAATTTCCAGCCATATTGGCAGGCCCCTTACTACTCTCACTATATAAAATATCTCACCAGAACATGACAATATGGAGTACGTGGTATTTAACATTTTTCATCAGTCAATATTAAATCCTACTATTGTATGATTTTTTGTGCTCAAGCACCATCATCGCGTTTGCCGAGTTATCCACATGACGTTACGAGTATATAAAAACTGCCATCGCTATATATAGAAACTGAGGATTGTGCGCTGTGTATGTATTACGGTGTTAATGTTGAGTTTTTGCCTTTGACGAAAAATAACTACAATTACTAAATCACTACTATAACCCTTTCAGCCCTACAAACCATAATGGACTGGTTTTAAACAATAGAAAGATCAAACCACTCAGATATTCAGGGGTGAAAGGGTTAAGTAAAATGAAAAAGTACCAATGGATAGTTAAAGTAATCTCGTACGTTATCTAACATTGCGATTATCAGCAATGTGTACGTCTGACTAAATTGATTTATCTCATCAACCCCTGAGAAACATAGAAATCTTCTAGAAACAGATGACATAGGCAAGTCTAAATGTGTATTTAGGGGTGAATGAGTTATGGTGATGTTTATACTTTGACTGTGTTTGTTATATTTTAAATAAATTGTTTCAGTTTATCTTAAACTATTTCACAGCAGCATTTTATTTTCATTTTAAATGTGTTGACATATTATTTTTTGTATGTATACTACAATTCTCTGTTACTATGGTAAACAAACTGTTTATGAACGCTACACTCCATTTGTCTGCAGATGGGCAGTGCTTTATAATGCATTTAGGGCTCTAAAGCCAAACACTTTCCTTAGTTGAAAAACAACAGTGAACTGATTTTGCATCTATTATTCGTATACAATATACAAGTAGATAAATAAAAAGTCTAATCTTAAATTCTACCCATGCATGTGTAGTTATGGTGGTAATAAATGTCATTTCTCCTACCACAGGTAGTTCAGAAAAAGGAAATCCATACATGTATTGATGTATGAATACATGATAATGTTTGAATAAAACAACTTATATTGGGGCAGGGTCGATAAAAGATCAAAGGAACATGCCATCAGTGTTCAACAGCATAAGGTTTGCTCTGTTTCAAAACAAAATACTAGAGACAAGGTGAATACCGAACCCGCAACATTATTTCGAGTTTGGAATCGCCGGTATAGTCCAATACAATTTGGATATGCGGAGTAACCTTTTTATTATCATACGGACGATTCTACTCAGATTTCGGTTATAACAAGCTTCACGATTTATTCTTCACTGGATATTCATGCCAAGAAGAAACTATTACCCTTGCCAGTTTTATTTTAATTTAAACTCATCCAGGTGAATACCGTATACTTGTTTAATTTCACGGGATGAAAATTTCGTGCAAGATTGGTTACGAAGTGTCTTTCTGATACTTCATAACCGTAAAGTATTTTATTCACGGAATATTCATTGACCGCGAATATAGCGAAATTAAGTCCCCCGGGAATAAAAGCAACTATACAGTAATGGGTTCGTGAAATTCAATCCCGCCAGGTTATATGTATTTTAATATAACACTCTAATGTATAATTGTCTCCAGTATAGTATACTTTGTACAATGAAAATATTTCTATCCAACCTTAGACAATGTAATTGAATAAATTAAAAAATTGAGTTTTTAATTTCAACAAAACATAAAAAGCAGTTTGGTTTGATCATGTATAAGATAAGACGGGGTATTCAATTCCATTATTTTGTTTTTCAGTTCGAAACTATGATAATTATCTAAATGTAACGAATGAATGCTTGTCAGAGTGTATTTATAATCAGTACGGATATCGTTTGGGTAACAGATAAATATTATTGGCGCATTAACGGGTGCCATTCTATTTATCTGTCATCCAAACGGCATCCATACTGACAATAAATGCACTCTGACAAGCATTCATTCGTTTGATATAATTTCATTCACATTCGTGTAACTAACATCACAATAAAATATTTCATTTATACGGAAATACCATCTTTTGACTGAAGTATCGTTGATGAAAGGTCACGCTGTTAAAAAATTTGTAAGTACATTTGATTTTTAAGACGCATCGTCAAATTACTTCCCCAAAGTCCAAAGTTTGAGAAACCACTACATATTCTAAAACTATCTTTAAATGTCTGGGTCGGAAATCAACAATTGTACTCGATTTGCAAATGTTTGTATATCTTATGCATTATACATAACTGATTATATTTAAATATACTTTTAATCACGTGAAACTTCGTGTCAAATTCATGATTTTCCATTAAAATCCTAAATTATCTTGAATGGGGTAAGTTTTCTTCTAATGAACAATAATATACATCTATATGCAAAACATATACAAATGTGTACAAATAAAGGCAGCATAAATTGTATGTCTTTAAAATTAAAGGTTAAAAGTATAAAACATCTCAGATACCAAAATATAAATCTAGGATGTCCAGGACACAGATACAAATCCGGCAAAAATGGACAAACACGGATCTCTGGAAACCAAGAGGTGGGATCAGGTGCCATGGAGGAGTAAGCATCCCCTGTCGACCGGTCACACCAACCGTGAGTCCACAGTCAAGTCCAAATGAAATACGTGAGGAACAAATCCTCGTCACAATTGGTACAGACGTCTCAACAACCGCCAACGTAGGCAATTCAACATTTCACCAAGTGAAACAGAGTAACCGCAAATAAGACTATTATACCGCCGTAAAATTTGCGGAACGTTGACATCAAATGCGGTTTTCGATATCCCTGTGTCAATAATTTGTCAGTGAGTAGTTTACATTTGTATATGAAATGTTCATATGTTGAACACGCCCTGTCATATCGGATCATTTGTGAAATATAAACTCCATATGCGGGTGACTGTGGGATGTTACTACTTAAATGTGGAAACTTTACGATGGGAAAGCCGAAATCGTCGCGTTTGTCGTATAGCTTAGTTGCCAATTTCCCGTCTATGTCTATAGTAAGTAAAATGTCTAAGTATGAAGCGTGTGTGCTTGATTCTGTTGTAACTTTAATTTCTAGTTCTCTGGGATATATCGCTTGACATATGTATGAAACTTGTCATGATAAATTGACAAAACGTCGTCGATATATCTAAATGTCAAATTAAAGGACACCGTTAGCTTTTTCTTCTTTTGATTCAGCAGTTTCTGAATGAAGTCAGCTTCGTATGAATAAAGGAACAGGTCGGCCAATTAAGGGGCACAATTAGTTCCCATAGGAATGCCGACAGTTTGTTGAAAGACAACGTCTCCAAACATTACAAATATATTATCTATTAGAAATTCCAGCATGTTTTTTTATATCAACTTCAATGTTTTTATGTGTAGAATCAGACAAAATAAGTATCATGATAACCAATCACTTGATATTTATTATTTTTTTTCGGGTACCACCTTTAGTGGAAAAAAACAGTTGTCTTTAAAAGGGAACTTTCAAGTTAGCCCGGATTACCATTATGATTCTGCATTTAGTGACGCCTTTTCGATTTTGGCCCTCATATGTTCTTCCGGTTTTCATATCAACTTTTGCAGCGCATGTAGCGTACATAGTATATCCTTATGTTTTATCACATTAACCTTATTTTGTGTAAATTAATCCATGAGACACTTAAATAAAATACCACTGTGGGTTATTTAGTTGAATACAAAATGACTGAAATGTAGCAAGTTTTTAATTTCAACAAAACATAAAAAGCAGTTTGGTTTGATCATGTATAAGATAAGACGGGGTACCCGATTCCATTATTTTGTTTTTCAGTTCGAAACTATGATAATTATCTAAATGTAACGAATGAACGCTTGTCAGAGTGCATTTATAGTCATGTGTATATCGTTTGGGTAACAGATAAATATTATTGGCGCCTTAACGGTTGCCGTTCTATTTATCTGTCATCCAAACGGCATCCATACTGTCAATAAATGCACTCTAACAAGCATTCATTCGTTTGATATAATTTCATTCACATTCGTGTAACTAACATCACAATAAAATATTTCATTTATACGGAAATACTATTTTGACTGAAGTATCGTTGATGAAAGGTCAAGCTGTTAAAAAGTTTCTAAATACATTTGATTTTTAAGACGGATCGTCAAATTACTTCCCCAAAGTCTAAAATTCTAAAGCTATCTTTAAATGTCTGGGTCGGAAATCAACAATTGTACTCGATTTGCAAATGTTTGTACATCTTCTGCATTATACATAACTGATTATATTTAAATATACTTTTAATCACGTGAAACTTCGTGTCAAATTCATGATTTTCCATTAAAATCCTAAATTATCTTGAATAGGGTAAGTTTTCTTCTAATGAACAATAATATACATCTATATGCAAAACATATACAACTGTGTACAAATAAAGGCAGCATAAATTGTATGTCTTTAAAATTAAAGGTTAAAAGTATAAAACATCTCAGATACCAAAATATAAATCAAGGATGTCCAGGACACAGATACAAATCCGGCAAAAATGGACAAACACGATCTCTGGAAACCAAGAGATGGGATCAGTTGCCATGGAGGAGTAAGCATCCCCTGTCGACCGGTCACACCCGCCGTGAATCCACAGTCAAGTCCAAATGAAATATGTGAGGAACAAATCTTCGTCACAATTGGTACAGACGTCTCAACAACCGCCAACGTAGGCAACTCAACATTTCACTCAGTGAAACAGAGTAATCGCAAACAAGACTATTATACCGACCGTAAAATTTGCGGAACGTTGACATCAAACGCGGTTTTCGATATCCCTGTGTCAATAATTTGTCAGTGAGTAGTTTACATTTGTATATGAAATGTTCATATGTTGAACACGCACTGGCATATCGGATCATTTGTGAAATATAAACTCCATATGCGGGTGACTGTGGGATGTTACTACTTAAATGTGGAAAATTTACGATGGGAAAGCCGAAATTGTCGCGTTTGTCGTATAGCTTAGTTGCCAATTTCCCGTCTATGTCTATAGTAAGTAAAATGTCTAAGTATGAAGCGAGTGTGCTTGATTCTGTTGTAACTTTAATTTCTAGTTCTCTGGGATATATCGCATTGACATATGTATGAAAATTGTCATTATTAATTGACAAAACGTCGTCGATATATCTAATGTCAAATTAAAGGACACCGTTAACTTTTTCTTCTTTTGATTCAGCAGTTTCTGAATGAAGTCAGCTTCGTATGAATAAAGGAACATGTCGGCCAATTAAGGGGCAAAATTAGTACCCATAGGAATGCCGACAGTTTGTTGAAAGACCACGTCTCTGAACATTACAAATATATTGTCTATTAGAAATTCCAGCATGTTTTTTATATCAACTTCAATGTATTTATGTGTAGAATCAGACAAAATAAGTATCATGATAACCAATCACTTGATATTTTTTTTTTTTTTTTTCGGGTACCAACTTTAGTGGAAAAAACAGTTTTCTTTAAAAGGGAACTTTCGAGTTAGCCCGGATTACCATTATGATTCTGCATTTAGTGACGCCTTTTCGATTTTGGTCCTCATATGTTCTTCCGGTTTTCATATCAACTTTTGCAGCGCATGTAGCGTACATAGTATATCCTTATGTTTAATAACATTAACCTTATTTTGTGTAAATTAATCCATGATACACTTAAATAAAATACAATTGTGGGTTCTTTAGTTGAATACCAAAATGACTGAAATGTAGCAAGCGGTGAAAATAGACCGGCAATCGAACCCAGGACCTTCCAAACACTAGCAGGACGCTCTTACCAACAGCGCTATCGGGGCTATCTCTATATCATCGAAACCGGAAATAACGTTGGGGAACATTGTTCACAATTCTCGTGACTTGTGCGACTAAATGCAGGATTATAACGGTAATCCGGGCTAACTCGAAAGTTCCATATTGTATTGAACCAGACAACCTCACCAAACAGACCAGTCAGTCAGTTAGGTGGTCCTAATAGCGCGGTTCCACTGTATTTTGTATAAAATTACACAAACAAATGGAACTATGAATACAAAACACAATAAATGAATTTATCATTTGTTATCGTTTAGATCTTATAATATCTTTTACTCATTTGTATACCAACGTCTGTAACAGAAAGTTCTATCACATTAATGCAAAGTTCAAGTTACAAATAATTTCGTGCCGTACTGTATCAAACATCCGTTCCAGCTATCTAATTAACACGACAAAGTAACTGACATTGAATCAACTGGAGCACGTGATATCTTCCAGTGAAATTGCACAATCGTTTGTTAACAGTATCACTATAACACAGACATCGAAACTACAGCATTGTGATAAAATGTCACCAGCTTCTTCGGTCAATTTTATCCGAATAATTTGGATATTTTATGGATTTGTTTCTGTACTTGGCCAAAGTTTACCGCTGCCATTGTTAGACACGTGTCCGAATAAAAATACTCTGGCTACCATCAATGACCTACTTAACAGGGTTAGGAATTTGGAGCTCAGCATTCACCAGCTAAAAGAGGAGACTAAACAGGGTGCGTAGTAATTTTGACAACTTGTACATAAATCACATTTACGATTCTAAAGCTGAACGTTCAGGGTTGAAGTATTTAACGCCATACTCAACAATTTATCAGTTATATGGTTGCGGCCAGATTTTAATGCTGAAGGAGAGAGCCTGGTTACAATGTACCTGGGAGGAGACCACCCACCCGCCTTCCGTAAGTAAACTGGCAAACTTTCTCACAAAAATCAGCTTAGGTTCCAGCGGGGCTCGAGCCTACGCTGACCAGATGTTAGAGACGTCAGGAATCAAAGTGCGATGTTTTAACCACTCGGACCCCGAGGGATGGAATTCGTGTCAGAGGTATGACTTTAAAACCTTAGAGGTAGATCTAGTGAGCATTCTGTCATTTACATGTCGATGTTACAAGATTGTGTGCTGAGAATTATAACTGATAACATGTCGTCTGTACTGGTTGTGCCGAGAATTTATTTAATTTTGATTTGACTGTGAACTCACGGCGAGTGTGACCGGTCAACAGGGGTTGCTTACTCCTATATGGCATCTGATCCCACCCACCTGTGTATATTTAGAGGTACATATTTGTTACCGTTTAATATTAAACAGATTTGTATATTGTATCCTAGACATACTGAAGGTTTGCAATTTGTTATATGTGACTTAATATCCTGTATTTCCGTAAGCGGGCAACACTAAATATACATTTTTTAAGTAACTCACAGTATTTCTGTATGTTTATACAAGTAACTCACAATATATCTGTATGTTTATATAAGTAACTCTCGATATTTCTGTATCTTTATACAAGTAACTCACAATATTTTGGACCGCTTACGGTGGTCAAGTGGCAGAACGTTCAATTCGCGGAAGATCTCGGGTTCGAATCATACCAGTCATACCAATGTCTTTAAAAATGGTAGATGCGGTTCCTTCGCCAAACGATCGGCATACAAAGTAAAAGTCACCTGTCGTTCGGATGAGACTTAAAACCGAGGTCACGTGTCGCGGAAGGCATGGCACGTAAAAGAATGGCGTCAGTCCATAGCACAGGACAAAAGTTTTAGCACTTCACCTCTATATAAGTAAAAATAATTCTTGACAGGATATAAAACAACAATCAAACAAACGAACACAATATTTTGAATTTTGACTTGTTTAAAAAAAATGTTCACCAGATGTGTATATTTGTCTCCTGGACCTCCTTAAGAGTTTAAACTTTTGTATATTGTAATTTTTTTATTTTCGTTTTTTTATGTTTTGTAAGAAATAAACCTATGTTCTAGTTGTAGAGTCACAAAAAAGATACCAAGAATTTAAAGCGATGAACCTTACAAGTAAGTAGTTTGTATTGACCGTTTGAGTCTCCGAGGGTATACATAAAACTAGTATCTGGTATTTCAGTACCAGCTGATTATTTGATACTTAAGTAATATTTCTATCACATACCATTATATAAAATCCTACCTTCTCAAAAGCTAATATATTTATTTTACAATCGGCACTTTTTTCACCAGTTTGACAATACATTTAGATATATCATTTGGCCTTATTTGTCTTTCGGAAATATAATTTCTCTTTAATTGGAACTCAACTTAATTGAAGTCTTATTGACAGCAACGATCGTCTTTAGCATTTGTTTTGACCTTTTTTATATCTATAATATTGTTGATAATATGTGTAATATTTCAATATTTCGTTTAAAGGGACATTAGCTGAGTTTTTTGTCAAAAAATGTTCTTTCCTTTTTTACTACTTAGATAGATATACAATATAAAAAAAGAGATATACACAGGCATAAGCATTCTTAAAATCCTATATACAGTAAAACCTGCTATAGTGGCCATCTCTATATAAGGATTACCTGTCTATAAAGGCCAGTTTTTTCAAGTCCCCTGACTGCATACTTCAACTAAATTGAACCTGTGTATAAGGGTTACCTGCACATAAAGGTCAATATTTTCTGGTCCCTTGGGTGGCCCCTATATACAGGTTTTACTGTATTTGTGAAAAATGCTTGTGAAACCCGATTTGGAAATTATATTCGTCTGTAAATGAATAATTCGACCTTACAATTTGTATATGCGTACGACATTGGACCTGATCTGATTTTCACAAAATATATAGGAATATTTATGACTGTGTATCTCTTACCTATTGCACATCAATCTAAGTAGTAAGAAACGAAATATTTTTTTTTTTTGCAAAACTCAGCTAATGCCCCTTTAAATACTAAAACTTCAAAAGCTAATAGTCACCTTTTTACAGTGAATACTTTTAGAAATATTTGGGAATACATGTAGATTATATCTTGGCCTTGTATCATACCATTTTCTGCTTCGCAACTCTACATCTATTTTAAATTGGCGCTCAACTGATGAGGTATATCCAGGTCCCCTGTTTTACAAAACTTTAACTTCGGTAAATTATGTTTATAATATGAAAGTATTGACCCTGTAGATTTTAATATTTTAGTGTAACCATGAAAACAGCGTTCCTGTGACACTTCGTATTGCTTCCAATAGTTTCTAGCTATATATTATCATTTTAGTGTTGTTGATGATGTCTGTTACTATTACAGTTTTTGCTTTTGTCATACATTTTCTTTTGTCCAGTGACATTAACGTGCTCAACCGATTAAATGATATTGTGCACTGTAAACCGGATAATTTATCATAATACACGGCTTTATTCTATTTTAATACGTCGTTTCCGTGATCCGAAACGGTTCATAAAATACATTGCGCTGATCATGTGACTGTTAACAAAATCTAGGCACTATTGTCGTGGAAAATACGATGTAACCATAGGAAGCGGGATGTATCAATACAATTTTAAAAACATGCGCTGATGCGTGATGCAGTGTTGTAAATCGGATTGTAGAAAGAAAAACATTTTCTTTTTTTTTAATTAGATACACAGTAACAAAAGGATATACACCGTACACGGCCTGAAATTCTTAAATTCCTATTTATTTTGTGAAAATTGCTTGAGAAACCCAGTCTGGCAATTATTCGCTTGCAATTGATTAATTCAACATATATGCATATCACAAGGACCTGACCTAATTTTCACAAAATAATTAGAAATATAAGTTTTTTAATGCCTGTGTATAGCTCTTATTTGTAATTGTACATCAAGTACAAGTAATAAAAGTAGAAAATTTCGCAATATTTTGGTAAACAGCTTATACCCTCTAATGGATATGATTATGTTTTAGCTATAAAACCACAAACATCTACAGCGACGATTATAACAAGTAAGTAATTAAAACTAACCAAAATATTGTATGAATTGTATCTATAAGAAATTAAATTTATTATATATATATATATATATATATATATATATATATATATATATATATATATATATATATATATATATATATATATATATATATATATATTCTGCCTACCCTGTAGTAATATATATTCTGCCAGCCCTGTGATATATATATATATATACTAACCAAAATATTGTATGAATTGTATCTATAAGAAATTAAATTTTATATATATATATATATATATATATATATATATATATATATATATATATATATATAAATATATAATATATATATATATATATATATATATATATATATTCTGCCTACCCTGTAGTAATATATATTCTGCCAGCCCTGTGGTATATATATATATATATATATATATATATATATATATATATATATATATATATATATATATATATATATATATATATATATTCTCTGCCTGCCCTGTAGTAATATATATTCTGCCCGCCCTGTAATATATATATATATATATATATATATATATATATATATATATATATATATATATTGTTCGAAATATGGATGACGACAGCTTCCAACAATACTTGAGTGGTGAAAGTCAAAGTGATAAGTAGGTGCTTATATTCTGTTATCCAACGCTTAATACACATATAAGTCTATATAGTTAGGATCAGAGAATTTGACTGCGATTTGTTTTACCATGTGACAAAGGCGCAATTAAAAATTGAAGATAAACGAGATATAGGTAATAATAAAACAGATTCATGCATATTTGGTTTGGGTTTTAATTGCACTACTTTTTATTACTTCAAAGAACCCAGGGATTGTCTAGACATACAACATTCACTGAACCCCAAGAGCAATGGTGAATTTACTATATATCCTGATTTGACCAATCCTGTTAAAGTGTTATGTGATTTTGACACGGACGACGGAGGCTGGACGGTAAGTCTATCGGCTATTAACAGAGTGTTATGTGATTTTGACACGGACGACGGAGGCTGGACGGTAAGTCTATTGGCTATTAATAATGTTTTGTTTTACCTTAAAAGAAATATTCAAGAGGGCCAACAGTTCTTAAAGGTAACCTGAGTTGAAAATGATTACAGTGAGAATTTGCATGAGCAGAGTTTAGAATGTTTGACCCTTTGAAAGCCCTTAAGATTAAATCGCCCTTTTGTGGTCGCAACTATCAGGATAGTTCCTGGAACTTTCGTTACAAATGACCCATTGTAACACAGAACACGACGAAAGTATACACAAGTCTATGAAAAACTTATAATTATATTTTCTGATTATGTAGGTGCCTGTTACCTTGACATGAAATTATTGTCACAATGATCCATCCTCAAACAATGCGTAACAACTTTTTATACATCTCTGTATACAACAAAAGTCCAATGGGCCTTAACGATCACCCGAATAAAACGTGATTACAGTAAAAATATTCTGCCCATTGGTTCATGGGAAAATGTCTTTTAATGAATGCATTTTGGGATCTTATCAGAGCCCTCCAAGCCCCATTTCATTTCCAAACTTTCCATGGGAATAGTTTCTGCTAATTTAGATTCAAATCGTTCTATTGATCCTATGAGAAGAGTAAAAAGTGTGCTAAAACTGATGAAAAACAATGTTAGTGTGGCTTTACAACGTCCCGCCAAGTGTGGGTTATTGATTTGTAGAAGTCAAAAATATGTAAAACTTTAAAAGACACCAGGCACAGATAAAAAAACAATTGCAATAGGTCGTCATGAGCTTTTAAATTCTCCTTTAATTATTTTAGTCATATGAATGGCACCTATATCTGGACTTCAATTATTTGGTCCGAAAATTTCGCATTCATTTTAAATTCGCACTCTTACTAAAAGCCCAAATCCCGCCACTTCTTATACTTTATACACAGCATTTATTATTTACAGATACATCATCATTTTCAATTTTTAGATATTCCATAAACGTAAGGACGGTTCAGTGAGTTTTTACAGAGACTGGGCGGCTTATAAGAGAGGGTTTGGCAGTGTCTCAACGGAATACTGGCTTGGTAACTATGTGAAAGAAACAAAGAAAGAAAGAAAGAAAGAGAAAAAGAAAGAAAGATAGATAGATAGATAGTTAGATAGATAGATAGATAGATAGATAAAGATATAACGGAAGAGAGATCGATCAAATGTTTTGTATTTAGAAGTTACAATAACATGATAGTTGTCATATCTTGTTTACAAAAAAATTTTAATTGCTGAAAGTGCAACATTTTTTTTTCTTAAACATTTAAGACAAAACATTAATGGTTTCATTTTAAAATATTTTCAGGGAATGATTATATACACAAGTTATCAAGTATAACCGGAAATAACGAACTATATGTAACAGTGGAAAACTGGAATGAAGTTAAAAAATACGCCAAATATTACACATTCTCAGTCAACAATGAATCTGATAAGTACAGAGCCCGTGTATCTGATTATACCGGAACTGCAGGTAAGAAACATTTCATTTAACAACGGTCAGTTGCACATGCCATATATTTTACAACATTGGGCATAAGTACAGGTACGTCATCAAAGCTGTTGATGTCGCCGTAAAAGTGAAATTTTCTATGGTTTTTTATTGACTTTTTTGTTTTACACCATACTCAACAATCTTTCAGTCATATGATAGCGTCCAGGTTTTATTGGTGGGGGAGAAACCCCGGTCACCCGGGTAAAGACCACCGACTTTCCGCAAGTAAACTGGCAAACTTTCCCACATAATTCGAAACGACCCTAGTGGGACTCGAATATAAAAAAAAATTCAGATACCAAAGTATAAATCAATAGAATGTCCAGGACATAGATACAAATCCGGTTAAAGATGGACAAACACGGACCTCTGGAAACCAAGAGGTGGGATCAGGTGCCATGGAGAAATGAAGCTCACCAGAGGTGAGAGGCCTTGTGATTTAAAGCGCAATGCCTTTACCATTCGGCCACGGAGGCCCCAATTTTCTATAGATATCACCTATTAAATTATAAACTCTAAATTCTTTAAATTCTTTGATAGTCATCTTTTAACAGTGGATACTCTTTAGACGGACTGAGGAACAACTTCAGGTTATCTTTCTACCTTGTATGATACAACTTTGTTTCGAAACTCCACTTTGTTGTTGTTCTTGGTTATTTTTTTTTTTTTTTTTTTTTTTTTTTTTTTTTTTTGCAAAACAATACCTTTGATATTATGTTTATTTACCGAATGTAGGCTTGTCAGAGTGCATTTATTGTTACTTCAATGTAAGTCTATAAACTCAATGAAAGTCTGCTTATAATAGGTATACTTTTTATCATCACAGGTAATGGAATGAAAGTCAACGACAACATGAAGTTTTCCACAAAAGATCGAGATAACGACGACTACTCCTACACAAATTGTGCTCGTCCTTACACTGGCGCCTGGTGGTACAAGGCTTGCAGTCCGGCCAACCTTAACGGCGCATATTACACAACCAAGCTATCGGAATACAAAAAAGACTGCAACTTTTGGTATTATTTTAGCGGTAGACGCGAGCCGCTGAAGGAGACGGTGATGATGATTCGTCGGAAGTAGTAAACAACGTTACATTTAGTGACATTAACTCATCAATCCCTGTGTTCACATTTAGACTCGTCCAAATCAATAAAGAGGATGGTCTAATGTCATAATTTGAGAGTGAACAATTTATTATTGCATGTAGAATTATTACAGAATTTGGATTTTAAATCAAACACCCCTGAATTCTGAAAGTGGACTTAACTATTCTTTGAGATGGGAAGGTCTAAATGTAACTCTAGAGGCAGATGACTTAAAGAAAATATACATTCGAGGCGTAAAATACATGAATGTCAACTTATGTCTCACTCACTCATCGAGATAGTCATGCTGATTTTATCACCAAGCTGAATTCATATATTTTTATTTTGATCATTTCTGGACTTTTGAAAACAAAATTGTGTTTCTATTTTCATATGTATGTTTACTTTTTAATTTACTCACATATTATAATTGTCAATTTACAGATGCAATTGTTTATGTTTTCCCACCATATGTGCTTAGACTTTGTGACACCTGGACAATAATTATAATACGGGAAATGGACTAACTTCACGTGTTAATCCTTTATTTACATAATTATTTTCATTACTGTCAAAGCAATCATGCACTTCTTGAACGTCTCAAATTTTTTAATGTACATCTGCCTAAGATTTAATTTGCTATTGTTTGGTAATTGACTCAACACCTTTCAAACTTATACGAGATCTATTATTTACAAACTATTGTTCCAAATTCTAATAAATACTTTTGTAAAATTTCAATTCCTCATTTCGGGCATCAGACACACTACTGATAACACCGACTCGTTACTTTGTTTTTGGAGACCACGTATACTACTGGTCATATATATTTTAATCCAGGACTTATTACTTTTTATGCAATATTTTGGACTTACTATTTATTACTCATCATTTCGGACAATTCGCATTTATTGCTATTTGTTGTGATTTACTAATCCACCATTGCGGTTTCACAATAAAAACGGATCAACTGATCTTCCTGGAGTTGTATTTTGGTGGACCACAGGGAATACGGCACTCACTATTTACGGCCCAAAGAGCCACGTTACTTTACGGCCCACAGCGCCACACACACCGATTCTTACTCTTCTTCTCGCCGACATTCCCTCACCCCGTTCGTTACAACACAACAGCGGATACGACTCCAGCGATAACATCAACGACACAACATCGTCAACGATACGATCACGTCTAATCCCTACACGAAAAACTGTTGTGATAAATTGACGAAAGTGGTTAATAGTGATGCATGTAGTTTAATCCAAAACTGTAATATCGTGTATCTGTCAAGAAAATTTACCGTTGTAAAACAGTGTAACTTCCTTCATTCATAAACAAAATAAAATTTCAATATAGCCGTTGTTTCTACTGATGGCAATACTGTTGTGAATCACTTGAATAGACTATTTCGGTTTTTTTTTACGTAATCCGTTTTAGATCCGGATTTTTCGTACGCTGTTTCAACTATGTTAGTCATAGCGATTTCCGGTATGTGTCAGTGTGTCGATCAATAAATAAAAAGCAGTTATATATCACCGGGGAAATGAGTATAATTTTCCGGCGACAAGGAAAAACGATAAGATGCTTCTGTTGGTAATAAGCACTTTATTGTATAGGTCGGTTAGGTGAATTCTGGATATCCCAAATTACACGCCTAATATCTAACTAACTGAAAATTTACAAAACATGTATACTTAGATAAAAAGTACAAAACAGTCAATTAGCATGATATGTGTGAAAAGCCTTAAAGGGGGATTAATACGTAAATGGAACTTATTTATTGAAATGATTTTGTTTTACAACAGGCCGTCATTGAATGACGATTAAACAGGATCACAAATCAAATTAATTCAACAATGGAAATTAATTAGAGTCCAGGTGTAACAGTCTTTTAAATGTAAATAATTCCTGTGTTCCGAAATAATCTCGACATTAAATTTTGATGAGAAATTAAATAACTAAACTAGCAAAATATAAGATAAAGTCGAATAATAATAAAAAGCCCGAATTCGGTTGTTTATCACAACATTTCGTTGTGGTATATATCTGAAAGCCAAATTTATGTCCCAAGTCCTTTTCTGTCAAAAACAAATTTACATTAAACGTCTGAACAATATACCAGAGATGGACGTTTGTAACATTTAGTTTATTGCATGACATGGACGTTTGTAACATTTAGTTTATTGTATGAAATTTAGCATCTGCCCTCGTGACCTATGTTTCACAACGTAAAGTGGAAGTAGCGATGCATAATAGTCACGTTATAGCGCACAAAAAATCTAGAATTATAATTTGAGAACTAAACAATTCCCTATTGATCGCGCGGCCCGGGTTTATACCTTATGTTTAAAATTGGATTTGTATGCGAACTCATGCAGGTTTAATGATCGACAGGGATTCTCAATTCCCCGTGGCACCTGATCACACCTGTCTTTGGATTTCCATGAGTTCCGTGTTTATCCAACATACACAGTGTTTGATGATGAAAACAGGCGGAAGGCCCATGGAGTAAACGGGTTCTCTTCGCCACCGTTAATTATGACCGACACCATATAACTGAAAAAAAAATGTGAGTGTCTCGTGAAACACCTATACAAACAAAACACAGATTAACAGCAGACCGGTATCTATCAGTACCGTTTGGTTTTAACAGCAGCCCGATATCTATCAGTACCAGGTTTAACAGCAGACCGGTATCTATCAGTACCGTTTGGTTTTAACAGCAGCCCGGTATCTATCAGTACCGTTTGGTTTAACAGCAGACCGGTATCTATCAGTACCGTTTGGTTTTAACAGTAGACCGGTATCTATCATTACTGTTTGGTTTAACAGCATACCGGTATTTATCAGTACCGTTTGTTTCAACAGTAGACCGGTATCTATCAGTACCGTTTGGTTTTAACAGCAGACCGGTATCTATCATTACTGTTTGTTTTAACAGCATACCGGTATCTATCATTACTGTTTGTTTTAACAGCAGACCGGTATCTATCATTACTGTTTGGTTTAACAGCATACCGGTATCTATCATTACTGTTTTATTTTACAACAGGCCGGTAACTATCATTACTGTTTGGTTTAACAGCATACCGGTATCTATCATTACTGTTTGGTTTAACAGCATACCGGTATCTATCATTACTGTTTTGTTTTACAACAGGCCGGTAACTATCATTACTGTTTAGTGCACAGCGAATTGCCCCCGGGGACGTAACAAAATCATCATTTGTACAATCTAAGGATAACTTCTTCTGGTACAGACATAATGATGCTTATGAATCCATAACAAATATAAAGTTCTTATAGATGACAGTTTTGACGACTCATTTACAAATAATGTATTTTCAACTTCTAAAAGTTGCGACAAAAATTATAAAAACCATCAGGCATTCACGAGAAGGCGTACTAATAAGCATTACAATACCAGAAGCTGGGATAATCTGGATTGTAACTCTTCTAACGTTGTTTAAGGAATTGAATATACCTTATGTGGGTTACGTCCTGTTGGTAAGGCTAAGAGTATCATTCACCAAAAGAATGTCTGGTCATGGAATCGAAATCAAAATAGGGGTTATCTCATACTAGTACTCTATAGACAATTCAAATCGAGGGACTATTCCGTTTTGGCCATGAGGTTGTGTATAATTGAAAAGACGAACCACCGAACCAGTATTAATAGCCCCTCCCGTAGATAACGTGAAGAATACTGGATAAGATAAGCTTGAAATTGAATATCCTTACGAATATAATGACAAAATTCAAAGAGTTGGCAATTTATAACGTCTAATGCAATTCATAACGTCTAAGACGCATCGATGCCAATGCAATGGGAATTTCTAATACTAACGGAAGACAAAGTCGTGTGGATATCGTTCATATAATAGATTTCATAACATATACGTTGTTATATAAAAAATTGGGTCTGCATCGTTCTGGCAGAAGGCTTTATTATATTCCTTTGGGACTTCTTAATTAAGTTTTTCAGAAAGCATGAATAAATCCCTGCATTGAATGCTCAACCTCGGAGTACTCGCTAAACTCCGTTATAACGGACTCTGCTCATTATAGACTGTTCAAACCTTACAGGAGATAACATTTCTGTATAGAAGCGTCTCTTTCTATAAAACCTTAATTTGCAAATAAGGGTAAAGACGCTTTAAACATTAGCAATGTTCGTTAAATTCACAAAAACTCTGGATACAGTCCTGTTTCCCGCCATATTTAAATTGAAGACCATGCATTGTATCTTAAATAGCTGAAGACCTAGTATTACAGCCAAACTGTTTAATCACAAACTGGTTTTGCAGCACCTAGATATAAACCATATTCAACTTAGTTCAGCCATATGCTCAAGTGCTTTGTCTTTCTACATTTGCAGTGTTATCGCACATGTCATGGTCGAAGATAAAAACTTAAAAATTATTTTATGAGGCCTAATAAACCGCGAAGTCCGATTCTTTTATTGGCGACAGAATTGCGGTAGAGCATTGTAGCAAACGATGGACCAAATATAAAGACAAGGAACCAGACACTTTGTCTACATGGTTACCTCATCAACCCCTAAAAAATAATGGACTCTTCTGTATATCAATGACTCAGACCAGTCTAAACGTATATTTAAGGCTAGATAGGTTAATTTATGAAATATCAACTTAAAAGAACTGTGAAAAAGCACTATACTTCTATGTTCAATGACCCAGAAGTGATTACCAAGCTGGATAGATTACATGACCAATGTGTACTGATCCCAACAGACAGAGCCTCAAATAATATAGTTTTTATTTGTAAGACACAGTACTATAACTTTTGATGTGCCTAAAAATAAGCTGATGAGCCACTATATTCATATTAGATGTGGACTCACGGCGGGTGTGACCGGTGGATCCCACCGCTGCATTTCAAGAGATCTGTGTATTGTCCTATATTCACCAGATTTTTATATGTATATGGACATCCTGAAGAGTTATAATTTAGTATCTGAGATGTTTATATATATCCAAATTTCATAAAACGCAATACAAAAAGGTACAAAGCAGGATCCAGCAAATGTTTCACCACAACTTTATCTCAAGATACTTCTTTACCAAGATAATGACAGACCCTAAGGAGAAACTGCAGCAATACTATATTCAGAAGTTGTGTAAATCAGATGTGGATAATAAACATTCCAAACAGTCTTTCCAAATTTAAAGATACACAATTTCTATCAAATTCATATCAAAATATACTAGTTTTCTACTCTTTATACAATAATTGACAAAATCGATAACTGTTTTTTTCCCTAAAGATGGTACACGGAAATTTAGATACCTAGTCATTGATTACCATGATACTTATTTCGCCCAACACCACTCTGTTTCAACAAATGAATACACAGAAATTGATATACAAATATGCTGGAATTTTTAATAGACACTTAATAATCTCCGTGGCACCTGATCCCACCTCTTGGTTTCCAGAGGTCCGTGTTTGTCCATTTTTACAGGATTTGTATCTATGTCCTGGACATTCTATTGATTTATACTTTGGTATCTGAATTTTTTTATATATTAATAAGTAGTATTTGGAGCCCAGGTCTTTCAGCAAACCATCGTTATTTACATGGGAACCAAATCTGCCCCTTTATAAGTCAGCCTGTTTCTTAAAAACTAGTTGAGACCTTTTAGATGCTTCCATGGAACATTTGAGATGAATGTAGCATGTAAACAGTGGACGTTGACTCCTTTCGGACACCAGGTGGCTGGATTTTTTAATAGACACTTTATAAGTAGTATTTAGAGCCCAGGTCCTTCAGCAAACCATCGTTATTTACATGGGAACCAATTCTGCCCCTTAATAAGTCAACCTGTTCCTTAAAAACTAGTTGGGGACTTTTTTATGTTTCCATGGAACATTTGCGATGAATGTAGCATGCTAATACGGGACGTTGACTCTTTTCGGACACCTGGTCCCGCCCCGTTTGGTTTGGTTTGTTTGGAGAATCACGCCAAGGATTGTTTATTAAAGCTTAACGAGGATTCCCTACAGCCTAGGGATACTGTCACTTTCTCCTACCCTGCATTCTTAAATGGTTTCGACCTGAACAAATTCATAATTTTTATGCTCTCCCCTTTATCATTCTGTTTTGAAATATGCCCTATTTTTTAAAGAATTTTATGGACTATACGGAGTGGCAAAATCGATCCCAGGGGAAGGGCAGGTAAATTTGAGCCCTTATTTTTTCTTTAGCACAGTCACGCAGTTTTTATGTCTCTCAGTTCATTGCTGTTATTTTCCGCGGAAATGCCCTAGGCAAAAACTACATCCTTCGTCATTTTTACATACCTGGTAAAACAAACAGAACAATTGAAGGTTATGACCTTGTCTCAGCTATAGTCAACAGGGGTAAACTTCTCGGCGTTTGATTCAGATTGAACCAAAGATGACATAGCGAATAATATATATTATATATATATATATATATATTGAACCCAATATACCGCATGAAGGACATGGTTCTCAAAATAATGGAATTTGTCGAACTGGCAAAGCAAAATGACATTATCATGGTAGAGCTTCCACGTCACACAAGTAATTGGTGGATCATTTGATCATTTTTAGCATTATAGACAACTGTTTTTTCACTAAAAGTGGTACCCGAAAATTTAAATATCTAGTGATTGGTTATCATGATACTTATTTGGTCCAACACCACTCTGATTATACACTTATACATTGAATTTGATATAAAAAGATGCTGGAATTTCTAATAGAAAATATATTTGTAATGTTCGGAGGCATGGTCAACAAATTGTCGGCATTCCTATGGGAACCAATTGTGCTCCTTTATTGGCTGACCTGTTCCTTTATCTATACGAGGCAGACTTCATTCAGAAACTTCTGAATCAAGGGAAGAAAAGGCTAGCGATGTTCTTTAATATGACATTTAGATATATCGACGACGTTTTGTCGATTAATAATGACAATTTCCATACATGTCTCAATGCGATATATCCCAGCGAAATTAAAATTAGAGATAAGCCCATTCCGGAAGTGCCAGAAATATTGTTTATCTGTTGTTGTCGTCTGCGGATGGCTGTAGTCGCTCCTTTTTGCTGTTTTAATGTGAGAGAAAAACAGTCAAACACCATTTTGAGGGTGGGATGGCGAAATCTCAATCCTCGTGCAAAAATTTTGTTAGTCCATGACTCGGCAAGCCTCTTCGTGGACAAACTAAATTCTGTGCACTCGGATTGAGATTTTGCCATCCCTCCCTCGAAGTGGTGTTAGATTGTATTTTCTCTCACTTGAGACTGATTTGTCCGCGAATTCAGATGTCAGGGAAAATGTTATCTCACCCTGCAGGATGAGATAAGCCCATTCCGGAAGTGCCAGAAATATTGTTTAAAACGTTGTTGTCGTCTGCAAATGGCTGCAGTCGCTATGTTTTATTGTTTCAAAGTGAGAGAAAAACAGTCAAACACCATTTTGAGGGAGGGATGGCGAAGTTTCAATCCTCGTGCACAAAATTTTGTTAGTCCATGACGAGGCTCGCCGAGTCATGGACAAACAAAATTGTGTGCACTCGGATTGAGATTTCGTCATACCTTCCTCAAAATGGTGTTAGCTTGTATTAAGTCTAGTTTTGGCATAATTAATTTATATATTTCATATATGTTTGCCGATTTTAAATATGGCTTTCAAGTTGTTTTTACCACTTTAATAATTTATATGGTCATTTACTTTGCTCTTCCCTCCTGGGCCGTCATTTCAAAGAAGCAATATGAATGTTTAACAATAGATAGCTCTCTCTCTGTGTGTGTCTCTCTCTCTGTGTCTCTCTCTCTCTCTCTCTCTCTCTCTCTCTCTCTCTGTTATTTTTCACAGAAGGCTTGACATAAAAGCAGATAGAAATAGTATATTACGCCTGTGTATCTAATAATAGTTTTAGGGCGTTGAGAATTCTCAGAAAAAAATAAGACTTTATAAATTAATTCCATCTGTATTCCGTAAGGCTTACCCTTCTAATGAGCCCGGGAAGTGACAGAGTGGTGGGGAAAATGTTTTTTAATTATTGAGAGAAAAATTATTCCGCACGAACGGAATTTTATTTCACCACTATAACACCTCCCGGGCTCCTAACCCTTCTAACATCACTTAGAAGAACAGAAAATCGGATGATGTACACAGCAAAAAGTAATATAACATTTCAATTGATATTCACTTGATTAGTACCTTTTACTTGAGTTCGATCCAGTGTCAATTGAATATGGATTTTATTTGAAATACGTTTAAGGAAGATAATATTCCGGGTTTTGTTTTTGCTTTAAAAAAATGATATATTATGATGCTAATTTTTATTCTCAAAGGTTGAAATATCCCTATGATAAAAAGAACGTCAACATTGTGTCGAACGTAACGTTCCGTCGCGTCTTTGTCTTAAGTTAGAGGGAGCGTGCTTTTGATCTTCACAGTATCCTAAGATGCGAATCGAGAATTTTTTCAGGGATGGGGGGGTTTGAGGGTAACAGAATTTTTCTACTGTTATAATACAAACCTTATTGAACATGTTCTGTATTACAAATTACTGGATAAGTTGTAAAGAAATAGTTCATTTGAGACTATAGGGACATGTAATTATTTAAAAAAAATAATTATGAATTTGGAAGCTTTCCAAACACAACGTAACTAAAGTTCCCATACTTTGAAGTGTCGAAAATGTAATGTAGGAATATTGTCACCGTTCGGAGCGAGGCACGAAAATTTCTGGAAATTTGTTATCAATTTTCCAGCTTTTTAGTTCAAAAACCAAAGGTTTCACCATTTTTTTTTTTTTTTTTTTTTTGTCGCTGCGCTTCTGTCTGAATCCTTTCGTGGTCACAAAACATAATAGTAAGTGTTGGATCGTAATGGGGTCGTGTTTTAAACATCTTTCAGAAAATACTTCAGAAATTCGCCAGTGAAATTAACAAGGATGTTCATGTGTTGCGATGAAATTTCTGTGGTTAATATATATAACAGTTCAATGAAAAAGGTACATCAAGTTTTATATAGGCCTATCAGAGCCACTGTATATACACAGATGTGCAAAACTGTTGTTTTTTATTGTTTATTCCTTAGAAAACTACATTTTTCAAAAATATATATTGTGAAGTCATTTCTTTACGCATTTCAGTTATATGTTCGTGAACCATTAAACAAAGAATGATTCCAAGTTTCCTTGATTGTTTGGGTGATATTTTCTGATTTGTTATTTCAAAGATTTAACAATTAGATTGGACAGAAAGAAAAAATAGACATCACATTTTACTTACCCATCTTAAGGGAGTTTTCATCACAAAATTAAACTTTTTTATTTAAATAATCAAATCTTTTAATTTCTAATTTCAAAAATTGAAATCAAAATATATTTTCAAACTCGACTAGATCTAGATTATAGATATCTATATATAAGCCCTATTTAATTCTATTGAAATGTGATATGAAATCGCCTTACAATAATTTTTTTTTAAAAAGTGTGGTATTATACTAAATATATAGTAAAACATTAATAGTGTCCGAATACTTTTTGCTCGTCTCTGTATATTTTATATCCTTCTTATATTAATCTTGTACGGCACATTCCAACATAACGGGATAATGAAATTGACTTGGCAGTGTTGTCGTCTTGATCACTATCATGTTTGCTATAATGGTAAATTAAATTCAAATTTCAAGCGTTCATTTGTCCTAGATCGCTATTATCAGCATGGAGGAACCGGAGAATAGTTTGAAGTCACATTTAAACCGTTTTGTGAAAAGTTACGCTTCTAGTATAGACTTTTTGCCACTCTGGGCTGCCCACTGTGATGGCTTTACTGCATCAAAGCTACAGGACGTACAAATTAGCTTGGATTTTGACAAACTGAACGCCCCAACGTTACACCAGCTACCCCCACCACCATTGTTATCCGTTAAGCATTTGTACAGACGCGGTCTGCAGATCATAAATGATTACGTGGGAGGGAGAGAATTCCCTGATAATTACGTAGCCGCATTTCAATGTTTGGATAATTTCCTCAAAGAAGAAAGTGAGTGACAATCTAACCACGTGACGCAAGCGAAAAACAAACGCATAAATCTCTCTCTCTCTCTCTCTCTCTCTCTCTCTCTCTCTCTCTCTCTCTCTCTCTCTCTCTCTCTCTCTCTCTCTCTCTCTCTGTTTATATACCTGTTCTGTCTATAATGTGTAGCCTCGCTCACTCCCCATCTCTCGGTGTCAGCTCTTTTTCTCTTTATTCTATGTTAGTCTCTCTTTTCATAATAAGAGATATTTCAGAGGATCACCACAGGGTAGGCCTAAAGGACGAGGGTAGCAGGTTTTTTTAATCACACATAAAATTATGGAGATGTCAGTTACAAGTTATTGAAAATAACAATAGACCAACATATTAATGATAATGCATTCCATTGTATTTGTACACTTAACAATGAGAATGATATTGTAATGTGTGGAGGGGAGTCTGCCAAGCTTGAAGCATGTCGCATCACACATTCGCCGTTGCTTAACTTCAGTTCATGGGTTCAACCTGATATTCTCAGCTTACACAGTGTCCCCTTGTCCTCTGTCTTGGACAGATACAGTCCACAAGACTCGGGAACACTGTGCCTCCAGCTGTCCATCCAGGATTTCAGACACTCTCGCTGCCACCAAATGTAATGTGCAGCAGGGTTCTGCTAAGCCCATCACATGGTCACCCATCCAGGTGCTGACCAAGCTCGATGTTGCTTAACTTCAGTACAAGAATATACTAAGAACATCCATCCAGCCACAAAAGCTAGCTATTGGACGATATCAGTACATGTAGACAGTTAATCTGCAAATACACATGTATGTCCATGACTGTTACAATATATCGGCATCTAACTTGGTAATTGGAACATTATGGTAATGTCCACACCCTAAACTGACAGTATGCAAGACACTTTATGTTCAGTAGAACTTTGGTGAGTCGAACGTCAATGCGTCAGATTTCTTTATGTTTTGAACTGTTGACTAAGTCCCAATATAATTTTGTTATTCAGTTCTGCTTATAAACAATGTTTGAATAAATATTTGGACCGATTTATATAAAGCATGTGTAATTCCTACAAATAATTCAAAGTCATTATTTTAATATGTACAGGGGTTAAAAATTCCCCAAGTCCGGGACTTGGTTAATTCCGGTTCAGACTTGGCATTTAGAAATTCCTGAAGTCCAAGGGAATTGCCTCATCTGCATTCATTTATAGTTTTACTGTATTACTAATTAACAAAATTCAGCAGTGACTTTGAAATTTCTCAGTTGGACTTTCCAGAAATTTACTCTCCAAGTCTAAAAAAGAATTTTGAACCCCTGTATGTATGAAAGCACCCCATGACAATTCTTCTCCTTATAAATACTCAATATTTTAATTTCACAAAAACCAAGGTAATTGTAGCAATAAGTATTAGATATCATGACTGAATATGTCTTTTACAGTTTCAACATTCATGAGTTGTAGGCCCGATGTTTCAAACATTTCTAGACGGTCACTTGAACTTCGACTCATGGAAGTTTGATTGTTTTTGACAACTCACATGTGTCGTTATAGTACAGGTATTGAGGCATGCCTAATAATTAAATATGTCAAATTATTATAAATGTAAACAAAATTTATCTGTTAAAAATGATAAATGGCCAATTATTGAAATGCATGCATCTACAAAATGTAATTACTGTACAGAGTATTGTGTGTATGTTTTACTGTCAACTCAAGAACAGTATGTGTGATGTGTGTTTGTGTACACATATTATATACCATATGCTGCCAGACCTCCAGCTAAACGCGTCCAAAATATGTCTGGTAAAACCACTTTTTTTTTCAACAACATTTCGATTTTTCGATTTTATTTCAAGATCAACGATAAATTACTATACAACTTACAAGCCCAACTTGTGTTTAGTTTGTTGCGGATAGCTAGCAAATCACTTTTTTTACGGAAGTGAACTAGGCCCCCGTGTTTTGTTTACAATGAGACTAATTCATTACCATGTACTACATGATAACTGATAACGTTTGTGCGGTACTTGTATCTCCAATGGTGATGGAATGTAACTCTACGCGATCTTCCCCTTGAAATGAAGTTACCACAGGATATCATCTGCTAGCATCATTCCATCACTAATAGAAGCAATAGTCCCACACAAACATTATTGAGTATCACTTGATACATGAATTAGTCCCATTACATTAAATTTGGTGCATGCTATAACCGGATGCATCTAATTACTGGACATATTGATTAACATTGTATGTATTTTTAAGTGTATTGCTGCCACAATGATGCAATGACAATAACAATATGTACAATAATGTACAAAATAAATTAACTCCAAATGCTTGGGACACTTTTTCTACTTCAATACTGCAAGAGTTCAGTTGCCTCCTTAACCCATCAACCCTGAAAAACAATGGACTCTTCTGTAAATCAATGACCTGGACCAGTCCAAATTTGTCTCTAAGGGTGAATGAGTTAAATATCCAGGACACCAGATCTGAAACTCAAAGTTTTATATTGTCTACTCCTGACTTAGCAATTACACATGTCCATTCCCCCATGTACTTGTGTAGCGTCCTAGGGACCACCCTTCTTATTGTATTAAGTGTGTTGACTCCTGATTTTTATTTTCAGAGGTAATATTAGGACCAGTACCACAGTTATTAGCTCACCTGGCTCAAAGGACAAAATGACCTATTGCTATGGCCCAATGTCTGTTGTCCCTTTGTTAGCTTTCTTGTCAAGAACCACAGGACAGATTTCAACTTAATTTGGCAGGGAGCTTACTCTGAGGAAGGGGCTTCAAGTCTGCAAATAAAAATGGGCTAGTATTCATAGTCAGTGACTCCAAAAATGGTCAAAACTTGGTATAGCTGTTTCCAATATCTTCTTCTCATGAACCAATGTTCAGTTTTCTTCAAATTTTGTATACATTATTGTTAAGTCTATATATAGATTGACACATTTTAATGAAATTGAAATAATGGCATAAACAAGGTAACAATGAGCAGTTCAAATGATGGGTTTTTATACAAATAGCCTGGCAGTGGCATATTAATTCAAAACAGATTAACTTTGTATAAAATGATACATATATGTATTATAGAAAATAGCAGTTGCAAGAATGAATTAAATCCCCTTTGGCTCTCTTGTACAAGTATGATTAAGACCCATTGGGTCTCTTGTACAAGTATGAATTAAGGCCCTTTAGGTCTCTTGTACAAGTATAGATTAAGGCCCATTTGGTCTCTTGCTAATAGTTAATACTATGAAATAATAATTAAGGCCCATTGGGTCTCTTGTACAAATATGGGTTAAAGCCCCTTAGGTCTCTTGTACAAATATGGATTAAGGCCCATTGGTTTATTTTACAAGTATGGATTAAGGCCCCTTGGATCTCTTGTACAAGTATACAAATGACATCTACATTTAGACAACTAAAACAAGGGGAAATCTTTATTATTACATGTAACTTCTCACACACACCTCCCCCTGAAAAACAATGGACTCTTCTGCAAGTCAATGCTTTAGTTCAGTCCAAATGTGTCTTTAGGGGTGAGTGAGTTAATGACCCTGGTGTATGATGTTATAAAGGGAGATAATCCTGCAACATTTGCCGTATACCGGTATATTTATTTACAATTGTATACTGAAAAACAATAAATTGTCTTTACAGCAGAATTCTTGAAGTGTCTACAGCAGGCAAAGAGACAAGACAAAGACTGTCTTACAAGAGTACTGGTTCATCATTTGTTATCGAAACTTGTTCCAGATGGCAGCTGTAGTATCAACAGTAGTGTTACCGATAGCAACAACCAATGTCTGTGTGGTAAAGAGATCAATGTGGATAAATCCTCCACAGCAGTAGGTATGTAGGACTCCATTACCAGGCCTTTTTCTGTAGTTTCCACGGGGCCAATATTCCGCCCTGTTCCCAAAGTAAATTGCATGTTTTTTCCTAATCTGATGAAAAAATATCTAATTTGGTGTACAGATGGTGACCGTTATAAAAAATGAATTATTGTCAGGGAAATGTATTCAGAAAGGAGATACCACAGGGTTTCCATTTGACTCAAGGTCCTGGGTTTTGACCCCCGAAATTTCACTGCAACCTGGTTTTGACGCTTGACAAATTTGCCACAGTAGTCAATTTGACTCTCAATATTTTTACCGAAGAGTCAATGTAAAGTTTCTCATGAAGATGTGTAAAGCAATCGACCAATGAAATTGCGTAATTTGATAGCACATGCTTATTGTCAAGCGATCAGTTTCAAGTGGGCGGTGTAATTTAATCTCGCCTGTCCGTCGCTAAATAAACAAATTTTTTAACAAGATTAACTAGGCCTAATCATCACTGCTGATTGTTAATGACTGTGTAATGCCGATCCGAAGCCTGTCAGCGGTTCATGTTTGTCCTTATGGTAAGATGCACGAAAGCGGTCGGCATGTTGTAAAATAGGGGAACAAGTTTTTTTATTCTGTTTAAATGTTTACTGTAACAGCAAACTAATTCCAATTTATCTTATTGTGACCTTAGATTGTTATTAGAAATACATCATCAATACCCACACACTTTTGTACTTTTTTCTTCGATCTTTGGCAGAGTAAAATTTGAGCAACTTTACCATGAAGTGCATCTGCAAACGTCAGCAATTTTTATTTTCTTATTACTGAGAGTTTAATGTAATCATTTTCCCAATAATGTTCAGTGATTTAAAAGAGTATTTTAGACAACAGCTTTACACTGGTTAAAAAAATATCTAGCTGATTTGAATGAAGACCAAATCGATCTCATGGGCAGTTAATCTACACCCCCCCACCCCACCCCAAATCGGCTGAAATCAGCGATGTATAAACTACAGGTAGACAGTATAATCAGAAACATAATCTAAACTGGGGAAAATCCTCAAAAATAAACAAAGTTACATCAACAGCATTGAGTAATATATTGCAAATAATAATAAATTAACAAAATGAAAAAAAAAATACAAATTCCTGTCCACTATCAAGCCTACTGCTTTACTATCATTATTATTATTATATATACATGTATATCGATGTTGGAATTATGCCCAGATTTTAAAAATTTACTGTTTTGGTAAATCCCATTTTTTAAAAAAATAAATAAATAACTTATAATCGGGGCAAAACTTCTGCATAACACCCCCCACCCCCACCCCCACCCCCCGAAAAAAAAAATGATTGAGGCAAGTCTGATGGAACTTCAGAAATGACCCATGACTAACATGGAGTATGCACAAATAAAGAAGAAAATCAAGTCAACATTAAATTTAGAAATAGAAATAGATCTACTTATTTTAAAGTGACTTTATACATGGTAACACATTGTAACACTGACTGGCTGAGCATAAACACATTGTGTAGGCATTGCATCTACATTCACAAAAAGTGCAGCGAAACTTGAAATTTTGACTCTCGACTCATTGTGACTCTTCAATTTTGAGTTTTGACCCCCAGAAATTTTCACTGAGGGGTCAATGACCCCTGACTGACTCTCAGCTCCTAGTGAAAACCCTGTACCATTACATTTATATTTAAATATGCATGATTGCTATGGCAGGGAGAGAATTAACCCTATCACCCCATAGTATCTAAATGGTACGCTCTTTGCTATTGTTTTAGACTAGTCTATTATGATCTGCAGTGTTGTGAGGGATAAGCACAACCTATAGTATCATATTTAGGAGTTATTAGATGTCACCTTCTGCTGATTACCCACAATTCATAAGTGCTAATGTTAACAAATAACACTTTGAATTACAAGTGGAATTCTTCTGTGAAGAAGGTACAAAAGTTCTTGATTACTATTGTTAGCGGTATTCTAATATTAGCGCCTTTTGCGCTCAAGTCATTGCGCTAATTCAAGAGCAGCGCTAAAATTTCTCAATCCTGTCATTCTGTATACATGACAAAGCTTATGAAATTATTTGCACGAATTCAAGATTGCACTAATAGGTGTATACCCCTTGAGAGGGCTAAAATATGGGTGCGCTAATATAAATACACATACAGTAACTGAAAAATAGTTGATTGTGACATAAAACACCATTTAACTCATTGACCCCTGAAAAATATTGGACTCTTCTGAAAATCAATGTGTTAGATCAGTCCAAATGTGTCTTTAGGGGTGAATGAGTTAAACAAACAATGCTACTCTGTTAGTGTAACCTTTCTGAGGTCAATGGCAAGTCATCTGCTCATGAGCTGCTATTCCAAATGCCTCCCCATACCAGCCATTCCAAATGCCTCCCCATACCAGAACTGATAAGTCAATAAGTTTAACAAGGTTTATCTCTCTTGTTTTCTTACTGAGGCCAAAAATAATATAAAAAGATGTGTTTGATGTGACTTGACCAACCCACCTAAAAAGCGCTAACCAAAAATTTGTTTTAGGCAGTTAAGCTAATTTTTCCTATCAAAAATCCTAGATAAAAATAAATTAATGAAAAATAATCTGCCTACAAACCAAACCTCTTTGAAAACTAGTGCTGGTCAAGACACAGCAAACAACTGACATTTTAGTGATGGCCTAATTGCTATTTCTTGATACTTTTAAGTTCAAAAAGTGGGTCTCAATATCCCTCGGCTGTTCCACATGTGCTCCTAAGCCTACAGAGAAAAAAAACTTCAAACTTGATAACGACTACTATGCTCTCATTGACCTTCATAGTCATTTTTGTTTGTTTGATTTTCTTTATTGTTGTTTAACGTCCCATTCAAGAATCTTTCACTCATATGGAGACGTAACTAAATCCTGGTGAAGGGCTTCAAATTTTGGCCTATGCTTGGCACCTATGGCCATTGAGCAGTGAGGGTTCTTTAACATGCCGACACCTACTGTGATACGAGACCTCAATTTTTACTGTCTCATTCAAAAGACAGCCTTAAGAGTCATAGCTGGACCATGTAAATTTTGGAAAATTGTCTTCAGTATGAAGGCTATCATGTCACTGCTACACTTCTGTTAACCCATGATCTCACTACATCAATTTTTTAGCATGTTCAAAATAGTCATAGCTTCACCACTGTCTGCCACCCGCAATGCCTACCCCACCATGTTACACCTCTAAAGACTTCTCCACAACCTTGTGAAGATCTTTCACGACATGGACTATTTTTCATATTGTAGTGCAGTCTTTGTTTACTGTGAACAGAACATATATGTACATGTAAGTTCATGTTGCTATTGTATTGGTATTTCCATAGATATTAATACTTATTAATACCGATGTCTGTTTTAGGTGTCAAGTCTCTATGGCATGGTAGTTTTGATGTGGTTGTCTCCCATTGTTCAGCACTCGTATTTGAGGACACTTCACCTCCAGATGACGAAGGTAAAGTAAAAATGGAACAAGAGGAATCAGAACCACCTCCCAAAAAACTGAAAACTTCCAGTGTTCAAATTGAAATGACGGAGAAAAACTCTGAAAATTGTATGGACACAATTGGAACCAAGAGTTCAGGTACGAATGGCAGCAGTGTCATGAAATCGGAAACACAAGAAAGTACAGCTACCACTTCTTCAGAGGATGATGAAAAATCGAAGTCTGAAGAGAATTCTGGGAACAAAGTAACCAATATAAAAAGTTTATTTCAAATTAAGTCTCCAAATCCAAGTCTCTGTGGCTACCCGAACATCAGGAAAATTTTAGGACAATCAATATTAAATGCGATGTATGTGAAGAAGAATAACCCAGCATTAATTCCCTTACTTGTGCCAACCATAGCGTTTACAGGTACCGAATTCATCATATATTTGTACAACTCCGCAGGTAAAATTCCGTACGAACTGTGTGATGTCATGTTGTACAGCAGGTGTCTGGACTTAACGTCAAAATCACAGGACGGAACACTGATACCACCAAACGTGGTGATACTGCTGTGGTTAATGTTGAACTTTGACCTCTTTGGTAATCCCATTCCACAACAAGCTTTCTTTGAGATTGCCAGGAGGCAGTACTTGTTTGGATTTCGGAGAGATACTGGAGAGGAAATGATCAAATATGAAACGGAAATCAAACGTGGAAAAGATCTGGAAAATGAAGATACCGAGTCGTCTGCCATCAACTTCAGTTTAGTTCGTAACATAGCACAACCATTTTTTGCGAATTGTTGAGCATTGTGTGCTGCAATTCTATTTTTAACTAGATGGGTCAGGAGTAATGGGAAATTCTAGGTGGTTCGGGAGTGGTGGTGAGTTTTAACGTTACCTTTTGGATTTGAACAAAATGAAAATGGTGTTCTAGACTTGTTATCACTATGTGTTATGTTTGGATTGGTGGTGTCAGCTTTAACTATAGGTACAGAGAAGTGAAATATTGTAAGGTGTTTAAGTAACAGAAGAATTGAATTGCTGTGTCAGCTTTAAGTAAAGGCACAGTGATGTGAAGTAACGTCTCTGTTAATTAACAGAAAATCAAGAAAAAGTTAAATGAAGATGGAAAAAATCTGGGTTAAGAACTTGAATCCTGCAATGGATTTGAACAGAAACCATTTGGTTGTGGAGTGGATGGTTTGTCTAAGGAATATATGACAGGACCTCCAAACATGCTGAACGATCGGCCTTAATTTGATGCCAATATTCATACAAACTAGATGTGTTTATATGACTTAAAATATCTTTTCAAGTAAATCGGGGTCGAAGGTCCATTGTTTATGATTGAAAATAGAAGAAGTTTTCTATTTTTATGTCCTGTTTCATCACATCTATTTTTATACCTTTTATTTCTATTTTGTTGTCTTAATTATCTGTTTATGAATTATATAAGCTCTGATGGAATTGAGAGTAAATACATGTACAGAATTGGTCTTACTCTTAGTTAAAAGTAGGAATTTAATAAGATTCTCAAGATTTTTTTTATGTTGTCAACAACTCTGAACTACTGAAACTCTTGCATCTCACAAAGTACAGGTAGATTAGTTGTACAAAGATAAAATGACTAGTGTGTTTACAAACACAATGAGTCTACATTAAATTATAACAGAAGTGATAGGCAAGCTTTTGTCACAAAAATATTAAAGCTACAATGTACAGTCATATTTTACCTATACACCCGTATATTTTTGTTTAAAAAATGTTGGTATAATTTAGGTTTTTGACAGAACCTGAATGTGACAGTGACTTTATCTTGAAAGACTTACTGATACAGTAAGTTATAAAGTCGAGTGTTTGATTTCACCAGCTGGTTGTATTTGTGTGTCAACATGAAATTCTCAAAGGAAACCATACATGAGCACTGCACTTTAAACCACGAAGTCTCTCGTGTCAGGGCGGCAGGCTCAAGTCCTGTTGGAAATAAGCTGATTTTGGGAGAAAGTTCACCAGTTTACTAGTCATAGGCCGGTGGTCTCTTCCCAGATACATTATAAACCTGGGTCCCACATTGAAAAATTGGCTTCCACCATATAATGGAAAAAGTGTTGAGTTTGGTGTAAAACACCAACATATTCCAAAATAAAATATACAGTATTCAAACAAATGTCCCAAATTGAACATTTCTGTCTCAGAGTGGGTCGGAGCATCATGCTTTAAACCAAGAAGTAGCTCCCTCCTGTCAGCGCAGGTTCAAGCCCGGCTGGAACCTTAGCTGATTTTGTAAGAATGTTCCCCAGTTTACTTTTGGGAAGGCTGGTGGCGGGTTCTATCATTTAAAATTTGCCATCGCCATATAACACCAGAAAATTATCACCCCTGGTTGTTTTCGCCCCGGGTTATTTTTGCCCTTTTATGACAGAAGACATATTGACCTCGTCTTAAATTTGCCATTAATCACCAAAGTCTCACAGATGGCATGTATGTCAATGCTTCAATTATTGAGCTAGAAAGTTTCGCCTTCATTTCAAATTTGCCCTCTTATCTTAGGGCAAAAATTAAACCGGAGCAAAATTTTCCAGGTATACAATGCTTCGTTACAAATGTTAAAAGGGAAATTACTAAACATAGATACAAACACATTTGGCACCGCTCCTACGTGTATTATTGTCTTTACTGGTGGTCAGCCGGGTACATATACCCCAGTGATATTTATATATACAGACCTACGTGGAAAATAGCCAGCTTCATGTACATGTAGCATGTAAGACAGGCCTCATATGAGAAAACTTTAAAAGAATAATTCTATGTGTGGCAGTAGTTTTTACTTAATGGCCTACTAGGTCAATCAGAATTGAAGTAAGCTGAAACTGAGTAAAAGTTTCTGTCTGAAGTAGTGTTTTTATGGCAGTATTTATATAGGCACCATATGTAAACAGCTATGTATACAGTAGTCACAAAGGCACATACAGATGGTGTCAATTACACTAAGGGAGAGCACTCTGCACATACATGTAATTCATTATGTATTGGGGCACCTTGTTATCTTTCACTACAAAGTCACAAACAGAAAACTTAATCCACATGATGTAGAGTGCATTATAAAGGAATATTAATATATAAGAAGTCAATATTCAGGCCTATGATATATATGTTTGATGTGTCACGAACCAGGCATTAGAGGTGGTTTGCTTTGTTTTTACTTTGGGGGGGGGGGTTGGGTTAAATTTCTTTTAATTTTACAATATGAATCATGAAAAAGTTAAAGTTAAATAACTTTACAAAATTGCTTAAAAATATTGGGTTTTAGCTATTTAGTACATGAAGGTCAGTCTGTGTACATTAAACAATTATTGGCCCTATTGTTTGTGTATCAGGGGCTGAAAAATCCAATGCCCAGGGCAAGTGCTTTTATTTGACCTGCAGGTGAATATCAGTCGCGAAATTACAAATGGAGCAAGAAAATATTGCCCTGTCACTAGCCAGCGCTTAAAAAGTCAATTTGTCAGCCACTATATATACACTTGAACTGTTTGTTACCCATGCAGGCTTTGTATAGTTTACAAGACTGAAATCTGTCACACGTACTTGAACAGGATTTGAAATACAGAGTATTATAGAGAGATTAAGAGTAATGCATAATATTACTACTATATTTTAACATTCAGTTTATGTTTATGCTGTAAACTATACTATAATAAATCAATATACATCAGCAGTGAGTTGTTTATGTTGTGAAAATCAGACTCATCTATAGAGTACTGGTAAATTACCACATGACCAGTAGTAGAGCTGATGTGAGATTTGCTGTGCCGGATATCATACAGTGGATGTTTTTCTACTCAATCTTTTACCGTAATACTCCTGGCCTCTGTGGCAGTGTTAAGAGCATCACGCTTTAACCCTTTCAACCCTACAGACCACAATAGACTGATCTTAAACAAGAGATAGAGGACACCATTAAGATGTTTAGGGCTGAAAGGGTTAAATCATGAAGTCTCTCACCTCTAGTCAGTACGTGTTCGAGTCCCACTAAAACCTAATTTTGTGAGAAATTACTTGTAGAAGGCCGGTGGATTCTTCCTATGTACATTATAACTCAATTCTCTCCGCCAAAATATACATGTAACTGAAAAATTAAGTGTGGAGAAAAACACTGTTCAAAGAAAGAAATCATAAGTCCAGGTACACCTCCATGGCTGAAAAGGATTATCTCCCTTTTATGAAGAAAAAAAAATGTGAATGCTACAGCTACTTACATATTTGTATACCGTGTAATGATAAATTTTCACCCCTGGTTATTTTCACCCTTATGTATCCACCCTGTCTTAAATCAACATTACATGTATATAAATATTACATTCATGAGAGGGTGATAATGCATATTTTCACCCCAGGGAAGCATTGTTGACAGAGGTATGCAAAATCGCCCTCTCATGAATGTAATATTTATTTTATTATACTGAGTGTCATATTTGTTACTTTAATATATTACCATTGATATTTTACATCTCAACTTTTAACAGAAGGTATAATAAAGTATCATATAAGACATGAATGTCAACAATTCATACCATTTATTATACCAGCTGTTGGTGTATTATACCAGCTGTTGGTGTATTATACCAGCTGTTAGTGTATTATACCAGTTGGTGAATTATACCAGTTGTTGGTGCATTTGGCCAGCTGTTTGTGCATTATACCAGTTGCTGGCATGTTATACCAGTTGTTGTAGTATTACTATGTTTGGTGTATTTTTACCAGTTGTTGGTGTATTATACCAGTTGTTGGTGTACTATACCAGCTGTTGCTGTTTTACCAGCTGTTGGTGTATTACCAGTTGTTGATGTATTATACCAGTTGTTGGTGTATTATACCAGTTGTTGGTGTATTACCACTTGTTGGTGTATTATACCATTTTTTGGCATATTATAACAGCTGTTGGTGCATTACCAGCTATTGGTGTATTATACCAGTTGTTGGTGTATTATACCAGTTGTTGGTGTACTATACCAGCTGTTGCTGTTTTACCAGTTGTTGGTGTATTACCAGTTCTTGTATTATACCATTTGTTGGTGTATTATACAAGCTGTTGGTGTATTACCCGCTGTTGGTGTCTTATACCATTTTTTGGCATATTATAACAGCTGTTGGTGTATTACCAGCTATTGGTGTATTATACCAGCTGTTGGTGTATTACCAGTTGTTGGTGTATTATACCAGCTGTTGGTGAATTATACCAGTTGTTGGTGTATTATACCAGCTGTTGGTATATTATACCAGCTATTGGTGTATTACCAGTTGTTGGTGTATTATACCATGTTTGTGTATTATACCAGTTGTTGTTGTATTATACCATTTGTTGGTGTATTATACCAGTTGTTATTGTATTATACCAGTCATTGGTGTATTATACCAGCTCTTGGTGTATTATACCATGTTGGTGTATTATACCAGTTATTGGTGTATTATACCAGGGTCCAACTACATGTTCATATAGATATATGTGAAGTAATACTGTCACACTGTCAGAAGTATTTCCTTCCTAATATATACAATTAACATTTCATATGTAACCAATAAGGTGGAGAGGTTTATCAGAAAGTAAATAAACTAGAAAGGGATGACACAGACCACTGACAGGTAGACTTCATGCTCCACTGCTGTGGTGGAGTAAGCATCACTGGCTGAATTTATTTTCAGGTGAAGACGAACAAGGACTCTTCCATTACAAAATAGGTAATTACAGCTCGTTCACACAATGTGCCACAAGAGCCAATGTGTTGACAGATAACAGTAATTAAGATTGATAGATAATTACCTATGTGAAGATTGACAGATAATGGTAATTATCTTTGTGAAGACTGACAGATAATGGTAATTACCTATGTAAAGACTGACAGATCATGATAATTACCTTTGTGAAGACTGAAAGATAATGGTAATTACCTATGCAAAGACTGACAGATAAGGGTAATTACTTATGTGAAGACTGACAGATAATGGTAATATATGAATATTGGCAGATAATGGTAATTACTTGTGAATATTGACAGATGATGGTAATATATAAATATTGGCAGATAATGGTAATTACTTGTGAATATTGACAGATGATGGTGATAATCTATGAAGATTGACAGGTAATGGTAATTACCTATTAAGATTGACAGATAATGGTAATTTCTGATTGAATGAATGGAAAGTAAATGAAACTTTCGGGAGTCATCAATGTAAATAATAAATGTCAAATAAAACCTGTTCAACCCTTTAGACATATTAGACTAACCTAAAACAATGTAAGGTGTATTTCATGTAACTGATTGGGGGAAATAAGATCAATTATTTTATGATATGTAAGTTGATGATTTTGAGAGATAAATAAATCTGTTGTTTGTTAGCAAGACATTTATTTCACAATTAATTATATTATCAGTGAGGTACAGCTTCAATCTAGCTACAAATTTCAAGCAATAATGAACAGATGAGCAGACATTTGGATTATCTTATGGTCTAATCTGTGATCGAATGTTAACAATTCTCAGATGTTTTGTGACTGTCATGAGAGCGAGGACACGGACAGCTGCACATCATTACACAAAAGATCAGTAATTCAATACTGAATAACAACCATTAATTAATATTCTATGACTAGAACCAGTTTTTTGTCAATTCTGTACTGGTACTGGAACAGTTTTCGACTAAGAGCAGAAGTCGGCTGTGATGTTATTTTGGTTATATATAACAATTTTCTGAGATTAGTTTAGATCAGTCGTCTGCTGTTGGACATTGTATACAGACAGAAGGAACAAAATATTGTTGTAATATATACCAAAGATGAGTCTGCAGTCTAAACAGAGGAGCTAATCCAATCCCGTGATTTTATTGTCTTTTCTAAGTCAGAGTTATCTCCCATGTCAGCAGGTATCGATTGTGACATCATGTCTTTATGTGAGAAAACTTCATTTTCACAAAATATATGATGTCACAACTGATAACTTTTCTCATTTTATGCACAAACAAATGCCATCACAATCGATACCTGCTACAAGGGAATAACGATAATACCTAATATCTTATTATCGCTTAAAGTTTAATGGTTAATCTTAACAAAAACGGACTGATTGTCAAAATCATGATTAAGAATCTTACATAGGTATGTTGAGTGAGTGAAGAAATCTCCCCCTAGTGGTAAGAATCTGGTTATCTAATCCGAGGGTCTCCAAGGGTTGAACTTTCAGATTCTTACCATGAGGGTTAATATTTGCATTTCTACTGAACACACCCACGTTTGAGTACAGTGAAACCTGTATATAGGGGCCACCCAAGGGACCAGAACATATTGACCTTTATGTGCAGGTGACCCTCATACACAGGCTCAATTTAGTTGAAGTATGCAGTCAAGGGACTTGAAAAAAACCTGGCCTTTATAAATAGGTAATCCTTATATAGAGGTGGCCGCTATAGCAGGTTTTACTGTACTTTTCTCCCATGCTTCACACACATGTTTATATGAGCAAATAAAGTCTGACATAGCTATTTATGCAGTGCATTCTCATTACATAGGAACTCTGTGCATAAAATTGTATTGTGTCGTCATAGCACCTGTAGCTCGTCAATACACTTGGGGGTTGATAAATAAATAATTCCCCATAAAAAAGAAGGAAAAATCTGTGAACCATGGGAGAATAATGGGGTCAATTCAAGGTTATAGAGTCGGCCAGTTTGAAAACAACAGATTTCTGTCTCAGGTTACATACAGTCTTTGGAAATATAAATCTTTGAAAATATAACTATCACATCATTATCAGAAAGATAACTAGAGAATATATAATGTATCAATGACTTAAAAACAAATACATAAACAAACAAGATTTATTGTGAAACACAATTGCCCCCAGTCCCAACAAATGTTTGCAATGTCCTACATTTTGACCCTACTATACCCCAAGGGGCATGTGATATTGGTGAAGTGTGAGCAACCCTTAGATGAACTTACAGTCCAGGTTTGGCTACTGTATCACAATCCAAACTTGAAATATTATATTTTATATGTAAGCGGGACAGAATTACGGACAGACGGACGATCTAAACACTATATGCCCACGGCAGACCTTTCAGGCCGGGGTCATAAAAATTAACAAAAACAAGGGCAATCATTTTCATGTATCCAATTCATTTTATTGTTTTATTTGAAGATCGGAAATATAAGTATATATGTACACTGTATACCCGGAAATGTCCGCCCCAGTTATTTTCACCTTTTAACGACAGAAAACATATTCATCTCGTCTTTAATTCACCCTAAATTACTAAAGACTCACGGATGGCAATGCTTCAATTATTTAGCTTCAAAATTTTGCTTTAATTTTAAATTAGCCCTCTCATCACTGGGTGATAATGTCGAAAATTTCCAAGTATACAATAGATATAATTGTTGGCCCAATCAAAACTGGAGTAAAAGTAGGGCATTTTTTGTGAGGTATGTTAGTTTAATGTTATGTTAATTCATAGAGGTATATTTAATCATTCCTTAATTATAGGACACCAGCTATATAATACGTAATATTGTTTTAAAACTATCGTTACAATGAGAGAATTTACATTTGCATAAAAGAAATCATTATTTGATGACTTGAATATCTGCATGTATATTTCATGTACATCATAAAAAAGAAAAGGTTAAATCGTTACGCAGAATGTTGTGTGTAAGATTGGACATTTTGTTTTCACTTAAACTTACATTTGTTATTGTGATCATTTTATAATTGAACAGACATGATCTTTCTCAAAAGGCCAGACACAGCAGCTTTTTGCAGATTTTTCAATTATGAAGTCACAATTAAATGGCCCATCAAACATTTGTTTGATTATGATGTCACAATTGAATACACAAGAGCAAAGTGTCAGACATTTGGCGATAGGTCAATTACATCAACTTAATATAACATAAATAACTAACAAGTCTTTAGTTCCACATTGTTCTGCAAGGGATTTCATTAAGTTTAAAAAAAGGAACTTGCAAAACGTCTACACGGTATTGCTCTTTTTTGACCTTCTAAATTTGGGATGGTATTTTTAAAACAATGGAGTGAATGATATTTTTTCAGTTAATAGATACATTTTATGATATAAAAACAAAAAAATTAAATCTTAAAAAAAATTCGGAGAAAGCACATATTTAAGGGATGAGAAGAGAGGTTGTTACCAGTCACATGGGTCCCCACCTCTACCTACCGACCCCCTAAGCCGAGGATCATGAAAATCACAAGTTATGAGAGGCTACATCGCAAATTCATTGAGAATCAGCACAGCAGTTTTTGAGAAGTTGAACAAATTCAAGTTTTGGCATGACGCCCCCCAGACAAATGACTGTCAGGGATCGCATACAGCGACCCAAGTGACCTGAACAAAGTAATAAATAGTTTCCATATCGTTCTGTGGCACTCGTTACACTTCAGATCTATGGCATATAGCTTAAACAAAAACTGATCCAACAGGCTGGAGGAGAGACAAGTCAATATCACGGTTTGTAAGCACTCCCAGGTTTCCATGGATACACATAGCAACAAGTTCTGTAAAGCTTGGTTACAGGTTTTGCTGCAGGAAGCTGAGAATCATCGTTTTGTAGTGCTCACTGGCTTCATGGTTTCTGATGCCATGTCTCTCGTTAGGGTAGACCTGCAAGATAAATTATCCATATGTCACCCGAAACTTAAGCCAGTGATTGTCTTACTGTATAACTATTTCAAAACAAAAACAATCTCAATTAAAATTTAATCTTTAACTCCTGCACAGAACGATTTTCAAAATCTCTAGGCTGTTCTTTTTCAAGAGTGACTTAGAGCAACGGTTAATTGAGAGCCGGTTTTTCATTGGTTTATGCATTTGATCTCTCCAGTCAAATACACTTACACGAATCGTAAAAGAACAAAAGCAGGAGAGGGCGACATATCAATCCATGGCCCTCTGGAATGTTGAATGAATAAATGTAGCTATTCTATGATTAAAGGGGCCTTACCTGTGTTTTCCAAAAACATGTATTTTGATTTTGTTCAACCTTTACTACCTGTACTTGATATACACTAACAAATAGGAGTTATAAACAGGTATAAACAAATCAAAAGTAAAAAATATCCCTAGGTCTAGTTTTGGTGTTCATATACAAACAGTAAGGTTGAGTTAATCAATTGCAATTAAAAATGTGCCCAACATGGGTTTCTCAAGCTATTGACACAAAATATACAAGAATTTGATCATTTTTATGCCTGTGTATATCTCTTTTTTTGGTTCTTGTATATCAATCTAAGTATTAAAAAGGAAAATAATTTTTTTTACAGCTAATGCCCCTTTAATATTCGGATTTATCAATACAAATTGCCATAGTTACAATGAATCAGCAGACGATCCACGAGTCATATATAAGAAAACTTAGAAGAGGGTCAAAGCCAAGTCCATCAAATACTGGAGTTCAAAATGGGGGTCGATTTAAATGCATGATCGACATATAAGTGAGTATAGGCCTATACGGTACCGTGGATGTTTATAGTAGTATTATATACACAGATGAAAGATGAATATGAATCATCATTGCATATTCCTGTTATTTTTATAATTTTTTCTGACATTTTGGCTATGCAAAAGGAATCCATAACTGCCACTGTAGTCATTCCAACTCACCTGGAGTCTGTAGGGTTTGCATGCCTTCACAAGAGCATTTATCAATGTGCTGGTATGATGGAAATGTACATTTTCATCAATCAATCCATGGATTATCAACAGCCTATTCTCCCTGAAAAAAATAGAATGACCCATGTGTAAGTGAAATAACGGCCTTGTTTCTCAAACCTTATCCCACCAAACATGTATATATACGATTTTAAGTATACACACTGTCACTGGCAAGCAAGTATATATACGATTTTAAGTATACACACTGTCACTGCCAAGCAAGTATATATAAGATTTTAAGTATAGACACTGTCACTGCCAAGCAAGTATATATATACGATTTTAAGTATACACACTGTCACTGCCAAGCAAGTATATATACGATTTTAAGTATACACACTGTCAATGCCAAGCAAGTATATATACGATTTTAAGTATACACACTGTCACTGCCAAGCAAGTATATATACGATTTTAAGTATACACACTGTCACTGCCAAGCAAGTATATATACAATTTTAATGTATGTATTTAAACCCCAGCTAAATGCAGTCATATAAGACTTACCTCCCTTTATCACAATGACGTCACGATATCTATGACGTCATGAAATATTGTTGATTTAGTGTTTATATGTAGTTAAGCATCTGAAGATTAAACATGAAAGCGCTAATGCTTAAGTAGAGCTCAAGTGTTTATGTTAGATTTTTTATATACGATTTTAAGTATACACACTGTCACTGCCAAGCATGTATATATACGACTGATGCTAACTTGCACTCACTGCCAATCACATATATATACGATTTCCATGTATGCTATAAATACTAGGGAATCAATCCTATGTAAAAGACCATTGGTGAATATAAAAAGATATGGACACATCACAGTTAATCTGATTAGTTGACACATTTTATCACTAAAAATAAAGATTGAAAGACTTACACGACCTTTAAAATCTGGCTTAGGAGAAAACAAAAGTATTACAAATGGCGTCTGCATCGCTTTGTTCACTGGACGATAATAAAATTTTGGAGCTATATTTCATTAGCTACAACTCAGAGGAGGAAGACGATTTACTCAGATTTGGAATAGGAGATTTAGATGTAAATTCAACACAGGTTCTGAGAAAACTCTCATGGATTATGTACTGAACGATAGGCTTATTCTATGAGTTGACAAAGACGGCATGACCAACATTGACTCACTACCAGTAAACGCTCCGTACACTGCGACACCAGGACTTACATGCGATGTACCTGGCAATGGTAATCCTTTAGATTTTTTTATTTAGTGTTTGAAAAAAAGGTGATGCGGGAAATTATTATTTCTGGGACACATAGCATCTAAAGCCACAATGTGGGACGCATCGGTAACACTCATGCCGAGTCACGAAAGCAACTACGGTCACAGAAATTAAATTTTTAACTGTTTATTACCAATGGATGCCAGATCTGAAATAAAACTGTCAAAACTTTCAATAGGAATCATTCTTATTAAAATGATGTATGGATATAGGAATCAATTTACACAATTACAAGTTAAAGTGACCAGTTCAAATTGATAAAAATTCACAATTTTAATCTGGCATGGTGTGTATACACTACATGTAGTATATATGTGCAGCAGTGACTGGCTGAGTAAGCCTATAGATGAGTGGCGGGATAAGGGTGCATACAAACTAGACAACAGTAACAGCGACATAATATGACAATCAAATAATACCAGTGTTCCAAGACCAAAACTTTGTCTGTTTGATAACTGTATACCTGGAAATTTTCACCCCTGTTTAATTTTTACCATTTTTGTCCTTAGATGAGACGGTGAATTTAACCCTTTCCACCCTACAGACCATAATAGACTAGTCTTAAACAATAGAAAAGAGCATACCACTCAGATATTTAGGGGTGAAAGGGTTCAAATGGAAGCAAAATTTTAAATCAAAATAATTGAATCATGGACATGTATGTGATCTATGGTAATTTAGGGGGAAAGAAAGTATTTTTTTTTTCTTTTAATTTTTTCTTGATAGAAATACCTATTTTACTGTTAACAGATAACATCAAATATCACTTCATATATTAAGTCATACCAGGTATCTTCTCTTTGTAAAACCAACATGTTTGAAAGAGGAGGTGGAAGAGAGAGGCAATGTGGCCAAAGAGATTTCTTTTATTTACTAAAAAGAATTCTCTTATATATGTATAAATGTATACATAAAATAAAATATCATTTTCATTCTACTGTGTTGTAATTAGGAGTTATCCTGTGACTGTTTTACAAAGAAAATGACATGGTACCAGTGATTTCCCTGTCAGAAATAAAGTTTCACCATGAAACATTTTGACAATTTGATAACTTACTCATCAGGAAATTGTTCAACATAATTAAGAACTGATCCTTTTTGGTATCCATCTTCATTTCTCAAAGGTAGATCCATATATCTTTCTGTATAGCCAGTGTCATAGAGGAGCCAGCTAACGACAGGAGCACCAGCAATAGCAACCTGAAAAACAAATAAATCATATATGCAATTATCGTATACCGTAATTTATCTAATTAAGGCGCCCTTTTGGGGGTATTTCAGATTTATGGGCGCCTTAATATTTGTCAAAAATTGGAGTTTCGTCAATCTGGGGTTTGAAATCAACCTCAAGTATCCATGCAACATGTCAATGATAAATACGGTCTAGATGTTGTTTATTTATTTTTATTAGTTAATCCAGATCATTATCAGCTACAAACATCTATAAAAGTGAAAGATTTCTGTGAATAAACATTCCTTTTATGTTGTTTATTTAGTCTACCGCATGATGAAAACGACTCATGAGTCCACGCTGTCACTCGGAATTATACTCTGTTCTTAACAAGTACTGATCCATAATCAATCAAGTTTGTCATATTAAATACATTTCTTTATCATCATGCTGGTGTAATTAATGTAGCCAGTCTTTAAATTCATATTGTTATAAATTATATCAAGAGCAAAACTGATTTCAAATTGAAAATGAAATCCCTGTAATGTACCAAATTATTTGTTGGATATTCAAGAAATAGACTCTAACCTCAGGGCTATACAACACTAAAACAATTCACTCTTCATTTGGCCAGTGAACCAGAAATTTTACTAGCCAGCCAGGAACTTTTACTCGCCAATATATAAATATATATATATATATATATATATATATATATATATATATATATATATATATATATATATATATATATAAATATATAATATGTGTGTGTTCGTGTGTTCTTAAAAAAATCCACAGGATGAAAATACAGAAATGAAATAAAATATTAATTTTCTAAGTTGATGTAACATTTTGTTTCAATCCATTTAAAACAAGGTTATTAACTGCATGTTGACCTTTTTGTGCATTTTTTATCAATCTAGGAGTGTTTATATGCCTATATTTTTCATATTTGTTGCTCTAATATTGAGGCAACCTTAAACTTTGTTTTTAAATTTTAGCGCCAGTTTCTTTTCGACAGAATTTACAAAACAGACTGCCCACAAGAATTGTAAATTTTGTCTGTAAGTTAAAATCTAGAGTCCAACACCCGTGACCTGATCGTCAGACAAACACCTATAAAGTTCTTTAATTTATTGGTGTTTGTCTGACAATCGGTTGTTTGACTCTCGATTTTAATTTACAGATAAAATTTCCAGTTCCGACTGTGGTTAATCCCTTTGGGGATTCTGTCCCGGCCGTTTTATTGTGTTGCCCCACGATAAAACGGCCACGATAGAATCCCCAAAGGAATTAGGCTGTGGTCTGCCTGCCCTCCTCGTCGAACACTAGGCCGAACTTTCTGCCCTGATTTTACCACTTAAAAATCGCTTAAATTAAAATCGAAATCGGGGCAGAAAGTTCGGCCTAGTCGAACACTAGCCATAACTCGGTTCCAGTATCCCTTTAACCAAGATCGTTTAAACTTAGTAGTTTTGAGTGGATGAATATGGTGTAATATTGACCAGAAAACCAATATTGACCGAAATACGAATATTGAACTCGGCTGTCATCGTGGTCACTATTGGTTTTCAGGTCAATATTACACAATATCCATCCACTCAAAAGTCCATAACTGTTTTTATAGTATAAAAACATGTATGATATAATTATAAGAACGAGCTAATGACAGGAATATTTCCAATAGAAACCTGAAATAAAATATATGGTAAAAAGCACTGGTTTCCACAAAGTAAACCAGCAAACTTTCTCACATATCTAAGATGGCTCATACCTCAACTATTTAGAGACAAAAATCAATGTGATTTTAAGTGTAACAAACCTCTTCTAGTCAAACAGAATTGAAATATACATTTCACAAAAAAAAAACCCAAAACATGGAAAGAACTATCAAAATTAAGTTACATCAATAACAGGAAATCAATCACATTACCTTGAAAATATCGGGCCTCTGGGCGAGCGCTAACAGTGATAAATATCCACCATAAGACCACCCGTGTATAGCCACCCGACTGAGGTCAATCATGTTTGTATTAGCAGCCAGCCAGTGTAGACCCTCCACCTGGTCAGATATTTCAATGGTACCCTTAAACACAGAGAGAAAAATATTATGATTACCAATGTGACCCTCACATCAGGTCTGGTATTTCAATGGTACCTTAAACACAGAGAGAAAAATATTATGATTACCAATGTGACCCTCACATCAGGTCTGGTATTTCAATGGTACCCTTAAACACAGAGAGAAAAATATTATGATTACCAATGTGACCCTCACATCAGGTCTGATATTTCAATGGTACCCTGTAACAAAGTAAATGTTCTCTCCCTCACCCCTTTCTAAATCTCTCTCCCCCTCTCTCTCTGTCTCTCTCCCCCTCTCTCTCTGTATGTCTCTGTCTCTCCCCTCCCCTCCCTCTCTCTCTCCTCTCTCTCTCTCTCTCTCTCTCTCTCTCTCTCTCTCTCTCTCTCTCTCTCTCTCTCTCTCTTTTTTACCAATGTTATATATATCGCAAGGATAAACAATATAAGATAACCTACCAACTGATTTTTTATCTGTGATTCAAAGTGTATCCCTCTGTTACAAGATCCTCGCCCATCAATCACCAAGACAACATACCCTTGTGACGCTAAAGTGTGATGTCGTAAAAACCTGTTAAAGACATTACAAATATGTTTATGTACTTTGTTTACATAATTGATACTATATTTAGTTTCTGTGGAATATTCCCTCATCTCTGTAAGAAATAAAAAATGAGTGCTGTCTTGTCCGCACAAGTTATAGTTGATTATTTTTTTTATCTAAATATATCACAAAATTATTACTTTTAAGTTATTTATAGGCCTACAGAGGTATGATGGGGCTAGTAGATTTTTTATGCAGCTGGCACTGTGGGTCACTTTGGGACAACGTTAAATTCAAGTTCTGGTAATGCCTTTACAAAATCTTTTATAGGGTGTAAAAAAAGAGCATATCAAAAAACAATGTCCACTTTTAACATCAGTATAACATTTTGGCTACTTTTCATCACTTTGTACCTTATACCCTTAAAAGAGTTGGTGACTTGTTGCAGTTGTGGGCCTCCATACACCATTAGAATGGTTGGATATTTCACATCTGGCTCATAATTGTACGGTTTGAAAAACATTCCATGAACAACAGATCCTGATTGGCTATTAAATGAAAATAGTTTTGGCGGATGATACTCTGGACATGCTGAAAATAAATTGAAACTATCTAAGTACAAAATAACCATGGTAACTACTTCATTTTGCAATATTTAGAATAATCCATACTAAGACCGTATATAGGACAACAATTCATAAGTTTCTCTGACAAAAACTTTTCTTCATCTAGCAGAGGAAAAAATTACAAAAATATTTAAGTTCAAGATTCTTAAAAAGATATATTCTTTTTTCATGTTTGGAATATATAGCCTATTTTTAGGAAATCTCAAAGTCTTTCAGATGCTACAACTAAAATGATATATCCCAGTCAATAGAAATGGTTACAGTGGAACCTGTCTTGAGAAACCACCTGTCTTGTGAAACCATCTGTCTTGTGAAACCACCTGTCTTGTGAAACCACCTGTCTTGTGAAGCCACCTGTCTTGTGAAACCACCTGTCTTGTGAAACCACCTGTCTTGTGAAACCACCTGTCTTGTGAAGCCACCTGTCTTGTGAAGCCACATTCAGAGAACCACTCAGTTAGAAAATCCTTTAAATAAAACCTATTTTAAGGAAACACCTGTTCTGAGAGACAACATTTTGGTGGCAGATGGGGTGGTCTGTCAAGACAGGTTGCAATAAAATAAAAATAAAAAGCAAAACTTTATAATATTCTGTTAAATTATACCTTTCAGAAAAGTAAATATATAGCATTAACAGTAACAAGACTGAAACCTTCAGAAAAGTAAATATACAGCATTTACAGTATCAAGACTGAAACCTTCAGAAAAGTAAATATATAGCATTTACAGTAACAAGACTGAAACCTTCAGAAAAGTAAATATATAGCATTTACAGAAACAAGACTGAAACCTTCAGAAAAGTAAATATACAGCATTTACAGTAACAAGACTGAAACCTTCAGAAAAGTAAATATATAGCATTTACAGAATCAAGACTGAAACCTTCAGAAAAGTAAATATATAGCATTTACAGAAACAAGACTGAAATCTTCAGAAAAGTAAATATATAGCATTTACAGTAACAAGACTGAAACCTTCAGAAAAGTAAATATATAGCATTTACAGTAACAAGACTTAAACTCACAGTACGCAAATATAGCTAGATATAGAGAAAACTTGAATATAACAAACTCACAGTACACAAATATAGCTAGATATAGAGAAAACTTGAATATAACAAACTCACAGTACACAAATATAGCTAGATATAGAGTAAAACTTGAATATAACAAACTCACAGTACACAAATATAGCTAGATATAGAGTAAAACTTGAATATAACAAACTCACAGTACACAAATATAGCTAGATATAGAGTAAAACTTGAATATAACAAACTCACAGTTCACAAATATAGCTAGATATAGAGAAAACTTGAATATAACAAACTCACAGTACACAAATATAGCTAGATAAGAGTAAAACTTGAATATAACAAACTCACAGTACACAAATATAGCTAGATATAGAGAAAACTTGAATATAACAAACTCACAGTACACAAATATAGCTAGATAAGAGTAAAACTTGAATATAACAAACTCAGTTTATACAAATACATACACATAACAAATCAATACATATTCCCCAACTGCACCTCTATACATTCCTAGTTGAAAACCAATCATATAAAGAATTTCATATAACAAAATTATGCATATAACAAACCAATTTTATGTCCCTTGATGCCACGACCAATGTCTTTTATAGTATTATAATGAAGTGATTGATATCATTTAAACAAAAGTCTATTCTTGACTATTAGCCAAGCATAGGCCTACTCTCTGATTGAATAAGTTGTCTAAATAAAAAGTAACAAAAACGTTTCAGTTTTCTTTTAATGGGGCATTAGCTGTGTTTACCTAAAAATTATTTTGAATTTTTTTCTACTTTTACTATTTCTACTTGATGTACAATAACAAATAAGAGCTATACGCAGGCATAAAAAATCTTAAATTCCTATATCATTTCCACATTGTTTTGGGAATGGGGCCTGGGCCTTTTGAATTGGGAATTTTTTGGAAATTGGGAAACCAGAAATATACAAAACTACGTGAAAATACAAGAATCTCTTCAAATTTTTTGTCATTTGTATTCAATTGGGAATTTTTTACTGCAAATTGGGAAAAAATGCATTGATTTTGCATTGGGAATGGGGCCTTATTTCGGCCCCATATGATAAGGTGGAAAATCCCTGTTTATATTTTGTGAAAATAAGGTCAGGTCCAGTTTGGTATTTATATACAAATAGTAAGGTTGAGCTATCAATTGCAAGTGAAAAAGTGCCAAACCTCTGTTTCTGAAGCAATTTTTACAAAATTTATAGGAATTTAAGAAATTTAATGCCTGTGTATATCTCTTTTCTGTTATTGTATATCAGTCTTTGTAGTAAAAATGGAAAACAATTTTTTTTTTATAAAAACACAGTTATTGCCCCTTTAACTTCCCAGAAAGTTTAGCCTGAATTTAAAGTGAAATTTTTTCTTAACGAATTGCATTTTAACCTATCAGCCCACATCACTATAACTATATAACAAATTGTTCCTATAAGGAACGGAACAATAAGAACCCTTGAAAGTCGTTATAATAAAGAAGTTTTACTGTTTTTTGAACAATTCATCCTTAATCTATATATCAGACAATGTCACAAGCTTCCCTGACAAAACTGTCGGACAAACTCACTGTACTCGTGTATAGCTAGTTATACAGTGACAATGTAGTAGCAAATGCTACACACAGAATTTCTGTGTTTATAAACCAATGAAATGACCTAACTTGACCTGACCTGACCTGGAGTCAAGACTTCCTGAGCGTGTCAGGGGTTGCCAATAGTCACACTTTGTATGTACCTGTACCATATTTTCTACTTACCAACAGACGGCATCAGAGTTCCGACAACTTTTGGACACACCTGTCCCCTCGTGGTTTGGTCTATTTTATACACCATACTCAATGGTGTTTGCTCTGTTGAACTATAAACACTCACAAATAACGAACAGTCCTGTAAAAATAGAAACAACACTTGTATATAAATTAATATAATGTATGTAAAATATAGAAACTCACAAATCTGTTCATCTTACAGAATACAACTTAATGAACTAGGGGAGATAACCTGGTTCTGTTAATCTTATAGCCTGGGATCCTGGCTCACTGATGCTAACGCTGTCAGTAGAGCAGGTAGAAAACAATCACTTCGATTATCTGATTGGGCAAGATAACCTTTTCCGCCGCACTGAATTGTGGGATAGCATCAAATCGTAACAAACATGGTACCCCCATACTCATACGAGAATTTAAAACATATTATATGCATGATGTATGCACTATTTGCACTAAATCATTGTAGAAATATACAATAAAGATCCCACAGACATAAGCAAGTAGAATGTTTACTGCATTTGCAAGAATCTGACGTGATTGCTTGTTTGAATACCACCATTTTCTCTGTTTACTAATATTGGCATGCGCATTTCTATATCCGGTATCTTGGTCACGTGATAACTTTCAGTCCTGTTTTGCGCTGATAACTTGGTCACGTGGATTGTATTATGCCTGGCCCTATCGACGAAGTAAGATTGGGCCACGTACCCAGGCTATTAATCTTACAGAATACAACTTAATGAACTAAGGGAGATAACCTGGTTCTGTTAATCTTACAGAGTATGACATACTGAACTAAGGGAGATAACCTGGTTCTGTTAATCTTACAGAGTATTCCATACTGAACTAAGGGAGATAACCTGGTTCTGTTAATCTTACAGAGTATGACATACTGAACTAAGGGAGATAACCTGGTTCTGTTAATCTTACAGAATACAACTTAATGAATTAAGGGAGATAACCTGGTTCTGTTAATCTTACAGAGTATTACTTAATGAATTAACCCTTTCAATACTGCAACATCACAGCTGCATAGTGACGTTATACGCTGTGGCAGTTTACATTTTCTGCAGTCTGCTCACTGTACCATATTTTCATCATGATGTTGTATTGCTGCGCAGTCTGATTTTTAATTTATTGGTGTGGAATGAATAAATTTGTGAGAGAAATTTTAAGAATATGATCTTATTTAAATAATGTACAAAGTGAACTTTTGAATGAAAAACTTGAATAAATCAATACATTCTAAATACATATATTTTATTGTATACACAATTTTCCTTTGCGTTTCATTTAAAAACTTGCATGTATACTCATCATGAAAAAAGAGATGAAAATATGCTAACTCACTTGTGACTTGATAAAATATCCAAATTGTAAGTTGCACCAATATTTTCAGCTGTAACTGTGTTAAATTTAACGCTTTGATTCAAATTATTTGTCAACACATGTTCTGCGAAGGAGGTGTTTGCATTGAAATTTTCCGTAAAATCATCGTCACTGCTAACATTTTTTTCGGAATTGATATCTATCTCGGATTCTGTTTCCGTAGAAATAAGGTTTACATGTTGTTCATGTGCAGAATCATTATTCAGATCAGATACTAAAAACTCATTTTTAGAGTCGGAATTAAAATTGAAAATATCTAAAACATCTTGGGGAAATCCTGGATGCATAAGCGGCAGCCATTTTTCAATGACTTTCAGTCACCGATTTCAAAATAATAGCACTTATATATCCGTCGTAACTTGCTTATTTTCACTGGCATCCATTACATGTACATGTGATAATACAGACTAAAGTCTCATCTAACTCTCATTATAATCGTGATTTCTGGTCATAAAGTGAAAGTGGGAAAAACTTGAACTGAAAGTGAAGCTACTGACGGAGAAACACCAGGTGGTTTACAATGTTCTCGTAATCAGCGGTTGTATTTCTAACAGGCGGCCATGGACATTATCTTGAGTACAGAACAATAAATTTAGCAGGCGTTATAGGACACTATCATATTGAAAGGGTTAAGGGAGATAACCTGGTTCTGTTAATCTTACAAAATACAACTTAATGAAGTAAGGGAGATAACCTGGTTCTGTTAATCTTACAGGGTATTACTTAATGAATTAAGGGAGATAACCTGGTTCTGTTTATCTTACAGAGTATGACTTCATGAACTAAGGGAAACAACTTGGTTCTATTAATCTTACAGAGTGACATATTGAACTAAGGGAAATAACCTGGTTCTGTTTAATCTTACAGAGTATGACATATTGAACTAAGGGAAATAACCTGGTTCTGTTTAATCTTACAGAGTATGACTTACTGAACTAAGGGAAACTGTGTGAGAGAACCCTGGTTCTGTTAATCTTACAGGTTCCTTTGGAGATTTGTAGGACACAGAATATCTGAAATAAAAATTAGGATTGACTTAAAATTCTATAAAGCCAATTTGAAAATTTGATAGTACAAAAGAATGCAATATCTTACAATTATATAAAGAATGATCAATATTTTGTGATTACAAGAATTAACCCTGTTATGCCTAAGTATATAAATGGTATGCACTTTTCCATTGGAATAGATCAGTCTATTTTTATTGACAGGGTTGAAAGGGTTAAAGATTTTATACAAAAGAATTATCAATTTGTGTCCTCCTTGCAACGGAGAAGAACACTAGATCCCAATTTAATTACCGGTAAAGACTAATCTCTCATCACTCCCATTTCCTTGTGTGTTGCGTGGGAAGTCTAATAAATGTCAGTTAGGGGTCACATGTGAGTGACCTCAAAGGTGTGTCCTATTCTGCCAATGAGCATGTCACTTTGGGGATTTTGAAAGTTCAAGTCTATGGCCAATCACACATATTGTCGTCATGATTTAACGCCATGGGCAATTGCTTAATTCAAATTGGATTAAAGTGATAATTAATTAACGTTTCACCTCAGTAGGAGTAAATTGTGTGTGTTTTGCAAGTAAACACAAAAAGTCACAAAATCACAAAAAGTAAACATTCGACTACAAAAGATAATTTAAAGATAAGAAGTGCATTTCTTTAATATCAATATTACAGCCGACCTGGCTCAGTCTGTAGTGTGCTCGACTCTTGATCGTGAGGTCATGAGTTCGAGTCCAGCAGGTTAGTTTCCTGTCCTTCGGATGAGACAGTAAAAACCGAGGTACCGTGTCACAGTAGGTGTCGGCACGTTAAAGAACCCTCACTGCTCAATGACCGTAAGTGTTGAGCATAGGTCAAAATTTGAAGCCCTTCACCGGCATTTGGTGATGTCTCCATATGAGTGAAAGATTCTTGAGTGGGACGTTAAACAACAATAAACCAACATCCAATACTTTGACATAACCGAAATTTCCAGAGAAAAAAACTTTGAGATATCTGAAGTAAAAGAAGAATGAATATATAGTAAAAATGGGGAGCGACACTTCAACTTTGGCATAACCAGAATTTTGACTCATCTGATTTTGACAAAACAAGATTCACTGTACCACCAACACTAAATAATAAATAACGAATCAGACACTTCTGTCATTTATATTAAAAAGTAAACTAATATCAAAATACTCACAAATGTGTTTCTAGGACAAAGTCTTTAAGACCAGTAAAATAAACTAGGTTTCTGATTTCATCTACCCAAATCTGTAAAATTAAAAAAAAATTAATAGAGTATTTTTCATCATATTTTCTAGGATTAGAAAAATATTCTTGTGAGTTGAATATAATCACAACAAATGGTGGAGGGGAGTTGAATATAGTCATGATAAATGGCAGAGGTGAGTTGAATATAGTCATGATAAATGGTGGAGGGTGAGTTGAATATAGTCATGATAAATGGCGGATGATGGGGGAGGGTGAGTTGAATATAATCAAGATAAATGGTGGAGGGTGAGTTGAATATAATCACAACAAATGGCGGAGGGCGAGTTGAATAAAGTCATGATAAATGGCGGAGGGTTAGTTGAATAGTCATGATAAATGGCTGAGGGTGAGTTGAATATAGTCATGATAAATGGTGAAGGGTAGTCATGATAAATGGCGGAGGGTGAGTTGAATATAGTCATGATAAATGGCTGAGGGTGAGTTGAATATAGTCATGATAAATGGTGAAGGGTAGTCATGATAAATGGCGGAGGGTGAGTTGAATATAGTCATGATAAATGGTGGAGGGTGAGTTGAATATAGTCATGATAAAAGGTGAAGGGTGAGTTGAATATAGTCATGATAAATGGTGGAGAGTGACTTGAATATAGTCATGGTAAATGGTGGAGAGTGACTTGAATATAGTCATGGTAAATGGCAGAGGATGGGATGGCGGAGGGTGAGTTGAATATAGTCATGATAAATGGTGGAGAGTGAGTTGAATATAGTCAAGATAAGTGGCGGAGGGTGAGTTTAATATAGTCATGATAAATGGCGGAGGTGAGTTTAATATAGTCACGATAAATGGGCGGAGGGTGAGTTGAATATAGTCATGATAAATGGTGGAGGATGGTGGAGGGTGAGTTGAATATAATCATGATAAATGGTGGAGAGTGAGTTGAATATAGTCATGATAAATGGTGGAGAGTGAGTTAAATATAGTCATGATAAATGGCGGAGGGTGAGTTGAATATATTCATGATAAATGGCGGAGGGTATAGTCATGATAAATGGCGGAGGGTTAGTTGAATAGTCATGATAAATGATGGAGGGTGAGTTGAATATAGTCATGATAAATGGCGGAGGGTGAGTTGAATATAGTCATGATAAATGGCGGAGGGTAATAAATGGGGGAGGGTGAGTTGAATTTAATCATGATAAATAGCAGAGGGACAAAAACTGTCTGATTTTATTATTACTATGCTCAGTACATTTTGAGGAAATTCAATTCTGTAGATCTATCTATTATCAAATCTAGTTCTGAAATTAGTAAAACCATAATTTATATGTTTATAAAAGCAGAAATAACTAGAGCTATAAATTATCTTATTACAATATTGTTAATTAAATTTTACCTTATTATCTAAATCTATTGTACAGCTTAATTCTAATATTGGACTTTATCCATCAAACCTATGCATCAACTGAAACTCTGACACCAAATATATTGTGAATTGTGTATAAACTGAAGAAAAACACGTCTTTATGGTTTGAGTTGTGTATTTAAAATTGAAGGATGTTATCAAGAGATGACATCATCATCGTTAAGTCATCACAATACCATACTAGTATGCAATGGATATTTCCCAACAGCCCTCAGAATGATGCCTTAATTTACATAAGACATAATAATGTCTTTTCTACTATCAAATTGTTGTTGTTTTTTCATCATGGCAACAAACCTACATGTTGACAACATACACAGACTCTACACAGAACAAAATTGATGTTGTTTGTCACCATGACGACATAAAATTCTGTTGCCAACATATCCAGACTCTACACAGTAAGATATTATTGTTGTTTGTCACCATGACGACATAAAATTCTGTTGACAACACATCCAGACTCTACACAGTAAGATATTGTTGTTGTTTGTCATCATGGCAACAGACATTCATGTTGTCAAGTAGTGTCAACATAAAAAAAAAACTATACACAGTCAGAAAAATTGTTGTCGTTTTTCTTTATTTGTGTCTTGTAACATATACCACACTTCACTTACTTGTTTTCCTAACACCTCCCAGTCTCCCTTTGTTAAAGCTAAATCTTGTATCACTTCTGCATTGCAGTACCCTGAAATAACACACATTGATACATGCATCAGTCTAGAAATAACAAGTGCTCTGATATTTCTCACCAAAACTTTAACACAAGTGAACTGACACAGATAAAAACCATAAACCTGTAGGCCTCCTCCCCTCAAATTCACCAGCAATGGACTAACAAATATTTCTCACATGCCCAATCTTTCTTTTGCCATTTCTTTTTCTATCTCACCATTAATTTTTGTCTTGAGCAATATGACTGTTTCTATTCAGAATTAACTCAATCATCCCTAAAGACACATTTGGACTGGTCTAAGTCATTGATTTACAGAAGAGTCCATTGTTTTTCAGGGGTTGATGAGTTATGGTGCAAATGTTCTCCTAAATGGGTTGTGACCTTTACCATTTTAACAACTTGCCAAGTTGGGAAAATGTCAATCAAATTTTAGCTGACAAAAAAAAAATTTTGTTTAGATATTTTATCAATTCATTGGTATATTAATCAGCTATCCTATCTCTTAACTTCTACAATCATTTTACAGAAATGCTGGATAAACTTTAAAAATTTTCCCAAGTTTTATCAACTTTACCTAGCCATGCACCTTTATCAAGAAAGTAAAACTGAACCAAACTTGTAATACTATACATCTTGTCTTCTATTTTATCAATTTTACCTGGTCACTCACCTTTATCAAGGTGGTCAAATGAACCATACCTGTACATCCTAAACACATCTATCTCCTATTTTATCAATTTACCTGGTCACTAACCTTTATCAAGGTAAAACTGAATCATACCTGTACATACTAAACACACCTGTTTCCTATTTTATCAATTTTACTTGGTCACTCACTTTTATCAAGGTAAAACTGAACCATATCTGTACTTACTATACACATCTGTCTCCTATTTGATCAGTTTTACCTGGTCACTCACCTTCATCAAGGAGGTCAATTCAACCATACCTGTACATACTAAACATACCATTCTCCTATTTTCCTAACTTTACCTGGCCACTCACCTTTATCAAGGAGGTCAAGGTCAGTATTATCACAGCTTATTAACTTTGAGGTTACACAATACAGATGCCTAAAGCCTGTCCTCTCACTGGACCAGATGAAGCGAACTTCCGTTTCTTTAGTGCTTGGAAGAAAGTGAAGAATATCATGAGTCTGAAAATAGAAAAAAAAAGTTTTTGAAAAGTTCCGACTCGATGGTCTATCTCCCAAAACAAAATCTGAATTGTTCAGTTTTATTCCTTTTTATGTCTTACTATATCCTGCTAAAACATTTTTACTTGAGTTAAGAGAGCTAACTCTACAGATAAAAGGTCAATATATTTTTATCTGTATTAGTACGGTTTAACTGAAAACTTTTGCCTCTGGTCATTTTCGTCTTTTTTCGGCAAGAACATATTCACCCTGTCTTAAATACACCCTCCTATGTCCATGCCTCTATTACTTTACATCAAATTTCTGCTTCCATTTTGAATTCGCTCTCTCATCTTAGGGCATAATTTGTGAAAATTAAACTGCAGCAAAAACAGTATGTCACCAAAATGTTGTAAGTCCCAGGTTGTTAATGGGTCTTAATACAAAACTCAGAACCATGTTATCAATCCGACCAAAACCCTAATTAAAACTTTATGTCATATTTTGAACATTTTCAGATGCTAGTAAGATTTGAACTCATGCATTCCTAAAGACACATTTGGACTGGTCTGTGTCATTGATGTTCAGTAGAGTCCATTATTAGCAACCCCAGCTCAAAATTTTAAAGTGATCTACCTTGTTTAACATTGTAATGATCTTGTAGAGCTAATTAAACCATTTCCAAAACAGTTTAAACTATCTAGATATCTTAAGTGTGTCAAAAGTTATGCCAATTTTAAGTTTGGAAAATCCGGCCATTTACTGGAATTTGTTGTACTAGATTACTACATAAGGAGGCTTGCGCATTGCAGAACCGACAACGAACACATTTTCATTTTTTTTTTTCATGTAATTTCCTTATTTCTTGAGATATCTTTCTAAAATTTTCCACCCAGCATGATTTGTTTATGCTGAATCCATTTCTGCAGTCAAAAAAAATGTTATACCCACTATTTTTTTGTAAAAATGAACAAAAAATGCAAAAAATTGTATGCTGCGAAACCGTGGATGAAAATATTTTCAGTTTGTTTTTCTTTAATTTTATATTACTATTAGTTATATTTCTAAACTTCTGTATCTAACATGATTTTTTCATGCTGAATCTATTTCTACAGTCAAAAAATTGTTATGAACATTCTTTCTTAGTGAAAAAAAATGAACAAGAAAAGCAAAAAAAAAAAAAATATCATTTATAAACAACAAGTGCTATTGTCAGAAGTTATAGAAGTTAAACTTCAGAGCAACAGATTAATTTCATTTCTATCTAACCTTATAGGCTACATTAACTTGTGTATTTTATATAAATTTGATTATGGAAAAATGTACATAATTATGTATACATATGTATGACAAACTTCCTTGTACGGGTAGTTTGTGTTTTTATTTATTTTCATTACTTTTTAATACTGGTATGACAAAATGTATAAAATACAGGCAAATCCTTTAATTCCAGGAGGTTGTGCTTCTTTTGAGTGATTAGGTAAAATATTATTATTTTTCATCACTCACATTTAAATTTTTGCATAAAACTCAATATACCTGTAATAAATTAGTAAATCCATTCATGTCGTGAATACTGTTCGAGTACATGCTCAAATATTTATGAGGATTTCTTCAAATGAGCAATATATATTATAATTTTGATTATACACAAATTTATCCATTCAATATGCAAACAAGTCCAAACAAGTACAGAATAATTTTTGGGTTTTTTTTCCTTAGAATCATGAAAAGTTAATTGAGGTTGATCAGACCTGCATGAGAAAATTTGTTGACTTAGTTTTATATAATGCTGATGTTGGTAGGCCAGTTGGCAGGGATATACTGTCTTAAAAATAGGCTTACTAGACATTCGAATTCTCAACAGTGCAAATCTAACATTTATGATTTGTGAAAAAAATCTCTGGAGATATAAATAAAGTAGATCTACCTAGGGTTCTGAAAAATTATTCAAGTGTAGAATCAGTATTAAACTATATTTCGTCTACTGCAGTAATTATTAATGATTTAGATGTAAAATTTCATCGATTGTATCATGTCACATATGACCAAGTGCTACTGGTTATTGTTAAATTAGAAAGTTTTATAATTTAGGTCTAGTTTAGTCACAGTTCACCCAGCGTTTTGGCCTTCAATATCGGTCATGAATTCAATATATGAATTTAACATTTACCAAAGGCAACCGTAATTTTATGCTCAGGATTTATTTTTAGTTCATAGACATCATCAAAACTCATAATTATCTCAAATATTTCGTTTATTTAATGTGCATTGAGTGACCTATTTCTTTCGGTCATATGCAAAATTAGCGATAGACGCCGATCGATGTCGGATGTCCAAAAAGCTCATTAAAAGACTTTATTATCATTTTTTCAGAAGCCAAAACATTTTTAATTGATTATATTTGGAATTAAAACATGATAGATGTGGATAACTCGTTTTAAATGTAGCGGATTCCGACTATCACTTTGTTAACCTTTCACCCAGAGGTTAAATCCAAGATGGCGCCAAGTGAAGCGTGGGTCGTCTTCAACTGCACCGGTGCACAAAAAAAGTTTGACGCTCGATGCGAGGTAGTAAATCATGTCGTAGAATGTTGATTAATATGTCAAAATTTAAGTTGTAACACGATCTTTTTAGAAATGGGTGAACAAAAGTGCAATATCTAATGACCATTATGCACACCACCGTCAAAGATTTACTTCTGCAACTTCTACAAAAACATTTTTTTTTAAAAATGTTCAACTTCCGTGACATAGAAAAATTCATTCTTTGATTGGATATAAAATTTCATGAATATTCATTAACATTTAGGCACTCGCAAATGAGTTTGATTATCATAGCCCATCGGACTGCTCGTCCGTAACTGCAGCCAAAGCGGTATCGATGAAAATGTGCCGATTTTTATTTTTAACTCGCAAAATCATCACATTTACATTAACGAAAAGCAACGAAATACATATCATTGGAAAGTACATTTATTTCTCTTTCAGATGGTATATAATATATAAATATTCTGAAATAAATTATGCCTGAAGTTGAGACTTTAAAACCATGAACATAAAAATTTGATTAATTCCAGTGCGTTATCGATACGAGCTGGGGTTGCTACCATTATTTTCAGGGGGCAGAAGAGTTAATAAGTTATGAATATCTATACTTGCTGCAGTAACATAGATAACTAATATTTATTTACAACAAAAAGTGCTCTGAGAGTATTGATGAATCAATACATGTTCCCAGCCTGTGAATCCATTACTAAAATGTAAAGCAACAACAAATCTTAAACCAAAACCTCTGACCAGCAATTGCAGACTTCTACAACCTGTCTCTCATTAGTCATAAGTATGACATCTGATTAGAGTTATATCTTTTGTAAAATGGTTGTAAATTGGAAATGTGGTTATAAGAGCAAGCCAAATGTTATATATAAAATGCTCCCTATACATGTAGTGGGCCATGCCTATATCCAGGAAATGATACCTAAGTTTTAAGTCTTGCTTCAATGATTTGTAACTTTTCCTTTTTATGCTGAGTGCCTGGCCAAAGAACAGACCTGTGTTAAAAAATCTACCTGTGTTAAAAAATCTTAAATCTGACCAAGAACTGAAACAGAAATTTCCTTCTTCTCGGTCAGATGTTTTTAGACTGAACAGTAGCAAGCATACAGTAATACAGTGGAACCGGGCTTGAAAGACCACCCATTCTGTCACTGAAATGTGGTCACTCGTTAGACAGATGGTCTCTTAAAAGAGTTTTTATTTAAAGGATTATTTAACCAAGTGGTTTTCAGAATATGGTCTTAAAACACAGGTGGTCTTTCAAGACAGGTTGCACTGTATCCGTAACAATTAAAAGTATCATGGACAATTTTCTTCTTTTTTTTTTACTTACATTTACCCACACATCTGATGTATCTTCATAAATGACTTGTAAAGGGGGATAACTGCTACTGTAATTTTCATAACTCATCTCCATGTCATTATCGGTTGCTATGGGAATGAAGCACTCAACTGGTAGCAGAACCAGACAAAGACGGGACTGCCGCCTGTCCATCAACTGAGCATATACACTGTTAAACAAACAAACCAAAAAGCGATTGAAATAACTGAGATTATTACCAAATGTCCTATATCAAAATGTATATATCATTTTTGACCGTTTCCAATTGTAATATGTCACGTGCAATGCTCTTACTGTTTCCAATCGTAATATGTCAAGTGTAATGCTCTTATCAGTGACATCAAAACCAGGCAACAATTAACTATTTCACTCCAATCTGATGAACAGATATCATCCAGCTGTGGTGTCTCCGATTAAACGGTGGCACCATATAAGCAAGCCAGTGTTATATACATGTGTGATTTCATAGTCGTGGTGTTTGTAAAACATCTGTTGTCATTCATTTCATTACTGGGTAACAGTTATTTCATGTTGTTAGAGGAACAGTCAAAATATTGTCGCATGTCATTAGGGAAGTCATACATAACTATTATTCTCAGCCTTGTGGTCTCAGGTATCAGTTTTTCTGTAACTTCCTGATGACAAGGAGCAATATTTAGACTGTTGCCTGCAAACCCATGAATTAAATTATATCGTCACAATCAAAGCAATAATGCATTATACGATTACTGACTTATATATAGAGTGTTATCAGAATTTATCAACCTGAATAAATCTATATTCACCGAGCTGGAAGACTTGAGTATCATTTCTAAATCAGGCCATGTAACCTTATCACACACACTTAGGGGCATTAGCTGTGTTTTTTTTTTTTTTTTTTTTAAATCTTTCCTTTTTTACTTCTAGTACTTAGATTGATATACAATATCAAAAACCAGATATACACTGGCATAACAATTCTTAAATCCCTATATATTTTGAGAAATAATTTGTTTTTGGTAAACATAGCTAATGCCCCTTTAAGCAACCCCCCCCCCCCCAAACACTCACACACACACACGCACTCACTCACTACATATACAGACATCTGTATGGTTACATTTGGAGGCAAATATTTAACAAATATGAAAAGTAGAATAAAGATCTATTACAATGTACATACTATTTCCTATCCGGTGTCCAGTCGGCTCTAACTAAATACTCCATCCATGGAAACACCGAGTTCAACGAGTCGTATAACTGTCTCTCAACAATATTGTCCTGAATCTGAAAAGTAGTCAAAATTAGTCAATTCTAACTATAGATAAATAAAGTGAACAACAAGTCGACTAACCCAGAAATAAGTCAATTCTAACTGTATATAAATAAAGTGAACAACAAGTCGACTTACCCAGTAATAAGTCAATTCTAACTGTAGATAAATAAAGTGAACAACAAGTCGACTTACCCAGAAATAAGTCAATACTATAGTGAACAACAAGTGGACTTACCCAGTAATAAGTCAATTCTAACTGTAGATAAATAAAGTGAACAACAAGTGGACTTACCCAGTAATAAGTCAATTCTAACTGTAGATAAATAAAGTGAACAACAAGTCGACTTACCCAGAAATAAGTCAATTCTAACTGTAGATAAATAAAGTGAACAACAAGTCAAATTACCCAGTAATAAGTCAATTCTAACTATAGATAAATAAAGTGAACAACAAGTCGACTTACCCAGTAATAAGTCAATTCTAACTGTAGATAAATAAAGTGAACAACAAGTCAAATTACCCAGTAATAAGTCAATTCTAACTATAGATAAATAAAGTGAACAACAAGTCGACTTACCCAGTAATAAGTCAATTCTAACTGTAGATAAATAAAGTGAACAACAAGTGGACTTACCCAGTAATAAGTCAATTCTAACTGTAGATAAATAAAGTGAACAACAAGTCAAATTACCCAGAAATAAGTCAATTCTAACTGTAGATAAATAAAGTGAACAACAAGTCGACTTACCCAGTAATAAGTCAATTCTAACTGTAGATAAATAAAGTGAACAACAAGTCGACTTACCCAGTAATAAGTCAATTCTAACTGTAGATAAATAAAGTGAACAACAAGTCGACTTACCCTTTTCACTGACTACTTTACATGACTTGTCGCCTACTTTATAAACTATTGAAAGAGCTGACATTTCTAATGATTGGGTTGTCTCCCTTTAACAAGATATCAATTTCACAGAGCGTTATGGTTAAACCTTCATTTTGCCACTATATCAAAGTTTCTTTTTCAATTAGTTGTATAGAAATATTTTGGTAGCCATCTGACTACCATAATTAATTATCTCCTTAAACCTACCAATAAGGCCACAACAAATTAATATCTTGTTCGACGGAATCGCCTCTCCGATTTTTCCAATTTTTTTTTTTACTCCGGAAAAAAAATTATCCGATCCGTGATTTTTTCGTTTTTTACTTATCAATTCCGTTTCTGGTTTCAATTCGTTTCGTTTCATTTTGCAGACTAAGGAGGTATAAATAGATCAACACACTTGATGATGATCATGGATGAATCGATCAATGTCTTTGCTTCTGTGTGGGATAATGGTAGAAATATTCGCCCAAATACTCTTTTTATCTTTGAAGAAGTTAATGACTTTTGGTGATTTGTTTGAAAAAAATTATTTCAAAGGACGACATGCTACGCCTCATCATGGCTCATGAACATCGAAATTATGGGATACTATGAATTACCGAAAACAATTACTCAGTATATTCCGAAAACATGGTACAAATCACCGAAAACACAGTATAATTTGCAGAAAACATGCGTGTATGCACTCAAAACCATTCAAGGATGTATTTCAAATGCTACTTTTTAACTTAAACGTAATGACTATTAGATGTAACAATAACTTTTTTATTTTTATTAACTGAATCAATCTTGCAAAACAATTTCAATTTTATTAACATGGGGGTGGTGTTGAACAATATTTGACACCAAAAGTTTCTGATATGACTAAGAGAAAAGTTCAGGAGCTAAAATTTTGTCTTCAGAATGAAATTGATACATTCAAATGCATGTTTTCAGCAATTTGTGTCGTGTTTTCAGCAAACGGTCTCATGTTTTCGGTAAATGACCCATGTTTTCGGTAAATGACCCATGTTTTTGGTAATTCGTAGGACCGGAAATTATGTGTTCTGTTTCCAACGTTAAGTCCTCAGATGTTGTCAATGTGAATTTTAGTGGCAATATTTCATTCTGTGAAGAACTTGGACTGAAATTTATAAAAATTGTTCTTTTAAAACCTGAGAGTCCCGCAGAGGGTGCTGCTACATCTTGTTCTAATTCAACAAAAACAAATGCTTTCAAAATTTTGATGGGCACAGTGAAAACTTTCAAATTATTATTAACTTCACACAACAAATTGAACTTTTTGTATTTCAATACACCAAGTAATTTTAAAGTCTATTGTTAAATCAATAGTTGTAATATTCAAAGTAGTAATATTTTATCACTGAATAATACTGTATTCTTACATTATTGTATTGAATAATTCTTTTTAAAGATTTTGATCTTTTTTATCTCTCTGGGAAGTGAAGGTTGATGCAGATATAGAGTATATATCAAGGCATAAACATTCCATTCACTGAAAGAAAAGGTGACTGGCTGAAAATAAGACAGCTATACATGTAGATTTCCACAGTATTTATACAGAAAAATACATAATTTATAGCAGTCATGCAAATGAAAAGTCTTTAATATGGAGTGTTAGTTAAAAATATTATTGGAAAAAAAAATTTCGCTTGACATAATTTTCAAAAAAAAAAAAAATTTCGCTCACTACCCCTTTGTTTTTGTCATAAAAATCCGAAGAACAAGATTTTTTTTTGGTGTGGCCTAACAAACAATCACCTGGCCAGGTGAAAAACAGGGAAAAAAAAGAAAAAAATCAGAACTTACCTGACCATCTTCACTGATTTCAAATTCCACAATTTTCAGAACACTTTTCGCATTGGTTGTTCCTATCAATAGATAAAAAGTCAAATATTTCAATTCTTAAATAGTTCTTGAACACTTGAGCAAAATATTACCATTACTTCAACTGTGATCAAAGATCATAAAAAAAAAGTCCTGAAGTTAATATGGTCTGGAAATTTATTTGTCTGCTTTGCAAATGTGATTTTGTCTGAACACTGATTGTACCATACTTTTTATAAAGCTGTTGATAAATAACAAAGTTTAAATGTCTGGAAAAAATTGTAGACAAAACACTTAATTTAAGTTTAAAAATACTGAAAATGGGTGACTGTACGTCAAAGTTTTAATTTCAAAAATGTTCTTTCCTGAAATCAGAATTTTTATGAAAGATTTTACTCATGTCTTGTGATTTTAGCTTTTGGACAGATGCCAAATGCGAATCAGTTGCTCTACAGCAAAACGGACTACTGTACACCTGGTTATTTTTGCCCCTGGTTATTTTTGCCCCTGGTTGTTTTTGCCCCTGGTTATTTTTGCCCTTTTATGGCAGAAAGCATATTCACCCTGTCTTAAATTTCCCTATATCAATAGTGTCATGAAAGTCCATGTTTCAGTTATCTAGACTGAAAATTTCGCCTTCGTTATAAATTTGCCCTATCAACTAAAGGGCAAAAATAAAACACGAGCAAAATTTCCATATATTCAGTACACATTTTTATATATATGTAAAATATACCGGCTCTAGGATATCTGTATTCATCAACTGATCTCCCTAAAGCTGCGAATATGTTTAAAATTTCTACTTCCGACTCATCGACTTCCTCGTACAGGATTCTGTACTTTCTACCATTTTGTGAGGACAAAGGAGGTGGTGGTTCCCACCAGTAACCTGTGTATCGGTCAAATTCTTCTTGGACCACAAAAGACGGGACACCGGCACTTAATGGATCAGCAGCTAAACTTGATAGACCTGAAAAGAAAAATACATGTACAGGAATGTATAGCTAAGTTTGTACTGTAACAGCATATGTATGTCTTGAAGAACCTGAAAACTGTATTACATGTATTATCCTATTCACATAATACGGCGGGGCGGAGTAACCTTGTGATGATCATTCAGATGATTCTACTCACTTTTCGGTAATGACAAGCTGCATGGGAAAAACGATTTATTCCTCACTGGATACTCTCCTATGTACATGACAAGTAGGTATGATCACTCTAGTCAGTGTCATTTTAATTTCATGCTTTATCACCTAAAATTTAAACTCGTCCAGCTCAAGAAAGGGTTCACAAGACTCCACCTGCCAGGTTATATAGATTTTACTACATATGTTTCATGGCATAGCTAACTTGGCTTTATCCATGTGCATACATGTTGCTGCCTGTTGAAATTTCCTCATCTGATCTGTTATTTTCATTAATCCTTCAGCATCAAGTTAAAAATAATCTAGTTGAGATGAGAATTCCTGATACACATCATGTCAATGTGTATGTGTCGGTCTGATTCCATAATGCATTCCAAAGAAAATTGATATGTTCACTGAATGGCTGAGAGAAAAGCAATTAAAGCATGTGACATCCCATATAAGGAAACCCTTAATACATGTACTCTTCAGATGGTCAGCCAATCATATCTGAAGCATAGTAAGATTTTCCTTATATGGAATGCCACATTACTGTATCTCGAAAACCTTGGTTTTTCAATGGAATTTCCTTAATAACTCCATCAATACAAAGATTTTTTGAATTTTTTTTTTTGTCCCCCTGTTAGGAATGGATTTCTGTAGAAAATGACAAATATCGCAATAACTTTCCCGTAATATGAATTTAATGGTACACACCTCTCTGTACTTTCAGACCAATCTATTATGGTCTCGGGGGTCAAAAGTGATAATATCACATACAGTGAAACCTGTATATAATGGCCACCCAAGGGACAAGAAAATATTGACCTTTATGTGCAGGTGATCCTTATACACAGGTTCAATTTAGTTGAAGTATGCAGTCAAGGGACTTGAAAAACTGGCCTTTATAAACAGGTAATCCTTATATGGAGGTGACCACTTTAGCAGGTTTTACTGTACATCATATCTGACAAAACAGAAGAAAAAATTCACATACCTTTGTGTGCAAATGTTAATCTACACTCCTGATGGGTAACAAGGTTTGTCACCCACACATCATTACTGTGTATGAAGGCTACCAAATCCGAGTTGTAACTACAAATTTTGGGATCTAACCGGGCTCCTGTACAGCTGGTATTGATTTCCATTGGTATAACTGGGTCGTTAGTCTAAAAAACGAGAATAAAATAAACCTCTAAGATTGTGGTCGCTGGACCTGGTGCCATGTTACCAGTTCCATAAACAAATTCTGAACTTGGAGAATATTCATAGCTTGAACTATGGTAGATAACTCATCAACCCCTGAAAAACAATGGACTCTTCTGTAAATCATTAATCAATGACTTAAATTGATCCAAATTTGTCTTTAGGGGTAAATGGGTAATATAAGTGTTTCAAGTTAACATAATACCAAAGAAATTTTGACAATTTTGAATTTGTCGCATACAAATGTAGTAGAGTTTATTACCCTTTGACCCTCTGGTCAATCAGCATACAATATACATGAAGTTGTACACAAATACAGGTAATGTGATAAATATATAAGCGTACTATACAGAAATCAATACAATAAATACTCATTGAATGTAATAATCAAGTGGGTGTAAAAATGGAAGTAAAAAGTTGGACAAAAGACAGTCAGGAAGTTGAATTGATATTATAAATTTTTCATTGTACAAATCTTAATTTCACTGTATTATGAAAGTACTTTGCCAAATTGCTTAACATTTAATTTTGTTTTAGTAATTGACCTAATTTGACTCATTCACCCCTACAGACATATTTGGACTAGTTTAAATCATTGATTTACAGATGAGTTCATTGTTTTTTGTTTTTTTAAATTGACAGATTTACATGATAATACCTTTTTATATACATAACACATATCTTACAATCGAGTGGACAAACTAAAACAAAATGAAACTCATCTTCAAAGTCATTAACGGAATAATAACAACATAATTTACATTCACAAGGTAAATTTACTTTATATAATTATATATCAACCCTCTTCAATCAAAGAATTATGTGCGGACATTCTAAATTTTGCAAAAATATAAATATAAGAGTTGAGTAACGAATTCCTCGGCTAATATTGTAACATGGTTGTATCAGGTAAGTTTCTATACAAATGACATTCTGAAGATACTTTGAAATAACTTTGCATATCTTGTATGCAATATTATTACCAGTTTGTTCTAAAAAACCAAATGATCTCACCAACACATTATGATCCGTGCAGACATACATATTGTTGCATGCTGGGAAAACAAATTTCCCCTCCTGCTCTACAAGGTCATAAGATGTAATCCCAAATATTCCAAGCCTCTTTCTTTCCCGAAGTAACTGCTCTTCACGGGAAAGCTGAGACAGACTGCTGGTTTGGAAGGAATCCAGTAGATTCTTCCATTCGAAGGTTGTAAAAGTTTCTTTCTGATCATTTGGTATATCTACGTATAGTAAAGTGGTCTCTCTAGACTTTGGTGGAATACCCAGGAAGTACAAACGAGTGTGTGTTCCTGACGGTGTTTCCACCTTTCTAAACATAAAAGAATTTGGCACTCTGCTGGCTAAAGCTGTCATTAGTTTCCGTCGTTCAACAACGTTTTTGTGTAAAGCTTTCCAGGACTTGGGGGTATAGCTCGGAGCCTGTTGAGGAGAACCTGCTGACCTTACATCACACGGATCAATGGAAATTTCTGCTGCCATAGCAACTAGATGATCACATGACAATAATTCTGTACAAATATGGACCAGTCAATATTACATGTATCTTTGTGGTCTACATGACTTTGATAACATCCAAGGTCACTCTCTTCTTTGATTTGTAAAAGGAATAATCAATACATCTTTAAGCGAAGGGTCCTAAAATGAAAAGAAACATTATCATTCTGTGAGTAATAATGAATCAAAAGCTGTCCCTAACACGTGAAACCATCATGTGAATGGTGACTCAAAACTCAACCTAATGAAAGAGATTTCTAGTCGATTCGTCCCCAAGTCAATCCAGCCACAATCACCGTAGTCTATCTGGCCACCGTTAGTTGAATATATATATATATACATAATTGCTGTTTTCGTGAAAGATATATTTCTACTCAAGATCAAAATCGTAAGCGAGAATAAGGATTTAGAATTTTAGATTCTTATTTTGAATTCTTTATTGACAAATGCAAGTACAAATGAGTATGAATAAATATTGTAGTAATAGGTTTGTGATATTAATACTGTGAATGTACCGGTATATTGCAATATTTAAAAAGATGACCATATACATTTGTGCATCATGATAGCCCTACTTGTTCTTTTACACAGGGTTATGCAATATGCACCAGTGAAAATTCGGTATACATCGAAAAAAAAATCAGTTCAATAAATATCGCAAAATATTGCTATTTCTTTTTAAAATTGGTGCAACGACGACTCGTATATTTGTAGACATACATTTTGATGCAGGCGTATTTCAGTAGTATGACCCTACCTAATATAGATATTTTGCTCTAAAAACAACATTCTGTCAATTTAATACCTTGACATTTGAGAAATAATTGAGAAAACTAATTTGGATCCATAATATGATAGTATAACGTTGCATTATACGGGGCTGGATTAACTGGGGCCGAATCGACTTGGGGACGGATCGACCTGCTACCAATGAAAAACCTTGACCAGATGGACTGACCCAAACAAACCAATGACCAATTACCTATCCCTCCTCAGGGTTCACTGGCTGGTATAGAGGTAGGGAACAAATTATTATGAACTATTGGTATTATCAAGGTACAAATAAAATATTACAGATGTTAAATTTTATTTGATATATTCTCGACATATGTCCCCAACTAGATTTACACTGTCCAGTACATTTCTGTAATTTACCCCTGCCCCAATGGCATGACCGGTGCTACAGACATAACATAAACATCATAACTCCACACAATGAAACTTTCATTGAAAGTAATCGTCAGTTACAAAAACAAAAATTATATAGGTTATGAGCCACGTCAGCCTGTGGAATTGTATATCTTCATATTCCATAATCGTGCCATTCTAGGACTGACTAAGAATAGCAAGAATCTAAGATAAAGTTCTCTTTTTATCGAAAAATGCAATGAGATTAAGAGTTACTTGCTCGTTTCTTATCAAGAACGTGGGTTATAGGTCGATGATAAAAGCAACAACAGGAAATAACTTCTCTGGTAATAAAACAATTCTTTCTTTTGTTGAATCACAACCTCATACACAAGCAAAATTACCGATCAGGTCAACTTATTAGTTGCAATTTCTAAATAAATTCTTCTCTACTCTTGTGTGCTACTTTAAAGCTTTTCAGTGACTCTGACTTTCTACACATAAAATCTAGACATGTTCTCGGTCAGATATCCGGAATATATAATTCACCGAGTTTTTAAATACGTATATAATGAAGTTGTGTAAGGACAGTGTCGGATTAATGGGGGAGTAAAGGGCGTACACCCCTTTGGATGCCAAAATATAGATGTATGTACAGTGAAAATAAACCTAAAAAGCGCAAAATTCTCGTAATACAATTATATAATCTTCCTTCCCTCTGATTTGAAATCATAATTCACCCTGTCTTTGTCTGTATATTTTGAATTGTATGGTTCATGACTACACTTTCTGTTTAATAGTTTTCAGTTTCTCTCTAAAGTGTCTGCCCTACATATTGGTAAATAAATTTTCGCTTTTGTTTTCTCAGCATGTATGAAGATGTAATTTACTTGTAAACAAAATTTTCATTGGATCAAAATGTATACGATTTCTCGTGCGTTATTATCAGCCAGAGATCCGACTGGAAATTTAATCATCGTTAATATCGAATTCTTTAAAATGCTCAACATCTGTAGTTGAAATAAATGGATTTCCCATCAATCTTTGGATACAGAAGTCTCGACCATTTCGGAAAATCTTTTCAAAAAGTACCTACCATCGCCGAACTTCTGATACGACAAAATATTTGAAATTATCTACAACAAATGCATTTCAAATACCATATATATTTTGGATATATTGAGGTCAATTAAAACGTTGGAGGATGTCATTTTGAAGACGTCGGTATGCTTGAGGAAAGCCTGACCAACGAAGCCGACTCAATTCCAGCAGTTTTAGGATGTAATATCTTGAACAAAGTAAAGAACAAAATGAAAAAAATCTTCTCAAATTTTAAAGGAGGAGCCGTAGAATAGCGTCATATCCGTGATGAAACTAGATGACAAGTTGGAACGTACGAGTCGGCCGATTAAAATTCCAGCTAACTCGATGGAGACTGTCGTTGACTCAACTAGACACAATAAAGATGACAAAACACGCACTGCAGCTGTACAAACTATTTCGTGTGAGAATGGATCGCTACCAAGAAACATCCTATTACTAGACACGATCACAAACGTGGAGCAGGGCAAAATACCAGTAAGAGTTTTGAATATTGGACCGGAAGACGTCTGGCTTGAACCTAGAAACAAGATTAGGAACTTTGCAGTCAGCTGAGGTACTTAGATCTAGTGACGATAAATACACCGTGAAATTTACATCGTCCGGAAAATAAACACTGCTACTGACAGACAACAAAATGTTTAGACTATAAATTTCGATTTAGCAAAGTTAAACTTACAAATGAACAAAGAGAATGGCTAGATTGTATGTTTGTAAAACACTATAATTCCTTTGCCCCCAACGATGACGAACTAGGTTTTACTTCTGCTATAAAACATCCGATGACACCAGATAAAGATCCTATATCGAAGAGTTCCTCCTAATCTTCTAGATGAAGTGAGAAGTCACATACAGAAACTGTTAAATTAAGGAATCACCAGAAAAAGTAACAGCCCGTACGCTTCAGCCGTAGTCATAGTAAGGAAGAGAGACAGGTCTATCCGCTTTTGCGTAGACTACCTGGCGTTAAGTACTAAAACGATCAAACACGCCTACACTCTTCCTCGGATAGAAGAAACACTAGATGTACTTCATAGTGTCAAATACTTTAGCATGGTATATCCTACACAAGGAATCCATCAGGTTGCTGTTGAGGAGGAAGACATTTATAAAACAGCGTTTCGAGTAACCTCTGGTGGATTGTACGATAATGCCGTCCGGCTTATACAAATAGTCCAGCGACTTTTCAACGACTAATGGAAGCGTGCATGGGTGACGAAAATTTGGATACTCTATTCGACGATATATTAGTCTTTTCGTCAACCATCGAGGAACACATCGATAGACTTGATGTGGTTTTCTCAAAACTTAAATCCCACGGTCTGAAGATCATTCCATCTAAATGCCATTTCTTTAGAAAAGAACGAAGTACTTAGATCATCTGGTATCAGAAAAAGGTGTATCAACGGATAAAAAAAAAACCCAAAAAAACCGGAATGCTATTAAAACATGACCGAAACCAAAGACAGAGAAACAACTTAGATCATTTCTTGGAATTGTAGGATACTATCGAAGATTCATAAAATATTTTGCAAAAGTTGCATTTCCGTTACACTCATTGCTCTCAAAACCGAAAAAAACCCACAAAAATGAAGACTGAGCACTTTACGAAATTATGGATTAGGAAAGAATAATGGGAGGAAGCATTCAAAACTCTGTAAGACTAATTAACAAGTGCGCTAATACTAGGTTATCTTGATACTTTGCAACCCTTTATTTTGGAGATAGATGCAAGTTTCGACGGATGAGGGACCAGAAGGAAATGTTGTTATTGCGTAAGTACCAAGAACACTGATATACAAACATGAACAATTATAGTTCAATTAAACTGCAATTTCTTGGCTTAAAATGTGCTGTAACAGAATTTAGGGAATGTTTATGGTGATCAAAATATGTTGTTAACACGGACAACAACCCCCTCCGTCATATCGAAACAGCAAATTTGGCAGCTACAGAAATGATATGGGCGAGTTAGCTTGCGCAATTTGACTTTACCATGAAATACCGACCAGAATGCGGATGCACTTAGCCGAAGGCCTGTTTTACTCTAAAGAGTCCGAACCCAAAATCTATTTTCAGTAATCACAAAATCACGGTGCTCTCCCAGCTCCAGTCAGAAGAAATTCCGAAAGCTAGACTTCGAACGGTATCCACAGGAGTTGATGCAACGGCTATTCTACCAGAATTTGTGCCCGCCGATATTTCTAAGCTACAGGAAAGCGATCACGATTTAGCGAGTGTTTAAATTTTTTTATGAAAAGGCCGTAATTGCCTTGTACACAAGTTCTCAAGAGGGAACTAAAGGACATGAGAAAATTATAGAACCAACCGAACAAACTATTCCTAGAGGTACCAAATGTAAGCTCTTGTAAAATACCAAAGCCCTATCCCTAACTGTTTAAAGGATATAGCCAAGGTTAATGTAAAAAGTAAGTCAAAGTCCAAGGCAAAGGTCAAAGGTCAAGTTACCAAGTTCATCTCATAAAGAATCTATATGTGAAATATTAAAGCCCTGTCCCTTGTGGTTCGAAATGTAAAAGCCAAGTTAAAGTTTTGTCTATGGACGCCGCCGTCAAAGACAACGACTTTCGTCCCGGAGAGGTAAAAAAATGGACATCGAACTTTCCATGTGTAGCACTAGATTTCGTTAAAAATGAGCTTCCGGTATGTCGTTTGCTAAAAGGCACGTGCGCATACTGCTTAGTGCGACACTGCTTGGCTTGTCGTTGCCGTAGTATAGATGGTTAACCATAAGCAGTTTTTGCCAGAGTTATTTCCCTTCGGTTTCCATATTGTTAGGCAGTCTATACATTTTCCATAAAATAAATCAATCAAATAAAAGGAAATATTCTTGTGTATAGTTTGAAAAAAAAAAATCTTTTTGGACAGAAATATTTATTTTGATGAAAATTATGATGTCCAACATATCAAGTTGACAATATGCCCCTAAAGGGATATAACTCTTGTTAAATACTGTGGAAATAGAAAACCATCTTCTGACACGTAGTTGTTTGTCAATATTGTGGTTATCTGTCGTTGGATGTCAAAATCAGACACAAAACTCCTATTGTCTTTAGAGTTTTTAATAAGTCATTTAAAATAATATTTTACAACATTTCGCGATTACATACACGCCATTGATCCTTGTTACGTGTCTGTCCTAGATCACTTGTCCATGCTCTAAATACAACCATACAGATCAAACGTTGCCGATCAATTTCCTGGTAAGATAATTTACATAATAATGGTGACATGTATACATAATATCTAACTTTTCCCCGAGTACGAGGGTCAATATACTCCCAGTGCCCTAAGAGTTACCCAATACCTCAACAATTTATTACATGCATGTGTAAACATACTTATGATACAAAATCCTATACGCCCATGCAATAGGGAACGTAACATTGCGCTAGAGATGGATACGGAAATTCTGCCGGAACTACTTTTCTAAATGTCGCATTCATGATACAGTGTTTTCGATATATTGCCCTGTGACGCGAACGTTAATTTAAATTTGATGTACACATTTAAATAAGTAAGGGGCATGTAATAATTAAAAAACCACACAAGTGTTTCTATCCGTATCATCAGATTGCACTTGATCGTTGTGGCTTAATTTGAATCATTCCGCTATGTACAACGTTCTCGTGCTGTTTGAACTATATATGTATATACAAGACTGTTTCCTTCCTGGTCATGGAATAACCAATAAGGGATAAAGATGTCGTGCTGTAACATGTTTTACATCGACATACATCTTGTTTTTTACCTAGAGGAAATGAAAGTCAATAAGTTTAATTGTTATTGCTGGCTCGATGTTTCATTCGCATATCTTCCAATCAAAGAAACTCGTTTTCCTTGCATGACACACGTTCTTAGCATAAAATGAGTGTTACACGTGATATAGACTAACAGACTTATACTGGTGTGTGAAGTAGATGTGGAAATCTCCACTCGAATGGTAAGAATCTGGGTGTCCCATCCGAGGGTTTCCCGACGCAACCTGACGCAACAACTTTATTACATTGTATTCTCATCACATAGAAGTCCTTTGTTATAAAATTATATTGTGACGTCATAATGCGTATAGCTTGCCTACATCCTAGGGTGTGGACAGAGAAACTTGCAGATATGCCTCTCCAAGGTGGGAGAATTATTAGTCAACGATTGGTATCCAAAATCAGGAAAAGCTAATAATTCCATGCTTTTCTTTCATTTAAACTCAAAATCTTGTCGTAAAGCACTTCCGGTTGGGGGTTACAGACGTAAAACGTATGATACTATAGATAACAAAGCAGGCTGTGAAACGTTAATACAGAATTTTGATTTTGACTGACGTCTTAAGTCTTGTCGTGATAGGTCCTAGGCTCTTGATGGTGCATAAAGTTTGAGAGATCTATGTCATCGTTATATACAGTGAAGTTGTCAAGTAAAACCGCAAATTAAAAAAAAATGTGACCTTACCGACCCATCTAAAAGCCTGGATCCGCCAACAAAATAGGCAGTTTTGATCATTTGCTTTTTGTTTTTTTTTAATCTGAAATTTTGTGCAATTTACATATTAATTGTTTTCAAATGCCATCCGACTGATCTTCTAAAAGTACTGATCGGCTGATTTTTGATGGCCTAATCGGCAAACTATTTTATATACATAACACAAACTATTTACAACTTGGATTGCTGTTGGTTCCAGGTGGATAATCAATCATACTCGAATACTTTATTATACACCACAAAGTTGTTATCACCACTGAAACTAACATGTGATGTATTCCTTGTAATTGCCTTGCGTGAATTACCCCGCGTGTTTCCTTCACAATTCTCTAAATGTGAATTTTCCCGCCTTATTCCGTCGCAGCTCTCGAATGGTGTTCGAGGAAGACATCGCAGGCGATCTTGGCTTGTTTGGCGCTGCAAGGGCATAAATGTATTCACAGAATTTGAATATTGCAGTCTTGGATCAATGTGATCACGTGACGTATCAGCGTCTAGGTAATCTACAGGTGGAAGCCTCGAAGTCGACCTTTCAAAATTATACAGGTCATTCACAAACGTTTGATTCCCTGACAGGGTAGATCCAGGATTTAGAGAAGTTCTGGTTGACTGATGCACCTCGTCAGGGTCATTTCGATATCTAGAGTTCATCTTTGAACCGGACAACCTTAATGGGTTTATCTTCGATCTGTAAGCAGAAAAGTAAAACAATATTCAAATATTGCATAGAATATTGTGATCTAACAAACTACAGCTGGGTCAGTCCAACTAGTTTTTTGTTTCAGTTTACGAGAAGTTGATCCGATTGCAGAAATTTGTTAAAAATCAGTGCTAAACAAAGTCTACAAAAGTGATAAACCAATACACTGCATTATTTCATTACGTTACTAAGCAGGCCCTTTGGAACAAAATTCATATGGGGGTGCAATAGAAACGGACGGTATTTTATTGACTTGCAGACGACAATAAACTCTGTGTGTGTGTGTGTGTGTGTGTGTGTGTGTGATAACAATACAATTTCCACATGACTTGTGAGAAGTGGTAGCAGGCGTATAGGGGTAAGCATCTAAAATGTTTTAGGAACTCCAGGACATTTACACATATCGATGATGTTTTGTCAATTAATAATGACATTTTCCATACATATGTCAATACGATATATCCCATAGAACTAGAAATTAATGATACAGCAAAATCAAGCACACATGCTTCATACTTAGACATTTTACTTACTATAGACACAGGCGGGAAATTAACAACTAAGCTATACGACAAACGTGACCATTTCGGCTTTCCCATCGTTAATTGTCCACATTTGAGGAATAATACTAGTACCCCACAATCACCAACATATGCAGTTTATATTTCACAAATGATCCGATGTGCCAGGGCGTGTTTAACATGTGAAGATTTCATATACAGAGGTAAACTACTGACTGACAAAATATTGACACAGGGATATCGAAAACCGCGTCTGATGTCAACGTTCCGCAAATTTTACGGTCGGTATAATAGTCTTGTTTGCGATTACTCTATTTCACTAAATGAAATGTTGAATTGCCTGTTTGATAGCAGTTGTTGAGACGTCTCTACCGATTCTGACGAGGATTCGTTCCTCATTTATTTCATATTAATTTGACTGTGGACTCACGGCGTGTTTGTGTCCGGTAAACTGGGGAGTCCACAGTCAAATTGAAATGAAATAAATTTGTCTTGGACGTCCTGAAGATTTATACTTTGGTATCTGAGATTTTTATATACTGAACACAATCTATACCAGTGTTCTGCTACAATTATAACAGCCAATCTGATTGTTGGATATTGTATTTAGTTTTTTGATGAACATGGAAAATAGTTTAATAAACTTAGACCCAGTCAACTGACATTATTAAAGACCGGGGTCTACCGTACATTTGTACTTAAATGTCTTTCCTAACAAAATCGAGATCAATCTTATGTACTATTATTATTAGATGTGTTTGTAAGAAAACTTACTTTTTCCACGAAAAATTGTCCTCAGAAAGAGATGACAAGCTTTCATCGTCGATTGTTTTGCTCCTGGAAGTAGAAAAAAAAAACAACTTTAAAACAAATGCGTAATGAAATGATGTAAGGATGAATGCGTATCCAGCGGAAAATAAAAAAGCAAAGGGGACAGAACCCACTATATTTATTGTTCTATGATCTTTGCCATGCAATGTTCCAAATTTGAATTAGGACCAAGAGGTTTTGAGAAAAAATATTGAAAGTGTTGACATTTTAATTAATCACAACTCGGATCCGACGATCGACGCAAGAAACCGATCGCCAACGAATCGCACGTGACTAGGGTGTTCTATAATCAACAAACATTCACTTATTTTTAGAAAGCACTAATGGGTAAATAAATGTGACGACATTAGTCAACTTCCGATCTTACCTTGCTAGTATCTGCTTACGACAAGTCAACAAGACGAGTGCAACGAGAATCACGACGACCGACGCCATTACTGCAAGTATGGTCAGGATTTCCGTTCTTTCGCTGTCGTCCAGATCACTGTCTTCGTCAGGGAACAAAAAGTTTCCAGATTTTGATCCTAGATTCTTCACCCCTTCAGATTTTGTATCATTTTCTAAAATTTTTGCAATAGAGAGTACAAATTATTGAATTATGATATAAGTTGCGTCATATTGGACATCATTATATTTTGGGTGTATCTTTATATATTATGTTTATCCTATACTGGGTGTATCTGTAAGTGTGTGTAGTGAGACAGGTCGTTAATATACAATCACTTACTTTCAAATAGGTTGGTAATACACAATTACTGACTTTGAAATAGGTCGCCTTTATACAATTACTGACTCGGCCTTTATACAATTACTGACTCGGTAATATACAATTACTGACATTGAAATAGGTCGCCTTTATACAATTACTGACTCGGTAATATACAATTACTGACATTGAAATAGGTCGTTTATATGTAATTACTGAATTTGAAATAGGAAACACTAAAGTCAGAACAACCAGTAAGTTATCCGGGCAAAACTGTCATGGTCAATGGTCAATGATCTATACCAAATTTGGAAAAAATAATTCTGATTGGTAACTAACTGCAATCCTTAGGCGTTGAGTCTTTGCATAAATACAGACAGCAGTCACTGTATGCAAAGGCTCACACAATAAATAATAGAAATTATTGATAGTTCCTTTGTAGATTTACAGGTATGTTACATTTATATTCTTTTCTTCTTTGAATGACTTAAACTTAATTTTTCAATGCTGATTATTTGTTAAATCTTGTATTTTAATGCATTCAATTGCATAAATTTTATGATTAAATGATTAATATTTAAACAGTTTTTAATATCCATGTGTAGAATGATGGTTAAATTTGAGTTACTTGTATTACACTCGAGTATATAGATGTATCTACTTTGTAATATTAATTAAATTTAAGTAGCAAAATTAACCTTCGTACCTAGTTTGAAGAAAATCGAATAATATTTGTTGCCATGATTGCACGGAAACGGCAGATAATGACATTTTTCGTTAATCAAGGGGCCATAACTCCGCCAAATAACGCCCGCCATCGAACTTGGCCGAGCCCTTTAGGCATTTAACCTTGTAACCAAGTTTGAAGAAAATACGATAATATTTGTTGCCGTGATTGCACGGAAACGAAGCGTGACAGACAGACGGACAAACCAAAAATAAATATCCCCCGTTTCGGCGAAAGCGGGGATAATAATTCAAAACGGTAATTAAGAATATTGAACTATATCGTAAGTTTGACCATCAATGTAACATTTATTACTGGAATGATTATCGTGGTCGATATATTGTTGTATTTACTCCAGTCACTAGAAACCGCTAAAACGTGATGATTGTAATTATTGACTGGATATTTATAATGTAGATATGGTATGCAAAAAATCACACGATAAACAATAACAATTATTCATTGTTTCCTTTATTGATTTGCAGTTGTGTTACAGCCATTTTTGAACACTTTTGAGTGACTCGGTCCAGAGCTTTTCACCAACACCGACATCTGATATAAAGAGTTAATTCCCTTTTTAGACGTATTGAGAAAACCAATATCTCTATCATAATACACAAGTCAATCGCCTTTATACAATTACTGACTTAGAAATAGGTCGGTATTATAAAATCACTGAATTTGAAACAGGTCACCTTTATACAATTAAAGTTGTTAATATACAATCAATGACTTTGAAACAGGTCGGTAATATATAATCACTGTTTTTGAAATAGGTCACCTTTATACAATTACTGACTTTGAAATAGATCGGTTATATACAATCACTGACAAATTTGAAATAGGTCGTTTAGTTGCAATCGCTGAATCTGAAATAGGTCGGTAAAACACAATTACTGACTTTGAAATAGGTCGGTAATGTACAATTACAGACTTTGAAATAGGTCGGTTATATACAATTACAAACTTTGAAATAGGTCGGTATTATACAATTACTGACTTTGAAATAGGTCGCCTTTACACAAATACCGAATTTGATACAGGTCGCTTTGATGCAAATACTGACTTTGAAAGAGGTTGCTAATAATTCAAATGCTAGAGATACTGAAATTAACGACAAAGGTTGTTAATATACTATTACTGACTTCCAAATAGGTCGCTATCATACTATTACTGACTTTGATATAGGTCGCTGTGTTGATGATACTGACCTTGTTTTGCTTGAGATAGTCCTGCTAAGAAACAACAAGAAAGCAGTATGATTATTATCAGATCTCCTTCCATAATTTTATCCAAAATTTGGCAAATATCAATTCATGGATCTATAATATTAATTACACGTTCCATTGTCCATGGTGACGATTCTTTTACAATGACAGACTTTTCTCCGTGCCAGTATTTTCTAAAATGCGCAATTTCGGGTACTGGCGTTCGCCAGGTAACAATTGGAGAAGAACAATAGCGGAGTTTGCCCTGTTAAACTTAGATAACATGTTATCTTTGTATTGTTTCACACTGTGCTTTACGATTGTACAGACACAATCAATTGATTACATAAGAATACATGACAATAGCAGCGTCTGAAGTCAAATCATATCGGCGGATCATTGATTTTAGAGGATAGGTTGTGATTTATGGTGGTTTATGAGCCTCATAGTATCAATAAATGTTACTGCTGTTTGTTTGTTATTTGGCGAGAAGGGTGGTTTTTTTTCTGATAATGGTAAATCCGATTAAGAAGGTAAAGTTTAGAAGTCTCGTGTTATACGATGCCGAGATTTGCTGACCACCAAGTAAACCGTATCACTGGACGGATTGTGCTAGGCTTTGACCTACGTTTGACCCTATGGCTACATCGGTTATATTTGGTACTTAAAAATCCCATTTCCACTTACAAATATAAACAAAGATAATATAGAGTCTATGGTATATGAAAATATCACACGAAACGTGGTGTAAGGAAAGTCGATTTTAATCAGTTTGTTGAGAGGGTACATAAGCGGCCCTTTTGGGGATAATAGGTAATTTTTGTCTCTGAATTATCATGGATTACTCATATTTAATGCCAAACATTCTATTATATTACTTGTTAATTTTATTCATATAAATGCAATATAGTTATAACGAATTTGACCATGAATCATGGAAACAATATATATGCACATTTATTAATATCTCTATGGTAAATTTTGATTCCGAATACTGTGAATCTGGTTTTATTCGCGAGATATTTATTTACACGTAATTTCGCAAAAGCTCCCGTTCGCAAAAATAAAATTATCGCGTAATGAAGTATAGTAATAGTTTGACGAAATGGGCATTCGAAATCGCGAAAATATCATCTCGTGAATAAAATTTAAACTTGACCCGAAGAAAAAGTTCCGAGAAACTTGACGCGAAGAAAAAGTTCCGGGAAAAATTCCGGATTTACAGTACCGGGTCGAATCTTTCAATCCTAGCTTTTCCAGCAAATTGCGGTTTTTTTTAAATCATTTAGCTGTTTTTGATAAAGGCTCTTCAAAATATGGAGAAAGAGTCTCATTTGGGGTGGATCTAATCCTTTAATAACTAAAACATCGTTGTGTTATGTCAACGAATTTCCGTACAAAAGACAAAAAATAGCCTAGCTACCCAGCCTACCTCCTGTATTTTAAAATTGATTAGTAAATTGATATATGCATTTTTATTGGCCTGATAATGATATACCGGCATTACAATGCAGGGCGTTGTAAATCAAGAATAATAGTATGTAGTCACGTGACTCCTGTGCGTCCATGTGGGGAAGTTGTGTATCTATAATCCTGACATCATTACGGGAAACAAATGTATTTAAATTATCAACATCAGGGCATATTCTTGATAAACTAATCAGTTATAAATAGGTCATTAACAATGCATTCGCGTCAACTACCTGTACCTCTACAGGTATATAAATAATTGTATTATCAGTAAAAACGGGGTTAAGACTGACATGTAATTTTATCAGTCAATATGTCAAGTGCAAAACGATAGCATTACAGATGTTTAAATATAGACCCGTAATTAATACTTCAGTTTACAGAGAGAGAGAGAGAGAGAGAGAGAGAGAGAGAGAGAGAGAGAGAGAGAGAGAGAGAGAGTTGCAATAAGTCAAACGGACAGACATCCTAACACAATATGGCCCCCACCCATCCCTACACACACTGACACTGTTGATTATTTTTGCAGGGTCATTTAGTACCATGTTCTCTGTTTTTGATAGGGTAATTATCATGTCACTTTTTGGTAAAACCCTTGGTAAAATAAAAATAAGAGGCCCATGGCCCACATCACTCACCTGGACTATGTTGTGTTGGTATCTTACAAATTATTATAACACTCCTTCAATTCCTTGTGAGTGAAGGAGACTTAAAAATGATTGAAAATGACAAAGCCAGAAAAGAAGCGTTTCCAATTTATTCCACAAACAGGAAATTGAATCATGCATCCATGTAAATTTGTTTTTCAATCTATTCAGCAGTTCTGGAGAAGATTTTCAAAGAGGGGTACCCCCTGGGGCCGCTTTTGCCCCACCCTGGATCCACCCCTGGGTCGATCTGGCCAAATTGAACAAACTTGATAGTGGACCTTGAGTACTTGCTTCCCAGGAGGTTTCATTAAAATCCCTTCAGCGATTTTGAAGAAGACGCCTATAGAGTGAAAAATTACCCCCCCCCCTCTTCATTTTTGCAGTCTTAAAAATTTTTAAGAAATTCAAAATATGAAATTTCAGCAAAATTCTTCTAGTAAAGCCTTTATTTAGCAAAACACAGGTAAACACATAAAATGAATGCATCATAATGAATAAAAGGGGGAGAAAAACAAAGAAATAATACAAAAATGAATGAATATTACAAAGTCGAAAGCGCGTCAAAAAATTATTTTCCAATTTATACGAAATTAACAAACTAGAATTATACATCTATGTAGATCACTCAGATATAATCAGTTTTTCAATCCATGCTGCGGTTCTTCAGAAGATTTTTTAAACAGAGGTATCCCCTGGGGGCCTCTTTTGCCCTCCCCTGGATCCACCCCTAGGCTGATCAGGCCGAAATAAACAAACTTTGTAGAGGACCTTAAGTACTTGCATCCTATATAGTTTCATCAAAATCCCTTCAGCGGTTTTGAAGAAGAAGCTGACAGTGTGAAAAATTAACCACCCCCCCATTAATTTTTGCAATCTTAAAAAAAATCATTAAAAATTCAAAAACTTAAATTTCAGCAATATTCTTTCAAGAAAGCATTATTCTACCAAATTACAGAAAAAATGCATAAAATGAATGCATCATAATGAATTAAAGGGCAGAAAATCAAAGAAATCATACAAAAATGAATGAAAATTACAAAGTCTAAAAAGACGTCAAAAACGCATCAAAAATTTATTTTCAGATTTCTACGAAATTAACCAACTTGAATCATACATCTATGTATATTACTCAGATACAATTTTTTTTCAATCCACGCAGAGGTTCTGGAGGAGAAGATTTTAAAAGAGGCCTCTTTGGCCCCACCCTGGATCCACGCTTCGATCGGGCTGAAATGAAGACACTTCGTAGAGGACCTAGAGTACTTGCTTCCTATAAAGTTTCAGGGTTTGAAAGAAGAAGTCGAATATGTGAAAAATTTACAGACAGACGGACAACAGGCAATCAGAAAAAGCTCACTTAAACCTTCGGTTCAGGTGAGCTAAAAAGTGAGCAGGCATACATCTTTTAAAGTAGACAGAATGTCGCATACAAAAGTTGGCTGCAAATCATTTAAACCGATATATTTTTTTTCTACTTGGACATGTGTACGACAATGGTCACCGATAAAGCACGATTATATAAATTGCTTGGCAGTCATTTTTCCAAATGCTTTGTGCCAAATGCTGAGCGTCAGCAGTAATGCTGTATAATTAAAATGGTAGGTCAAAGTAAATAGCCTACGTTTAATATATTGTATTTCAACTAACCGTGGTATGAACAGTTTATGCGAAGCCAAAAAATAGGCTTGAGAGTCGACCTAATATCTATCTTGTATACCGTATATAATGTATGCTGTACAATATTTTGTTTGTAAATAACGAAGCTTTGCCTCGCCTTCCATGGACTTGATTATAACCATCATGTTGACTTGAGTCAATATCACTTCCCTGTGGTTGATAAATCAAGGTGTCAACCTCATCAAAAGTCAATAATTGTATATATAATACTCTTTTAATAGAGTTTTTAACGCCACATTCAACAATTTTTCAGTTATATGGTGCCGGTCAGTGAAGGAGAGAACCCAGATATAATCACGGTACTCAGAAAGACACAACCGCCCATCCGCATGGAAACTGGCAAACTTTCTCACAAAAGGTTTATATTCCATCAGGGATCCAACCGGGTATACTATAGGAAAATGTATCAACCGAAGTCATATATTATTGCATATGTATCCCATACAATTGGACGTAAAACCATTTAATATATCCCCGTCATTCATGCAGTACCACATAATTACTGACGAGGTACGAAGTTAACGCTTTGGTCAATAAAACCGACTAACGACTGGTTAAAATTGCTACAGTGCAAGAACCAATATTTTGAATTGCGCTATGTTATGATGCCAGTGGGCGTTTTCTTAGGTGCCACGCCCACTTTGAAAACATAGTATAAAATTACTTCTTATCCCGACCGCTATTTGAAGAAACGGACTCTACATTTTCCAGTAGCTATGATCTGCTGCCAGGTATCGTAGCCATGGGGTCCTTACCACTCACAGGAACAGACCGGCGAGTACCTGTACCACCAAAGGTAAGGTGTCCTTCACGGACGGATTTGCACCTGGGTTCCTTCCCATGATTCAACAGTTTTCATTGCAGATATTGTCAAAAGACTGAATTCACGAATTTTTAAGGAAGCAGTGTTTTCAAGTAGTGGGCCTCAACTGACCAGGAAAAATAAATGATAAATTAAATTATGAATCTTTTACTTATGATGCAGAAAGGAAGGACCGACAACTCGGTGTTTAAAAGATTCAATGCCCACCCATATGAGCGATCCTGAATATGCGCATGCGTAATCATATATTATCAATTTACTAACCCAGTTACATAACATACAAACACATTGAATAATACGAACTATACACATGTATTAAACTATCGATCTCCGACTTATTTACACGTGCGTCGTCCTCATACAACACCCACGTTTGCCTAATTAATATATATGTGTATCTAAATGATGTTTGCTATCGATGTTTGAATAAATCTTTACTGAAATCTCTTCTCCAAATAAAGATTCGAAAGAAAAAGTTCCAAACGTCATTTTAGTTTATATACACCTGGTATAATATATACTACATACTTATAACCAGTAATACGCGACTTTGCCGACATCGGATGGTAAGAAATAGTTCAGTGACAGTTTGAGGGCACGCCTTCATAGAATTGTTATTCTGTTTTTTCATCAATTGAATTTTGTGTCAACTCTAAAGCAAAAAACGGATTGATGATTTGGTTAAAATTTCCAGCACGCATGAAGAATAAAAGGATACAGACAGTCTTTTTTGAATTTTAAAAAGAATCCCCTTATTTTCAGAGTAAGCTCCCTCTTTCACGTTATAACAGTTTAACTACTGAGGCTAAAGCAATCTCTTACACAGAGTTGTCGGTCCTTGCATTCCTGAACAATAACTGTCAACGTCTCGACTTTTGCATACTCTGGCAAAATATATAAATCTACTATAGTTTGCTATTTATAAGGTATCGTTCTTCTTTGCATATATTTTTTAGTGCTGACAGTGCTGAGTTGCAAAAGACCTATGACATTTAACCCTTTGAACCCTGGTGGTAAGGGGTTAACAACCCTTCCACACTGGGCTCCCTAAGGTCTCTACGTGTTAACATTGCAACAAACGACACGTGAATTTTGTGATCAATCAAAAGTATATTCTATGTGAATTAAACAGATTAGTATTGTGAAATGACATTTTTTATTATCACATGTATTAATATTTTTTTCGGAGAATTGTTAATGTCGACAATTTGGCCATTTTAATTTTATGCGTTAGACTACCTGCCACGTCTTAACATATCCGGTCTCTGATAACAGACTATATAGGCCTGTATTGTGTTTGCTCTCGTGGATCTAAGGGTGTGGTGGGTTAAAAGTGAAAATAAGATAACTTCATAGAATTGTGTGGTGGGTTAAAAGTGAAAATAAGATAACTCGTATCTGTAAACAAGCACATGGTGGAGGATTCTATTGTCTTTATCTACATGATAACATGACTTATATTTATAAATACACGTGTACTTAGACAAAATGTCATTCATTGTAGATTTGGAGTAAGTATTTACACGACTTTCAACATCCTATCACGCGATGATGGCACTTGTTTTACGCCACACGCAAAAGTAATTTTGTAGCAACAACTCTATATGATGCACGTGACTAATGTACCCGAAAAAAGAATCTGACAGATACAACATGGACAAATGTCTACATATTAAACTTAAGTTCCAATGAGGCGTGATTGTTTATCAGTTTTACTGTTGTTTTCCTTCACATCAAATATGCTTCACTCATATTGAACCACCTGAGGGTGAAGTGCCACAAATTTTGACCTCTGCTTTGATTATATTACGTACCACGGGACCCCGGTTTTATGTCACATCACAGACATGTGACATTCACTTTATGCGCCGAAAGCTTGACGAAGGAACAGTCAATATATTTGTTTATGTCTTAGTCATGACTTGGTATCGGGAATCAAACCCAGAACCTTCTGTTTGCGAGTCTTCTAACACAAGCCATGCAAGCCGTTTCAGCGAGACTCGAACGGACGCTGACCAAACATGACCTCTCTTTGCTTTTTATAATGATCAAACTTCTTTATAAAGGTCACCTGTTTATAACGGCCATTTTGCCTTTTCCTTGGAGTGGCCTTTATAGACAAGTTTGACTGTATAGCAGGAAATCGGGTTAATATTTGGTTTTCAACATATAATTGTGACCTGGAGAAAAAAAAAGAATAGGACAGGGATGCCCTGGTTACATAGCCATACAATGAAAATCTCAAATGATCCATCGACCATCACTTAAATGATAAGAAAAGCTAGAAAATACAAAATATTTTATTAAAACCTTCATAAAAACGAAGAGTCATTACTGTTTAATTTCCAGAAATAAAAATAAACAACAAAAAGCAAATAAAATGCGTCGTCAATCTCCAAAAGTTTGGAGTGATCTCTATATCTGAATATAGTCCCACGTGGGGAGCTGAAATCATCTAATTAGCGTACTTATGCATGATATATTCTATCCAGACAAAACAAAGGCCAAAGTTCAAAATTTTATCTCCGACCGTATCTTATGCCCACTGTAAGGACCAAACATCGATTGTTAATCGGTCAAATCAGCCGTGAGGGCGTAATTATGATTGGTCAAACGTGGTTGGAACTTCCCTTGTTGTCGGATACAATTACAGATATCATGGAGACTAGGATATATATAATTATACATATAATGATATGGCACACAGGAGCCTTCTACGCGCAAGATCAGTGAACACAAAGTCAATCTAGTATTCAAACAAATGTTAATTGGAGGAAGACACTGAATTCAACAATTAAAGTGCTTGTGAATACCTTGGTATAAGGAAAACAAAATATGTTCATGAAGATCAATTAAAGTGGTTTACGCAAACTCATCTAATTACGAGTATTGTCATGGTGATCAGTTTAAATGGAACTTCGTACAGAAGTCTAATATCGGTGAAAAAATACCAACCGTTTTCAAGCAATTGACTAAATTTCTAAAACGCCTAGTTTAGAATGAACAGGGTCGATCGATTGCGCGAGTTATGTGGGCTATAACGCTAAAATAATGAAGATTACTGTGTGGATAATGGTGTCAGTAAAACATTACAATCCAGGAAGACAGTTATCTGCTAATATACGTTTGTTTGTTTGAATGGTCTTTTACGCCACACTCAACAATATTTCAGTTATATGTTGGTGGCCAGTGTTTAATGGTGGAGGAGAGAACCCGGTTACAATGTACCCGATAACAGACCACCAGCCTTCCGGAATTAAACTGGCAAAATTCCACACAAAATATCAGCTTAGGTTATCAGCGGGGCTCGAACCTGCGCTGACAAGATGAGAGACTTCATTGTTCAAACTGTCAATACTCCAACCACTCAGCCACGTGGTCCCTGCAAATATATTACAAGTATGCTGGTAGTATTGACGCTGTTCATTTGTGATAGACCAAAAAAAAAAACAGCAAACATGATTTTGTGAAAGTTCTTAGAAAGAGCATCTTAAGATCTTGGCTTTCGACTTACTTCATTTTTACTTTATAAGCCGAAATCTCCAACTCGCACTGAAAAAGTTCAAAGAATAGGGCTACACCAAACTTCATCTCGCTTTCCTTTAAGAAAGCTTCATCAGTCACTCCCCTTGAACTTACAACTGTTATACATCCATTCACAGAAACAGAAAGCTCAATCTTCTCAATACCAGATGTTTTGTTAAACCGACGTAAGATCAACCAAGACCTAGACGCGGAGGTAAATGGATCAAAGTCATGAATGGAACCACTTCGTAATCCCTCGGTAGTTATCCCAAGTCTCATCTGGCCTATGATTGAAGCACCGGCCGAGTCCTTTAAAGGTTTGACATAAATGGTAATTTCTTCCCCGCAGAAAAAGCGATGATTGAGGCGACACACGGCACCATGATTTTCGTGTTGTAGTTTTACACAACGTTTGTTACCATCACTATGCTGGATATTATCTCCCCTGACATCGTGGAATTTTAATACTTTTCCGATACCTGGCGCTGAAAGAAAATTATGATCACATTCATGTTTACAATCAAATACAAAACAGTACAGATATCTCAATCCTTTCACCCACACAGACCATAATAAACTGGCCTAACACAAAAGATAGGATCATACCATTAAGATGCTGTGGGTAGAAAGGGTTGTAATCTTACAGAATTATCTGCCGAGATTTATTTATCTCATCAACCAATGAAAAATTATGCACTCTGCTGTAAGTAAAAATGAAAAGGTACCAGTTAATAATCGAAGCTCAAGACCATTAGAACACGACGAATTAGATGTACAACGGTCTGAACATGAAGAACAATTGCGAATCCCAAACGGGATAGGACCAGGTGTCCGAAAGGAGTCAGCATCCTCCGCTGACATGCCACACCCGTCGCAAATGTTCCATGTAAATCAATTATATACTAGGCCAGTACAAATGTGTCTTTAAGGTGAATGAGTTAAATGAAAATAATATAACATTTATATGTCACTGATGTGTTGAACTATAATTTACAGTGAAGGCGAGAAAGTGATAATGGCAGTAACAGATCATTGTTTCGCCAATGAAAGCCTTAATTATAAACTCATCCTGAAAGTTACAATATTCCCATTGAAATAGTACTCAGTATCCCTGATGTTAGTAATTATCATGCACTGCAGTTACGTTCTAGTTTTAGATGCTGCACTAGCTGCCTTTGGTGAATATCTCGGCCAACATATCACAGATACAAGCTAGGTTTAGGCTTTCTCGACTTTGGTGGAAGTGTGTGGTCAATAAACAGATGTTAAGACCTTATTTAGACGTCACTAGAATCTCGTAATACAGCAGGTGATCATTTGGAAAGTATATATAGCTATCTGTGGGAAACTGACGTCATTCAACATTAATGTTAGAGTTACTATTACCAATAGAAATATGGCGGTCTTAAAATGCGGTTAAAGAAGTTTAACTTTGGAAGTTGAAGTTTGTAGGAGACATTTAACAATATTTTAACTTCAGGAGAGTAGGTTTAGCTATAGAAGTTGAAGTTTCTATTGGAAATCTTGTTTAAACTTCAGGAACAACAGTTTAGCTTAAGAATTTAAAGTTTCTAATACAGGAACGACAGTTCAGCCTGAACGGTAACTACAGAAAATTGTATGTGTAGTTGAATCACTTGCAGGGATTCGTTTTACACTAACCCAGCAACATGAGTGGCGAGATTGACATTTACTTTAACAGACAAAATTACCATTGACAGGGAAAAATGATTTATTTAAGCCATGCCCAACAATTGTTGCTGCCATTTTAATAGTGGAGGAGAACATCCGGGTACAATGTACCCAGGAAGAGACCACTGGCTTTCAACAAATATACTGGCAGTTATGTTTTACAAAAACAGCTTAACCTTAGATACCAGTGGGACTCGATCCTGCGCTGACAAGAGATTCAGAGACATCCATACTTAATTATATATACTATGCTCTAAACCCCTCGACCACCGAAAAAATGAAATTCTAAAAAAAAAAAAGCAATGCCTTACTACTTACTCATTTGCAGGCGAACATCTCCATATTTCAAATAGAAGACAAGCCACACTGGGCTATTTCGATCAATATCTATGGCATACTCTTGTTGTTTGTCTGATAACAGGAGCTTTCCTTCATCGTTAACAGAGCCCAAGTTTGCGACAATCTCATTGGATGATTTTAAAAGTTTAATATTTATACCAATTTTCAAATCTGGGTCTTCAGCAAGTTTGGAAAGATTCTGACTGCACTCTTCTGGATCTTTCTGTATAAAACCTATAGCGACTTGTCCAGTTCCCCATACAGTTAATGTCACGTGCTCCAGTTTATCCAATGGGCGATGAGTAAATAAAAATCCTGCTGTGCACACTTGATACCACTGCGCATGTCGACGGTCGTCCGTTATAAAAATGTTGTCGCCACAATTCTGAAATCGAAATCCAGTAACTTCGTCTTCCGCTACACAAAATAGAAAGTACACTTATCTGTTATAGCACAGTGTTATATGTTATATATTTCTCTTGTGATAGTTTTAAAAAAAAAGTGGGCCAAATGCTCAAGACAATCGTTTTTGTCAATTAAACTCAAGGCGTTTAGAAACAAAAGAAAGCACGCGAAGTTCATTAATTTATGTACAATGTTTGATTGATACCCATGAAACGTAAAACTATTTAAAACCTTATTGATATTTCAGGATATGAAATGACAGCAATTCAGATTACCTCCAAAAAATCAATCAAATCGAATAGTTTTCACGTGAACGTTTATATATAGTATTAAGACGCGAACGTTTGATATTTAAATACGTAACTACAGCTACCATCAAAAGCAAGTTGGCTTAACTTATATTTACCATTCGGATCTTTCCTGTAAATGTTTTCATAAGCTTCCAGTACTTCTCTTTGTATTTGTAACCGTTTGGACATTATTCTCACAAGCATGGTTCCCTCTAGTTTCCGGATGACCTCTTTGATATTATCGTTCAGTAACAGGAGTTTGACATTCTGTAGCTCCTGCAATGTCATTAAAAAGAAATATTATCCTATAGAATATTAAAGAAGGGCTAATCACGCACTCATGCTCCAAGAGTCGGCACATATTACCCCTTACTGACGACCAGATCCGCCGAGAGTCGGCAGATATAAACCCTGGTTATGATCGGTATAGACGCCTCAAACTTAAACCCTGGTCATGATTTTTATAGACGCCTCAAACGTAAACCCTGGTCATGATCGGTATAGACGCCTCAAACTTAAACCCTGGTCATGATTTTTATAGACGCCTCAAACGTAAACCCTGGTCATGATTTTTATAGACGCCTCAAACTTAAACCCTGGTCATGATTTTTATAGACGCCTCAAACGTAAACCCTGGTCATGATTTTTATAGACGCCTCAAACTTAAACCCCGGTCATGATTTTTATAGACGCCTCAAACTTAAACCCCGGTCATGATTTTTATAGACGCCTCAAACGTAAACCCTGGTCATGATCGGTATAAACGCCTCAAACGTAAACCCTAGACGCCTCAAACTTAAACCCTGGTCATGATCGGTATAAACGCCTCAAACGTAAACCCTGGTCATGATCGGTTTAGACGCCTCATAATTAAACCCTGGTCATGATTTTTATAGACGCCTCAAACTTAAACCCTGGTCATGATTGTTATAAACGCCTCAAAACTAAGCCCTGGTCATGATCGGTATAGACACGTGAAAAACAAACGCTGGTCATGATCGCTATAGCCGCCTCAATATTAAACCATGGTCATGGTATCAACATTACACGCTTGTGGACCAATGGTATGGTATGGATTATTTGCCTTTTGTCTTAGGACTAATCAGCATACATAATACATGTCAGTCAACATAAACACTAAGTAAATAGTAAATATGGTATAAACAAATCATATCGTGAATCGTAATTTTAAGGCCTTAACTCATTCACACCTGGAGACACATTTGGACTAGTCTAAGTCATTGATTTACAGCAGAGTCCATTGTTTTTCAGGGGTTTATGAGTTAATAAGGAATTTTGATAAATGACCTATCATAATAGTAGCCCGTAGTATGTAATGATCGTAAAATCTTTAAGTCGACCGATAGTGTTGTATTTCGTGAGATATTAACTTTTGCGCATATTCACTCACTAATGGTCAAGTTCACAAATTCAAATATTAAGCGAATTAACGCCACAGACTTTTGTATCAAACCAGTATCACCTTATACAAACAGTGGCTGTGGAATAATGCATACACTTAAAACGAACAACATGTAGCAACCATTTATGTTTTTACTTATTATATGTTCAATATCATATCCAATTCCCGAATTTAAAGTTTTTGCAGTTTTAAAATAGCGGAATCAAGTATTCTCAAATAATTCTAAAAATGCGAGGATAGGAAATCAAGTCATCGAGATATTAGTGAGTTACAATATTGCAATACCGACTACTCTCTCTCTCTTTCTCTCTCTCTCTCTCCTTATTAGACACCAATGTATTAATCAAAACCGAACCTCCATCAAAGGATCTGTAAATCCTAAAGTTCCAGCAACAAGTTCCATTGCTATATCAAGCATGGGATCGAGTTCCCCTTGTCGATCCCCTGAAATCATTTCTTTCACACGTTTTAGATCCTAGAATAAAAGCATAAAAGTTTAATTCATTTAACAATGTATACATTACCATTAATAAACGGAAATGAAATTTCCTGTGTATTTATGAAGTTCTGTTTGTCATTTTAAACAAAAGACTCTATAAATTACAGTATTACATTTAAAATATCCTCTCGATTTTTTCAACTTGACTAGAAAATGTTTGATAAAAATCACAACGGTATTGTTCAATACAGCGTATTCTAAGTATTGATCGTTATTAAACAATTATTGTTCAGTTTGGTTTCGTCAATTTGTGTAATATTCTCGAGGTTGTGAGGAACAAAGATTCGGGACGGGTGGGGGCAATTTACAAAACGTTGCAAGTTCCAGTCTTAGTCTCACTAGCTCAAAACTTGACTTGCTCAGCCAATCAGATTTCAGGATCAGCTGAAGTTGGTCTGCTCAGCCAATCAGATTTCAGGGTTAGCTGACGTGAGAACAATTGAGTATAACTCGAATTTTGAACAAGTGGACTTTGGTAGGAATATCTAAAAATATGTGGTCATTTTACAGAGAATTATGGGAGCATTAGCTGTGTTTATCAAAAAACATTATTTCGATTTTTTTTCTACTTTTACTACTTGTACTTGATGTACAATAATATAAATAATCTCAGATACCAAAGATTAAATCTTCAGGATGTCCAGGATATAGGTACAAATCTGGGGAAATATTGGTCAAACACGGACCTCTTGAAATCAAGAGGTGGGATCAGGGTCCATGGAGGAGTAAGCATCCCCCGTCGACCGGTCACACCCGCAGTGGGTCCACAGTCAAATCAAAATGAAATACGTGAGGAATGAATCCTAGTCACAATTGGTACAGATGTCTCAACAACCGCCATCGAACAGGTAACTCAACATTTCACTTAGAGAAACAGAGTTATCGCAAACAAAACTATCATACCGACCTTAAAATTTGTTTGACATCAAACACGGTGAGCTATACACAGGGATAAGAAATCTTGTATACCGATATATTTTGTGAAAATAATTTGAGAGGTCCGGTTTGGTATGCATGTATAAAAAGTAAGGTTGAATTAATCAAGTGCCTACGGGGTTTCCCAATCAATGTTCACAAAATATATAGAAACTGAAGAACTTTTATGCCTGTGTAGATCTCTTTTTTGTGACTGTATATCATTCCAAGTAGTGAAACACACACACACACACACACACACAGTCAGACACAGACACACAGACACACACACAGTGCCCCTTGCGAATGGCGACCAAAACAGGAAATCTCTTTACGAATTCCCAAAGATACCGTAGCTTGTAGGTCTAAGTCCGGTTGACACTATCAAAGTTTTTTTTTTTTGCTGACCATTGGTAAAAGAAATTTTAGGGAACCATTGTTTGCAATGAAATCTCATTAATTGCATCTTTTCTCATATCTTCATAACTATATTCGTTTTCGCTTACATTTGATTATATTATATTTTATTATAACTTTGGTATTATGTTTATAATATTCTAACGTTTCATTCCCCTATCATAGTTTTCATTCACTTGCTTTACTTGAATGCATCATATCTTCCTTCTTTTCCCGCCGTTTTACCATGTGTATTTGGTATTGTGACCAAACTTGCATAATTCCAGAACTCAACTCTGATTGGCTAAAGTTTCAAGACGATTAAGATAAGATTCTATTCCATTGACTTTTCTTCAACTGTTAAGACTATAAAAAAATCCCTTAAAATTTTCGTCCAAGTATTCTTTGTCAAAGAAAACTTCGATAATGTCAATAGGTCTCAAGATATCGCTGAAAATATAACAGTTCATCATTGTAAAGGCAGTAACTATGGCCTATGTGTTCACAAACGGTCACTGAGGTATTATTTGGTTTAGGTAAATTGACCTTTTTCGAGTTGTTCATGTCCGTTACGGTTCGTCATAATAGTATGCAACTTCAGTGGGGAATGCGGGCACCATCACTTCCGGTTAAGCATTTTATCGTATACAGTAAAACCTGCTATAGCAGCCACCTCTTTATAAAGATTACCTGTTTACAAAGGCCAGTTTTTTCAAGTCCCTTGACGGCATACTTCAACTAAATTGAACCTGTGTATAAGGGTCACCTGCACATAAAGATCAATATTTTCTGGAACCATGGGTGACCTCTATATACAGGTTTCACTGTAAATGATTTGGTATGTGGATACCTTGCTGTGTAGGGCGCCATATTTTAAAAAGCAGCACAGAGGAAAGTGATTACACTTGTCACCTTTACAAGAATATATATTCCTCAAGGATGACCTGAAACACGGTTTTACCGAATGTTGTCAATGTAAATATTACGAAACCGGAAGCGATCATGTCCGACTGTCTGATGAAGTCACGTGATCCTAGTTCAACCTTTTATGACAAAACTAAACGGAATGGAACAACTCGATAAAGGTCTATGGACTTAAGACTTACTTTTTTTTTATAAAAACAGCCCCCAGATAGTGACCCCTTTCCTCCAATTCACCAGATAATAATTTTACCTCCAGCATATTAAGTTCCATTTCGTTTCCGTGTTTTATGACGCCAAGGACGTCAAATGACGCGTAAAGACTGACAGGATCCTCCAACAGACGACTAATGATATCGGACAGTCGTTCCTCAGTTTGAACACTCATAGCTTCAGCCAATAGAAGAACTGCTTTTCGTGCTTGTTTCCACGTGACGTTGAATTTAAAATCATTCATTTTACCGTCTCCAGCATGCGCTAGCACCTCGTTGCGAAGTCTTCTGATGTCCCTGACGGCTTGTAAAGCATCAGATGGGAGTTTGAACTCCTTTATATATAATAAAATACAACTTAATACCGGTATATCTAACCCACGAGGCAGTAACCCCGATCTCAGCACATAGGAACAGGAACATAGCTTGTGAAATGACGTCGCTGAATTTTTACATTTTTGTCGAGAATTTTTGCGCACAAATATGCATTCAAATTGACTTTTTGTCATATAGCCCGCTGTATACGTAGCTTTTTTGGAAGCGCACTGACAACAGCCATCTTTCTGCCACATGTGATAAAACACGTGATCATAGCCCGCCAATAGCTGCTGGAATGACACAAAACTGTCTTCACAATGGTTTTCTACAATTTTTCGCAAAATCTCAGAGCCATGTCTGAAGACAAGGATAGCAGCTCTATAAAACTGTTGGCTCTCCGTGTCAACTGTAGCCGGCATACTGTCATTCCTCATTCTTCCTGTTTAGTCTCTACTGACGATAATGAAACTCCAGAGGACGACGCATGGGTTCAACGTAGTACTTATAAATCTACATGAATTGTCGGGGATTTACACAAATCAAATTGTTATCCAGTTAATCAAAGAGATGCATAAATCCACACGAATCTGTTGTCATTAATGCTCGCACTTTGAGGGTTTTCTGTGACGGTGAAGCTCATTATATCCATAGAGAGTTTTACACAGCCATCTGTTATGGAAACGTAGAAGAACGTCGTCATCCCGTATCCGGACTTCTACACATATCTCTAGAGAGATTATGGAAATTCTAAATCCTAAGCTAGTGTTCTTCTCCGTCAAGTTTATAGACGGATTGATTTTAAATCAATCTTATAGATATCAAAACAGGTAATCAACTGATGCATTCGCTTCTGTCGTCTCTGTGTGCTGTTGGGAAGAGACAAAATCGAACGTAGGTAAACAAACACTTTTATAAAAGAATAAAACCCTACTCCGCTATTACGCCATGCAACTTTAATCTTGAGTTCAAATTACCGGTACTTGAACGTAAATTAAAGTGTGATATTTTTTTCTTTAACAAAGCGATCAATGAATTCAATCTTTTAAAAAATTTAATAAAAGATATTAAAGATTTGTGTTCTAAAATACTGCAGATATTTTTTCTGTAAACAGAACTTTACTTAACACGTTTGTTCACTTATTTGTTCTGTTGTTCGATTAAAAAGCTTTATGAATTAATGAAGCAATATAACTTTAAACGGTATCGTCACTTTGTTAAAATAAGACACCAACGAATGACCGACTTTCTATTGTCAAATATTTTATGAGAATTTAATTCAACATATGATTTTTTTATGCTGTGTACAGTTTATCAGAATTTACTAAGTTATTTTCAAATTGGGAACTTTAAATTCATAAGAAACCTAAACTGTATCTGCATGTAATTTACGCGTCGCAAAACTCTCGTGCACATTAATTTAAAAAAATATATATCAACCTTCTAACACTTGTCCGGTATGTAATTACGTTATTGTACGTTTCTTGCGAAAACACAATCTCTACAGTGTTATTGATAAACGAACCAACATTGGAGAGAGAGGTTGAATAATATCAATGTTTGCATTAGCGAGTATATACAATACAGTTTTTGGATTTGAAATTCGGAATTTGGTTTGATTTTTGATTTGTAAAGTTACATATTATTCAAACAATGTTTACCCTAAATCAACAGATGGGTGTATATAAGATTTTGTTATAAATGGATTTCTTGAATGTGATTTTGGTACCAGCTTGTTGACCTATTGAAGTTATTGCTATGTCTTCCAACCAATAATCGTCAGACCTGTGACCATCAGCCACAAAACTCCATAAAGGAACCGAGAAGTGATCATTTTGACATTAAATCTCCCTATTGTTCATACCCAAGTTAGATACTACTGATATCCATTTGAATCTGTAATTCATGAGTATATTGAGTTAATGTTGAGCTATTTAAAGGTACCATTGAGATGGTATCGTTACAAAGGAATATATACATTTACAAACCTCTTATATTCGCTTACGTTCTCAATAAATATATGTATATGGGTAAAAACACTTAATTTGTTTTAAAAAACACGAAATTCCACACGCAGACACTGTGAGAATAAAACTTCTATTGAACCTGATCAAAAAAGCATACAAAATCAGTCATTTTGTATATACATGCACTTTTTGATGTTTTCAATAATACTAATTTGCATTTGGGTTTTTGCTTAAATTATATCACGTTGCAATATGTATTACCTTTCAGATGTTCAAATGTTTCAGTTTTTACAGAAAACGTCGATATGATATACTATGCTGATGCACTAACACCAGGGCGACTTTTTGTTTCGGGCAGGCATACTTTTCCTTTCAGTAATAATTGATAAGAGATTGATTAATAGTAAACAATATCGAATATATACTACATCGCTAGGAGGTTTTAAATCTCTATGTGCAACATTTCTACAGCAATTTCTTCGTCTTCCACACACTCACTATAATTATTCCTATATCCAAAATCTTTGCATTTCAAGGGATGGATGTAAAGGGATGTAATTACACAACCGTCAAAAGTCTTGTTTTTAAATTTCAACTAAATTATTTAATAATGATTTAATTCAGTATGACATTGGCGAGTTAAGAATATCCCACACAGCATAGGGTATTTTAAATATTGTTTCTCTGTTAGATAACCGCCAGAAAAGTCAACAACAGCGTGACGATGCGATACTATCGTAATTTCACGCAGTGAAATCTGAATGCACGAACTCTATAACTACACTACGAGCCACATACCGGCCTTCCATAAACTCTGTATCTCGTATAAAGAAAATAACGTACTTCGCCATGTGGGAACATAATAGCCGTGGACAATCGATTCAAAGAGCACAAAAGATCAAGGATAAGGTAATAAATCGCTAACATTAAACATGTATTTATATATCAAAGTTATGAATGTCCTACATGGATCAGAATATCTAGACAAACTTACCCGTTACTTGGGGACCCAATCCGCCTGGTTAGTTATTGTACAGTTTCGGCAGGTGCGATATTCTCGTTAAATCAAAACTGTTCATTCCTTACAGAACCTTCCTTACAAAATATTTATCTCCGAAAAAAGTGCCATGCCTGTAAGTAAATATGAGCGTGTAATAAAAGCGAACAAACTACTCTGATAACAACACATGGGCGAGCTATTGGCACTTAAGAAACAGATTTTACCGTTTGTTTGGATTTGTTTGTTTTACATTTAAACCGAATAAAATTAATATCTAAAGATCGAAGTCCCTTGATAAAACTTCCCGTGCTCGTATAAAAAATGATACCATGGGCGGATCGTTATTTTTAAAGAGAAACATCCATATTGTGACCGCTCAGTTGCTGTGCTTCTTAAAACTTGGGATCTTTGACACATGTGGAGACTATGGCTTCGCCTTACTTTTTATGTAGCTGTGCAAACACACACACACACACACACACACACACACACACTCTCTCGCTCTCTGTGACTTGGACCCAATCTTTATGGATATATTCTTTTTAACCGCTACATGAATGTACCTTCTCTAGAGTTTCGATGTAATAAATACTGTCTGCTTGATATTACGTATCCGATCTTCAAAACTTATCTGAATCTAAAAGCAACTCCAAGACGTTCATCTCTGATTGAATTGCTCAAAGAATGATAATTATATCTAAAGAAAGTACTATCCGCTTCAGTTTTGATTAACATTCTTCCTTCTTCCTGTCTCTGGAGGTGGTGGTTGTATTTGCCGTTTCCATGTTAATTAACATCCTTCCCTCTTTCTCTCTGTAGAGGGAGTGGTGGTTGTTTTCCTTTCTATGCTCAAGTTTTTACAGAGGTAGAAGTGTAAGGGACCGGATTGCTAGTGCATCCCGTTTCAATTGACAACATCTCTCAACAAAATTCGGGCTTCACTAATTTTTATGTGAACAGATTTGCCATTTTACTAGCGATGGTCAGATGGTCTTGTCAGTTATAATCAGGTGTTCTACACCATTATCAAAATCAAACCACAACAATAATCTAGATAAGTAGTGTAATGATACGGCATTAAATCATCAATGATACTGGTCGGGGACCAGTAGCCGGCTACGGTGTTATTTCGTCTTTGGTATGTACCACGACAATAATATTTTTTCTTCTGTTTGCGAAAAACGTCCATCATCTGGCGCATTACCTAGAAAATAGTATTGTTTTACAATAAGGTACTTTATCTTGCGCATAAATTAGAAGATGTTGAGAATCAGTGCGGAAATATCTACGAAAAAAAAAAAGAAATGCGGTTCTGGAGTACATCTTCACCGTGAAAGCTAAAGGTCTCGAATTCGAAATTTAGGTAAGACCCATCGTTCTCCGTGAGAGTTAAAAGTCTCTAGTTTGAAATTCAGGCAAGTAATAAGTAATAATATTTATGTGTCAGGAAATTCAATAGGTCAGAGTGCAACTTTACGTTGCTTTATTGCTTTTTATACAAATAATCACGAAGTTTTGGAGCTGTTTTAGAGACAAGGTCAATACCAGTTACATTCAGGAGTTTAAATGACAATACAAAAAGGTCATTGAAATGCATTTTCAGCACTCTAAAATGAAGACCTTTGACCTTGAAACTCTGCCCAACTTTTCTGCAGTGCAGACCTTACATAACATTCAAGCAATGCTTTCATTTGCAAGGTGGACCCTCTGACTTGCCGAGTTATCAAAAACGAGTGCCACTCTATTGACACGCAGAATGACGTTCACACGAGTCTTTACGGATATCAGACGCCAGTACAGCAACAATAGTCATATCTCCCATGCCCCCACATATGACAACATGCGTTTTTTAAACTCAGAACACATGTAAATACATTTACTATGCTCTTTTCTATGGTTTCTTTGTCTGTTGTGCTGAAAGAACCAAGTGATTTACATCAAACAAAACCCAAATATTAACATACCACTACGTATAAAACAACATCAAGATCTTGATATCAATCTGTCTACAAGTTTGTATATAACACCAACATCTTGAAATCAATCTGTCCACAGCTTTGTATATAACATCAAGATCTTGATATTAATCTGTCCACAACTTTGTATACAACATCAAGATCTTGATATTAATCTATGCAAAACTTTGTATATAACATCAAGATCTTGAAATTAATCTGCCCACAACTTTGTATACAACAAGATCTTGAAATTAATCTGTCCACAACTTTGTATACAACATCAAGATCTTGATATTAATCTATGCAAAACTTTGTATATAACATCAAGATCTAGATATTAATCTGTCCACAACTTTGTATATAACATCAAGACCCAGATATTAATCTGTCCACAACTTTGTATAAAACATCAAGATCCAGATATTAATCTGTCCACAACTTTGTATATAACATCAAGATCTCGATATTAATCTGTCCACAACTTTGTATATAACATCAAGATCTTGAAATTAATCTGCCCACAACTTTGTATATAACATCAAGATCTTGATATTAATCTGTCCACAACTTTGTATACAACATCAAGATCTTGATATTAATCTATGCAAAACTTTGTATATAACATCAAGATCTTGATATTAATCTGTCCACAACTTTGTATATAACATCAAGATCTTGATATTAATCTGTCCACAACTTTGTATATAACATCAAGATCTTGAAATTAATCTGCCCACAACTTTGTATACAACAAGATCTTGAAATTAATCTGTCCACAACTTTGTATACAACATCAAGATCTTGAAATAATCTATGCAAAACTTTGTATCTATGCAAAATTTTGTATATAACATCAAGATCTTGATATTAATCTATGCAAAACTTTGTATATAACATCAAGATCTTGATATTAATCTGTCCACAACTTTGTATATAACATTAAGATCTTGATATTAATCTGTCCACAACTTTGTATATAACATCAAGATCTTGAAATTAATCTGCCCACAACTTTGTATACAACAAGATCTTGAAATTAATCTGTCCACAACTTTGTATACAACATCAAGATCTTGAAATAATCTATGCAAAACTTTGTATCTATGCAAAATTTTGTATATAACATCAAGATCTAGATATTAATCTGTCCACAACTTTGTATATAACATCAAGATCTTGATATTAATCTATGCAAAACTTTGTATATAACATCAAGATCAAGATATTAATTTGTCCACAACTTTGTATATAACATCAAGATCTTAATATTAATCTGTCCACAACTTTGTATATAACATCAAGATCTTGATATTAATCTATGCAAAACTTTGTATATAACATCAAGATCAAGATATTAATTTGTCCACAACTTTGTATATAACATCAAGATCTTGATATTAATCTGTCTACAACTTTGTATATAACATCAAGATCTTGATATCAATCTGTCCACAACTTTGTATATAAGATCAAGATCTAGATATTAATCTGTCCACAACTTTGTATATAACATCAAGATCTCAATATTAATCTGTCCACAAATTTGTATATAACATTAAGATCTTGATATTAATCTGTAAAAAACTTTGTATGAAACATCTAAATCTTGGTATTACACTATCCACCACTATGTATAAAACAGCATCAAAATATTTATACCAATCTGTCCACAACACCAAAATCTTGTTATCAATCTGTCCACAACATCAAAATCTTGATATTAATCTGTCAACATCAAATTCTTGATATCAATCTGTCCACAACATCAAAATTTTGATATTAATCTGTCCACTACATCAAAATTTTGATATAAATCTACCCATCAGTATGTATAGAAAAGCATACTATCCACAATACCAAAATTTTCATATTAATCTGTACACAACACCGCAATCTTGATATCAATCTGTCTACATCATCAATATCTTGATATCACATCAAATCCTTGATATCATTCTGCCAACAACAACGAAAAATCAATCTGTGCACAACATCAAAATCTTGATATCAATCTGTCCACAACATCAAAATTTTGATATCAATCTGTCACAACATTAAAATATTTATACTTCTGTCCACAACATCAAATTCTTGATATTACATGTGTAATCTGTCCACAATATTATAATCTTAATATCAATCTGTCCACAATATAAAAATCTTGAAATTAATCTCTCCACATAAAACTCTTGATATCAATCTGTCCACAACACCTAAATCTTGATATCAATCTGTCACAATATCATAATCTTTATATATATGTCCAAAACATCAAATTCTTGCACCAGTATGTATAAAATAACATCATAAACTGATATCAATCTATACACAACACCAAAATCCAACTATATATAAAACAACATCAAAATTTTGATATCAATCTACCCACCAGTCTGTATTAAATATAAAACCTTCATATCAATCTGTTATCAACTTTGTATGAAATATCTAAATTTTAATATTACACTATCCACCACTATGTATAAAACAAAATAAAAATCTTGATATCAATCTGTCCACCACTAAGTATAACAACATCAAAATATTAATATTAATCTGTCCACATCAAAATCTTGATATCAATTTGTCCCCAACATCATAATTTTATATCAATCTGTCCCCAACATCATAATTTTTATATCAATCTGTCCACAACATGAAAATCTTGATATTAATTTGTCCACAACATCAAACTCTTGATATTAATCTACCCATCAGTGTGTATAAAAATTCAAAATCTTATATCAGTCTGTCCACAATAGCAAAACCTTGATATCAAACTGTCCACATCATCAAAATCTTAATACCAATCTGTTCACAACACCAAAAGTCAATCAGTCCACAACATTAAAACTTTATACTTCTGTCCTAAATATCAAATTCTTGCAATTACATGTGTAATCTGTCCACAACATCAAAATCTTGATATCAATCTGTCTTCAACATAAAAATCTTGATATTAATCTACCCATCAGTATGTATAAAACAACATCAAAATCTTATATCAGTTTGTCTACAATATCAAAATCTTGATATCTGTCCACAACATCTAAATCTTGATATTAATCTACCCATCAGTATGTATAAAATAACATCAAAATCTAATATCAATCTGTCCACAACATCAAAATCTTGTATTACACTATCCAACAGTATGTATAAAACATTAAAATCTTGATATTAATCTACCCATCAGTATGTATAAATCAACATTAAAATCTTGATATTTATCGAACCACCAGTCTGTATTAAACATCAAACCTTCATATCAATCTGTTATCAACTTTGTATGAAACATCTAAATTTTAATATTACACTATCCACTACTATGTATAAAACAAAATAAAAATTTTGATATCGATCTGTCAACAACATCAAAATCTTGATATTTCTGTCCACAACATATTCTTGATATTACATGATTAATCTGTCCACATAAAAATCTGATATCAAACTGTCCACAACATAAAAATCTTGATATCAATCTGTTCACCACTATGTATAAAACAACATCAATGTCCCGATATCAATTTTTCCACAACAGAATAATCTTGATAATAATCTACTCACCAGTATGTATAAAATAAACTGATATCAATCTGTCCTCAACACAAAATCTTGTATTACATTATCCAACACTATGTATAAAACAACATCGAAATTTTGATATCAATCTACCCACCGGTCTGTATTAAACACCAAATCTTCATATCAATCCATTATCAACACTGTATGAAATAGCCAAATCCTAATATTAAACTATTCACCACTATGTATAAAACAACATCAAAATCATAATATCTGTCCACAACATCAACATTTTGATATTAATCTGTCCACATCACAATCTTGATATGAATCTATCCACAACACCAAAATCTCAATAGTTATCTGTCCACAATCCCAAAATCTTGATATCTATCTGTACACATCAAAATTTTGATATGAATCTGTAACAACATCAAAATCTTGATATTAATCTGTCCACAACATCAAAATCTTGATATCAATCTGTCCACAACATCAACTCCAAAAGCTTGATATCAATCTCTTTACATTAAATTCTTGATTGTATAAAACAACATCAAAATCTTGCTATTAATCTGTCCACAACACCAAAATCCTGATATCAATTTGTCCACAATCCCAAAATCTTGATATTTATCTATACACACCATCAAAATCTTGATATCTATTTGTTCACAATATCAAAACTTCATATGAATCTGCCCATAATACAAAATCTTGATATGAATCTGTTACACAAAATCAAAATCTTGATATGAATCTGTAAACATCAAAATCTTGATATGAATCTGTGCACAACATCAAAACCTTGATATGAATCTGTACACAACATCAAAAATCTTGACATGAATCTGTGAACAACATCAAAATCTTGATATGAATCTGTGCACAACATCAAAATCTTGACATGAATCTGTACACAACATCAAAATCTTGACATGAATCTGTGAACAACATCAAAATCTTGATATGAATCTGTGAACAACATCAAAATCTTGATATGAATCAGTGAACAACATCATAATCTTGATATGAATCTGTACACAACATCAAAATCTTGATATCAATCTGTGCACAATATCAAAATCTTGATATCAATCTATCCACCAATATGTATAAAACATCAAAACCTTGATATGAATCTGTGCACAACATCAAAATCTTGATATGAATATGTACACAACATCAAAATCTTGATATGAATCTGTGAACAACATCAAAATCTTGATATGAATCTGTACACAACATCAAATCTTAATATGAATCTGTGCACAACATCAAAATCTTGATATGAATCTGTGAACAACATCAAAATCTTCATATGAATCTCTGAACAAGAAAATCTTGATATGAATCTGTGAACAACATCAAAATCTTGATATGAATCCGCGAACAACATCATAATCTTGATATGAATCTGCACACAACATCAAAATCTTGATATGAATCTGTGAACAACATCAAAATCTTGATATGAATGTGTACACAACATCAAAATCTTGATATGAATCTGTGTACAACATCAAATCTTAATATGAATCTGTGCACAACATCAAAATCTTGATATGAATCTGTGAACAAGAACATCTTGATATGAATCTGTACACAACATCAAAATCTTGATATGAATCTGTACACATCAAAATCTTGATATGAATCTGTACACAACATCAAAATCTTGACATGAATCTGTGAACAACATCAAAATCTTGACATGAATCTGTACACAACATCAAAATCTTGATATGAATCTGTGAACAACATCAAAATCTTGATATGAATCTGTGAACAAGAACATCTTCATATGAATCTGTACACAACATCAAAATCTTCATATGAATCTGTGAACATCAAAAGCTTGATATGAATCTGTACACAATATCAAAAACTTGATATCTATCTGTACACAACATCAAAATCTTGATATGAATCTGTACACAACATCAAAATATGACATGAATCTGTGAACAACAAGAAAATCTTGATATGAATCTGTACACAACATCCTGTACACAACATCAAAATCTTGATATGAATGTGAACAACATCAAAATCTTGATATGAATCTGTACACAACATCAAAATCTTGATATGAATCTGTACACAACATCAAAATCTTGACATGAATCTGCGAACAACATCAAAATCTTGATATGAATCTGTACACATCAAAATCTTGACATGAATCTGTACACAACATCAAAATCTTGATATGAATGTGAACAACATCAAAATCTTGATATGAATCTGTACACAACATCAAAATCTTGATATGAATCTGTACACAACATCAAAATCTTGACATGAATCTGTGAACAACATCAAAATCTTGATATGAATCTGTACACAACATCAAAATCTTGACATGAATCTGTACACAACATCAAAATCTTGATATACACAACATCAAAATCTTGATATGAATCTGTACACAACATCAAAATCTTGATATGAATCTGTACACAACATCAAAATCTTGATATGAATCTGTACACAACATCAAAATCTTGATATGAATCTGTGAACAACATCAAAATCTTGATATGAATCTGTACACAACATCAAAATCTTGACATGAATCTGTGAACAACATCAAAATCTTGATATGAATCTGTACACAACATCAAAATCTTGACATGAATCTATACACACCATCAAAATCTTGATATCTATTTGTTCACAATATCAAAACTTCATATGAATCTGCCCATAATACAAAATCTTGATATGAATCTGTTACAGAAAATCAAAATCTTGATATGAATCTGTAAACATCAAAATCTTGACATGAATCTGTACACATCAAACACTTGATATATATCTGTACACAACATCAAAATCTTGATATGAATCTGTGAACAACATCAAAATCTTGATATGAATCTGTACACAACATCAAAATCTTGACATGAATCTGTAAACAACATCAAAATCTTGATATGAATCTGTACACAACATCAAAATCTTGACATGAATCTGTACACAACATCAAAATCTTGATATGAATCTGTACACAGCATCAAAATCTTGATATGAATCTGTAAAACATTGACATGAATCTGTACACAACATCAAAATCTTGACATGAATCTGTACACACAACATCATCTTGATATGAATCTGTGACATCAAAATCTTGATATGTGTACACAACATCAAAATCTTGAAAATCTGTACACAACATGAATGACATGAATCTGTACACAACACAAAATCTTGATATGAATCTGTGAACAACATCAAAATCTTGATGAATCTGTACACAACATCAAAATCTGTATGAATCTGTACACAACATCAAAATCTTGAATGAATCTGTACACAACATGATGAAATGAATCACAACATCAGAATCTTGAACTGTACACAACATCAAAATCTTGATATGAATCTGTACACAACATCAAAATCTTGATATGAATCTGTACACAACATCAAAATCTTGAAATGAATCTGTGTGATATGAATCTGTACACAACATCAAAATCTTGACATGAATCTGTACACAACACAAAATCACACAACATCAAAATCTTGATATGAATCTGTACACAACATCAAAATCTTGATATGAATCTGTACACAACATCAGAATCTTGAAATGAATCTGTTCACAACATCAGAATCTTGATATGAATCTGTACACAACATCAAAATCTTGACATGAATCTGTACACAACATCAAAATCTTGATATGAATCTGTACACAACATCAAAATCTTGATAAATCTGTGATCAAAATCTTGATATGAATCTGTACACATCAAAATCTTGACATGAATCTGTACAAAATCTCTTGATATGAATCTGTACATCAAAACTTGATATGAATCTGTACACAACATCAAAATCTTGATATGAATCTGTACACAACATCAAAATCTTGATATGAATCTGTACACAACATCAGAATCTTGAAATGAATCTGTTCACAACATCAGAATCTTGATATGAATATGTACACAACATCAAAATCTTGATATCAATCTATCCACCACTATGTATAAAACAACACCAAAGTCTTGATTTTTTTAAACTGTGCACAACTTTTTAAACAACACAGAAGTCTTGATCTTTTTAAAGTGTGCACAACTTTTTAAACAACACGGAAGTCTTGATAATAATCTGTCTTTTATTTTGTGGTTGTTACAGCAGACGATTCAGCTTTAGACAAGTTGCAACTTCACATCTAAGGGCCGTGGAAACTCCTCAATCATACAAATAGAGAAATTATATAATAATACATCAAGTTCATCAACCTTAAATAGTGAAAAAAAATTGTCATGCATTTATTTATATTGGTCACTTTTATATAAAATTTTAAATGTAAGTGATTTCAATTTGACAAAAACAGTCGATGTAAACAGAACATACTGTGGAAATATTTGCCATATTTGGTAAATCATGAGTCTTTGGTAACAGATAATTTAATTTTAGCTAGCATTCTGACAAAATTTATACAGAAAATTAGCAATAAAACTGAAATATATTCTAAAAATACATCATTATCAGGTATTAATAAGTAATTGTTTGTTTCAAAAATGTAAATTCAAACATTTTATTCAGATACAAAATGAAGATTACATCACTTAAGATGCAGGAAATTAACTTTAACACTATAGGAATAACACTACACCATTAAATCCCATTCCGGGAGAATTTCCACGGAATTATCTCCCTGGGTTTTCAGTGACAACTGACAAACATATTTCAAATCCCCTGTTGTAATTAACCCATTAAGACACATTTGGACTGGTCTTGGTAATTGTTGTACAGAAGAGTCCATTGTTTTTCAGGGGTTGATGAGATAACTCAATAATGCACAGTCAAGTTAAAAGTTGAAAGATTTAAAAATAAAAGAAATTTTTAAATACAGTAAAACCTGTAAAACCCAAGACCAGATTTTTAAATATGTTGAACAAGTTTTTTAAAAACTGGCCTTTGAATCTTTATATAGAGGTATAGCAGGTTTTACTGTATGTTAACAAGTTTGGTTGAAATTGTTTTAAAGCTGCTGAAGAGGTTAAGAAATTCCAATTACTAAAAGATGGTCGACTCGATGACAATTTTCTCTTCATGGAGAACAATTACAACAATGTTAAAGTTGTCTTTGTGGACCTGAATGTTCTGTAAATTGATGTTTTTGTGTCACATTGTAACTCAAAACCATGTAACCCATGTAACATATATCTTGGTCTGGCGCCATGAAACATAAAAGTTAGTTAACCCTTTCACCCCTGAGTTTCTGAGTGGTATATTCTTTTCTACAGTTTAAGACCAGTTTATTGTGGTCTGTAGGGATGATAGGGTTAAGTCTCTAAACTTTAATCAACATTAGCTAATCCTGAGATGTGCTTGACTAACCTTCGGTTCAGGTGAGCTAAAAAACTGAAAGTAGATAAAAAGAAACAAAAACAAAAAAAAACAAAGAATTTAAGGATGATCCTCAACCAATATATGGAAAGTTTTCTTTGGCCAACAGTATGAAATAATAATACAGTTATGACATTCACTAACTCAAGTAAAGAATTGCAGAGATATATGTTGCTACAACTCTTTCTGAACACAGTGACATGGCAGTAGTGAAACCTTCCTATACTGGATACTCGTTTTTCATTTCTTCCCAGAAGGGAAATAATCCTTGAACAACTGAAGCAAAAATGTGTGTGTGAATTTACAATTCCACTTAATCTTTAGGGAAAAAGTAAAATAATCAGTTTTTTTTAAATCTTCAGATTGCACAACCTTGGTGGTATTTCATACCTTAATTATTTCACATTTAATTTCTTTGAACAAAAATTTCACAATTTGAACAAAAATTTCACAATTTGCCAGATGCAGCCAAGAGATTCTGTCCTACCAGACAGGTCCCTTTATAAAATATCAAGAGAAGGTCAATATATTGCAATTTAAGACCGATTATAACTGTGTCCAAAAAAAAAGAGAACGTATTTCACACTTTAAAAATGTTAACAGTAAATATATCTACATACACACATAATGACAAGTCAGATTATATATATATATATATATATATATATATATATATATATATATATAAACTGACCTATCAGAATATATATACGTATATACAAACTGACTAGTCAGAATATATATGTACATACAAACTGACCAATCAGAAAATATATAAATATACATACCTTCTAACCAATTACTACATTCACAAAAATGTGAAAAATTAACTATTGTCCACACCCTTACAATGTAAACTGTGTCTGCATTTGAACTTTGACCTAGGTTTTATATTTTGGCTAGGTACATATACATTCTATACATCCATTGTTATCCACATATTTTTCTTCAAAAATAGATGATAAAATTTCTCAATTTGACAAAAAGAGCATAATCATAATGGAAGTCACAATTAATGATAAATATATTTGAATATATAATATATAATAATAATGCAGGTGAACACACATGTATGGATGGTTTTACAAGATTGTTAGAGTTACCTCCCCATCATTTTTGTTACCCCTTGGAACAAATATTAAAAGCAAACTAAAGAAGTTCTTAATGAGTAATAATTTCCCCCAGCTTCTTTTGTTCCCTCTTTCCCTTAACTCACTCACCCCTAAAAACACATTTGGACTAGTCTAAGTTATTGATGTACAGAAGAGTCCATTGTTTTTCACAGGTTGATGAGTTAACAGTTTAAAAAAAAATGTCCTTCTGAGTTCCAATAATATTACTGAAGTCACATTTTCTAATGATTGAATTAGACTCCTTCCTTTACTTTTCATCAAAAGAAGTTATTATACACCAGTACCTTAGGTTAACATTTACAACTAATAAAAGAGATGAAAAGTCAAACTAAACTTTCTTGGTTTTACATCATCAGACTTGTATGATTGTACCTTTTTATAAATTCATTTCAATTAACAGAAATTATTGCAATCAGTGAAAATATGTCTATTCCTAAATGTACAACAAGAATCATTACTTCTGATTTTGACAGGAATTGTCGTGGTAACACGAAATTCTGCCCTATTTTGACATAACAAATATTGTTAGAAATAGCAATTTTCTAAAACCATCCATCGTTGTGCACCAAATAGGCACTGAAATTTGTCCGCTATTATTAACATTGGACTCTCATCTATACAATAATACAACTTAAGTGTAAAAGCTAGATCAAAATTGAGGCCTCAACAAGGGTGGAGAATAAACAAGTTCAGAGGACCAAAACGGGGTACTATTGTCCATACATATGAAATGGTTCTATGTACACAAAAAAAAAAAACAAAAACAAAAACTGTGTTATTCTGTACAGTTGTCCAACCGACAGCCGCTAAAAATGGAAGCACGGCGAATTTTGTAATAATGGTGATGAAAACGATCAGCTTCTATACTAACAAGCAAACACAATATCACATACTCCTAAGAAAACATCTCTTATATATGCTTTTGATCATCAATTTCATTTGCACCCCGTTTGAGGCCTCCATAATTTTTTTTTTTTTGTATATTTATATTGGCTAGGCCATGGGGCACATACGGGGAACAAAGAAAAAAAATATATAAATGAACAAATAAACAAAAAGACCTTATATACATGATGTAAACATTAAAAATGCACCAACACATATATATATATAAAATATTTGTCATTGAGATTTTTAAACTTATATAAAAAGCTCCTACAATACTTCATACATTGAGAATTCTTGTTCCTGTACCCCATCCCACCCTCTCATCCTGAATTCCTTCTCAAATGAAACTTAATATTAGATGATAGCAGAGAGAAAAATAAACATTACAGCACAACCATTATCGCTTGATTTGATTTCATAGATTATTCTATTTTGGCACCGACTTTATACTAATCGGCCTCTGATCCCAATTTTGACGGAGTTGTCAACGACAACTCAACATTTAAATAGTAGAATTCACAACCTTATCACCATAACAACTTGATTTTATAAACATGGTCAGATCACCTATAGACTATATAATTTTCACATATTACAAAAAAAAAAAATCAAACAGATGATTCCGTCATATTGAAAATGACCGGGGGTTTAGTGGCTCATGAACTTATGTACAATCCTCCATTACATATGGCGTATGTATCCCATCAGGACGATCCTGTTGATTCTCTTGAACAGTTTTTAATGATTTTTATGATAAATGACAAAATAAAAGATCACTCAGATGTCCTCATTACATGATAAATTCTAATGAAAAAAAAAATCGTTCACTAACAGTTCGGATTACCGTGATCCGACCCCATTCCCCTTGATAACATGTTCATATCCGTTCCACAATGTTCAGCTGCTATATTTCCGGATGAAAGTCCCATGGATGACATGGACATTTCCGCAGAGTCTATGGATTTACTACACTTATGTATCGATGCACTGTCAGAACTCGAATATTTCATGTCCCCATACTTAGCTGCACTATCGTTCATCATATAAGGACTGTTCTCTTGGCCTGATAAGTAAGGGAAAGCACTGTGTAGGTTTGACGAATCACCCCGACCACCCACGTTGTTACGACCACAGCCACCCATCGGTGTCATGGAGGTTGAACCTGAAATAAATTTGAATTATGAAAACTGAAAGCACTTACAGTGACATCTACAGGTCATTTTAGTTCATAAGATTGATACACAAAATAAACTCTCAGAGGACAGCTGTCTGGAGAAATGTTGCATGCAGTACATTGTACAGTCACATAACAAATTTAGAAGTAATCTGAGAGATCTTTTCTGGAGATGCTAAGCGGCTAATGTTTAGATAAAAGTTTAAGGAAATCAGGAGATTCAATGATTATAAAGTGGTCTGTTGTCTAAATTGTCTCCACTGTTAGTAAATTGCCTCATTATTCATCAACCCCTAAAAAATAATGGACTCTTCAGTAAATCAATGACCAAGGCTGTCCGAACATGTCTTTAGGGGTGAATGAGTTAATGAGCACTTCATGGCAATAGGTTCAAAAACTAATGAATGCACTTCATAAAGGGAGACTACTCTTGTAACCCAAGCAGTCATAGAAAAAACAGGTCATGTACTCGTGACTGACCAACAATGGTGACAAAAAAAAGAGAAAAAATGACATGTCTTCTTCTATCAATCAAGCTTCTTGAAGGCAGAGACAAAATGTAAGCGTGACTGAAGCAAATGCTATGTAAAGACCTTCACTTTCAGACGGAGAGTTTCAGAGGTTTCAAGACCATAAAGAGACAATGTATATATTTTTGTTCAAGATGGAAGAATTTGGAGAGACAAGATAGGTTCGGATAAATTATTACCTACAACGCGTATCACATAATATAGGTGTCCTAGATAAACTTTCCCTAGCTTCCATAGTCATCCATGTCATCGTCTTGGTCATCGTAGTGATTAGGAAAAGGTAGCAACAAGTTGCGTACCTTACCTGATAGCACGGCTTGTTGTGCGGCCAAGTCGTCCGCACTCAAGCCACGGTTGTTTGGCAACTCCTCCGTTTTCTCTTCCTCTCGTCTTTTCAAACAAGCTGCCTTTGGATTGAGGTTACGCTCTGAATCATAAAATAATAAAAAAAATAACATAGCATAAATAAAAATAACAGAAATAAAAATAACATAGAACAAATAAAAAACATAAAAAAGTTAAAAATACTATCATCGATCTCATAAATTGTATCTAAAATATTCCTCATACAATAAAACTTGCTTTAGTGACCACCAATGTATAAAGATCACCTGGTCATAAAGACCAGATTTTTGGCTGAACATTCCAAATAGTACCATCTGTGTACAAATACAAAGACCGCCTTCCTATAAGGATGGATTTTGTTGCGTCAATAAGGAGGTCTTTATAGTATGATAGTAAATTAAACCAATATGCTCAGCCATCTTAACAAAATTTTTAAATGTTTAATTATTTCTTAATCTGGCAGAAATTCTGCAAACACCTGAGAGACTATTCAAAAATTATTCCTGGAAAAGGTATCTTATCCTATCAATGTATCCTCTTTGTTTTTGTTGTTGTATTGTTGTTTTGTGTTCCACTCAAGAATCTTTCACTCATACGGAGACGAGGAAGAGAGGGGGAAGGGGGGGAGAGGGAAGGGGGGGGGAAGGGGGAGGGGGGGGGAAGTGGGAGGGGGGGGGGGGTGGGAGGGGGGGGGAGGGGGGGGGGGGTGGGGGGGGGGGGGGGGGGGAAGGAGGGTAGGGTGAGGGGGGATGATGATGTGTGGATGGGGTGGAGGGGGGGGAAGGGGGGGGGGGCGTCACCAAAATTATTATCATACTTGACAGTAGAACTATTAACTTGTTTTACATCAAAACACCATACAGGATTGTTTTGTTTGTTTACGGTTGTTTAACGTCCCACTCAAGAATCTTTCACTCATATGGAGACGTCACTAAATGCTAGCGAAGGGCTTCAAATTTTGGCCTATGCTCGGCACTTACGTACATCCAGCAGTGAGGGTTCTTTAACGTGGAAGATCATGATTGCATGAACAACATCTAATGTAAACAAGACCATCACTTCTTAGTCCTTTCTTGCTGAATTTAAAATATGATAGAAACCTATATTGGACACATGCCATCTAACAAAATACTGCTTACTGAAAACTCTTCTCTTTCCATTTTTTAACCTGATAGGAAAGAAACACTTTATTTACCTAACACATACTGAAATGATTTTTTTTTTTTTTAACAATCCAAGTTGATTACCTCCCTTTCAAAATCCTTATCATCACAATCGTTGTTATAGTGATGAAACAGTACATGCAAACCACTTATCAAAACCAAGAAAACGTATATTTATATCATCATTCTTTATGTTCTTATTTTTATCAACATTCCCTCAAAAGTGACCACATGACTGATCACATGCTTGTCATGTGACATCTAAAGAGATCACCTGCTTCCTGTTTGACACACACCTCGCACTTGCTGTTCAAGTGATGTGATTACATTAACTGCATGCTGTAAAATCATCAGTTTGGTCAATGGCTGGCTACTTCCCGAATGAAGGGTAACCATTTGGCCTAACTCTTTAAACGCTTCGTTAATATCTCGTACTCGTATCCTGTAAAAATTGTGATACACGTCATTTGAACAGTTTTACTCCCACATCCTGAGTAATTTGTGTGTGTATATACACGAGTACGTGTGTACTCAATGCTGCATGCTTCCATGGTGATTAGAATCAGATGATAAGAAGCAGTTTGTCAAACCTTTTAACCTGCTGAATATCTAAACAAAACAGACAATGGCTTGAAATCTCTTCGTTTTATTTTTTTTTAAGCCACTCATATTATTATGGTAAAAATAAGCTTTTAACCCTTTCACCACCAAATAACTTAATGGTATGGTCTTTTCTATTGTATCAGACCATTCTATAATGGTCTTTGGGGATGAAAGGGTAAAACACTAAAAATTATTTTTGTATATCTTTTGATGAAAATATTTCTAATTAATCAGCTATGTTGTTGACATTTCAGAAGAGTAACAGACATCACAACTACTTCAGCAAGAAAAGGGAGACAATTGCTTCATCAACTGTTCATTTTTGACCTTTATTCCCCTTTCTCTGTAAAACAAATTGATTAGTTGACATGGGTCTTTATGGTTCACTGACCTCGGACTTGCTGCTCCAAATTGGTTATAATGTTGACAGCATGTTGAAGTATCATTAATTTGGTCAGCGGTTGACTGCTCCCTGACTGAAGGGAAACCATCTGACCTAGCTCTTTGAATGCTTCATTTATGTCTCGAACTCGGACTCTGAAAATTCAAAAACAGGATTCAAACTCTCATCAGATTTGTCCTCAAGGTCACCGGGTCATCTGTTAGCCACTTTCACAACTTGTCAAGGTCATCAGTATTCAGATTCTTTTCATTTGTGAACAAAGTATAAAATGCTGCTTTGAGTTACATGCAAAACATGCTGTTCTCTTTGATGTCTATAAACATTCAGATATGACCTTAAATCAAGGTCAAAGTGAATTTTTAATGAAAAATAAAAGTCTATTCAGAGATAGACTACCTTTGGACATACAGCAGGCCATAACAAGAAACTTGGACAGAAATTCAAATGAATGGGAATAAATCAAAAGATTTTCTGATCATTTCTCTAGTGACCTTTACATTGATATATGACCTCTAGCAAAATATGGTTAGGAATTACTAGTGATGGATGCTAATAAGTATGACCTGCTGACCTTGTATATGAAATCTCAAATTTTCAGCTACATGGTGGCAGTGGCCATTATATGGTGAAGGGAAAAAGATAATTACATGAAAAGCCCACAAATTTAGGCCCCAGCAAGTCATAACCCCTCCCTGACCAAAGGTCAAAGGTTGTCTGAAGCATCATGCTCTAAACCACTACACCAAAAGGCCATATTTCCACAAGTTAAAGGTACCCAATGATGCAAAAAGACCAGAGTAAGGTCAAAAAGAGATAATAATTAAGTAATTAAAAATGACAGGAAAATCACATTTATACAATTTAAGATCATAAATTAATAAAAAAAATATACTTCACAGATAAAGCTAGGAAAATAAACAGATGAAATATTGAATACAATAATCAGTTTAACTGTTACATTTAAAACTGAAAACATTAACCAAAACAAAGGTATAATATAAAAACCTCAAGTCAAAATGTTCAATATATCAATGTGTGTGTGCATGATTGTGTATGATTTTGTGTTTGCATGTGTGTATGGATTTGTGTATGTATGTAGGCGTGGGTGCTTGTGTGGTACATCTGGACATTAATTAGATATCAAATAAGTACGGACGTTTGATATGATACAGAACTTTCTCTGGTGTGTGCGTGTATGTATGTATGTGTATGTACATATGTATATACATATGTATGTATGTGTATGTATGTATGCATGTGTGTGTATGTATGTGTGTATATATGTATGTGTATGTATGTATGTATGTATGTATGTGTATGTATGTATGTGTGTATATGTATGTGTGTATGTATGTGTATGTACGTAGATTGTGTGTATATATGTGTGTATGTATGTGTGTGTGTATGTATGTGTGTGTGTATGTGTGTGTGTGCGTGCATGTGTGGCACATCTGGATTAGATGATAAGTACAAAGATTGACATGATACAGACCTTTCTCTGGTGTGCGTGTGTGTGTGTACATATGTGTGTATACATATGCATATGTGGCACATCCAACATTCATTAGATGATAAGTACAAAGATTCACATGATACAGACCTTTCTCTGGCATGCGTGAGTGTGTGTACATGTGTGTATACATATGTGTATGTGTGTGTGTGCATGTATGTATGTGTGTGTACATATGTGTAGATGTGTGTGTGGCACATCCAGACATTAATTAGATACCTACAAAGTGTAACATGATACAGACCTTTCTCTGGCATGTGTGAGGGTGTGTACGTATGTACATATGTGTGTGTGTTGGGGGGAGGGGTGGGGGGCATATCCGGACATTAGATACCTACAAAGTGTAACATGATACATACCTTTCTCTGGCATTATTGGCTTGCCGTCTTACTCTCTCTCTTTCTGCTTTTGCTTCAGGAGATTCATCCTCTTCATTTGGTTCACTTCTACTAGACGTAATCAGAGAAATATTTTATATAGTACAACTGAAATGTTTACGTGACCCTGTATTTTACCATAGTTACAAAACTTGTCTATTTATCTCTAGATTTAGATTGTAAGCTTATAATATTCTAGTTATACTGTCTGTACTACTGGTTATTCATACCTGTGATCCATTTAGAACATATATCATGAAGGCCCAGGTACTACTTTTATGAGTGAAGTATTCTTTGTTCAAATACAGATACCTTAAAAACAGATGAATCATTTCTATCTGAAAAACTGGAACTACCAACTTTCAAACAATGATTAAAAAGTCCTCTCTATATTCGCATACCTCCGTCTCTTACAATACACACCAGGGCCTGGCCCCATAAAACTTGAGATTTAAGTCTGAGAATATTCTCAAATTAGCCTGCTTAGCCAATCAGAGTTCCAGATTTGTCAGATTTGAGTATAATTTAAGACTTAAGTAATTTTTTAGTTTTATGGTGCCACGCCCAGATATATCACTGATGTACAAGGTACACACCGAGATCGTTTAGAAGGAGGGCCACCACTAGTGCCCCCTGGTGATGTCACACTTTTTGATCCCTCGCCTGAGCTGCATTCACTTTTTGTTGACTCCACTTCGTTCTTGTCGTTTTTCTCTTCTTTAACATTTGAATCGCTCTCTGATGCTTGTGCTGTAAGAAAAAACGTGAAATTAAATTGGGTTTCTCGTAATGTTATAGACACAAATTCAACACTGGTATATGCTACAACCATCTCTGATTTGGTATAAGGAACTTAACCATTTTGTTGAAATAATTTTTATATATTTACAGTATATCTTACTTTTAACTCTTCAACCCCTGAAAAACAATGGACTCTTCCTTAAATCAAGGACTTAAATCAGCCCAAACGAATCTTTAGGGGGTGAATGGGGTAATTCAGGTATATGGAAGTGTTTGTTATAATGATATGAACTGGGTTTTTGGACTCTGGTTAACACTCTCTATTACTAATACTGAGGGAGACTTCTCAGTATCACTGCTACTCTGTGAATTGTTTTAACATTCAAAGCTTGTACATACCATCTATAGCCTTATTATCTGTACTGGCCCGGTTATCTGATAATGAGTGGTGACTACCCTGAAATACAAATACAAAACATCATTTGTAAATTTACGACAAACTTTCTCAGCGCCGATCTTGTTCTCATATTTGACATCATTAAGGCTGCATATTCAACACACACCGTAAAATCAACTGTTATCATTTACTGCTCATCTGGACAAAAATAACCACTGACTTCTGTACATGTAATCAAAACATATACAGCAGAAAAACATCCCCCCAGTTTTTGTATTTTTATTAACATGTGTTTTTACATCTGCTTCTGTGTTAAAGCAATTGAAATGTTCATCCATCAAAACACATGTGTGCATCATCACATAATGGTTTTTTCATCATCTCTCAGTAAGTGAGCTCTTTATGGTGGGAGGTAGGATTACTTTAACCATGTGTACAGATGGTAAAATCTAGTCAGATGGCTTTCTGCATGTTAAACAACTGGTTATCTCCCTTGAACAGCAGGACCTGCCTACACTAAAGCACAAACACAGACAAAACAAAATGACAGAAGGAAGAGAAATTGAAAATGCCAGAAATTACCATCAATCTTTATAAACAAGTTGATCTGGAATACTAGTTGTAAATAACAATAGAAGAACATGTTTATCCCATTTCATTATATTCTGGGTTTTTTTTTAATCTATTTATAAATATTCAATTTTTTTCTTATTCTCATCAACCCTGAGAAAAAAAATCTCTTCTGTGAATCAATGACTTAAATGGGTCTTTAGAGGTAAATGGATTAATTGTCGTATATTATTTCAAATCAAATTTTGTTTCCTTTATTTTTTTTTTTTGGTCAGTTTTTTTCTTGGTTTTTAGATTTAATTTGTCAAGAAAAAAAGGACAGGTCATCCAAAATTTTGACATCTTTATCTGTTGATTAGAGTCAGAGCACTAGAGGGGATATAAAGAGAAAAAATAGCACATTTGGGTAAATTAGGAGGACAATTTTCATCCCAGGAACTTGTTAAAATTAAAAGATTCAACAGATACAACAGATACAAATCTGTTAAATCAATCTCTCTTTCTTTCTCTCTCTCTCTCTCTCTCTCTCTCTCTCTATATATATATATATATACACACACACACATACTGTAGAATAAAAAAAAATTGTGGCTTTTCAATTTATCAACAAAATCTGAACCAAGACAAAATTTTACATAAATTATACCTTGTAATAGTAATAGGTTCCTTTACAAACAGGTTTTTTTATTTCAACAAAATGTAATGTCAATGAATTTGTTTTATTTCCAAAACAACAAAATTATTTTAACCCCATGATATTTTCTAATTCTACAGTGTATTTGGTGAAATCAGAAATTTTCTTTGGGTTAAAATTAAATTTCACTGAAATGACCAAGTAATCATATTTTACATAAATGATTATACTGTAACTACAAGAAACAGTAAAAACAATCTGGGTCTTTTGTAAAGGAAACTTATTCCATCACTAGGCATGTTATACACAAATTTTATCATGGTTGTAATTTTGCTGTTAAACGAATACAACGAAATTAAAACTCTAACGAAATTTTCTGAATCTATAATATTTATACACATCTTCTTCAATACCATCACTATATCTAAAAGCAGCATAATTTTACCAAATAACAATTGCACAAATTTTAATCCCATCTGCTTTAATAATTTTTGCACCTTTTCCAACATTTTGAAAACTGAACGGCTTTAGCAAATACAAACATGATAATACGATATTAAGACCTTCACAACAACAAAAAAATGAGCTGTAATCCAGATGACTGCCTCAAGAGCTTAATCAAATGCGGAATGTAAGATGAATTGCGTTTTGACATGCATCGCTTGAATGACAATGAGAAATTTCACCACACACTCTCCCCGGCTTTGGCATAGATAATACCTTGTTATCTAAAACTCGTATTAAATGTTTGACTATTTGGAATGATAAAAACTACTTTAAAAACAATTCTGGAAGAACACATAAAAACAGCATACAGTCAGAGGCATTGAGATATATGGAATGTTTTTGTCAAAATGGGGGAAAAAAATCACTGTAAAATTTTAAAACCCCACCCCTATCATTGCCATATGTGCAGCCATTACAGTGCTGTGTAAATGTGTGTGGCATTTGTGTTTAGAGAGAGAAAAGAGTTATTTTGGGAGACATCAAATATATCATGGGAGAAAATGATAGAAAGACTTTCTCCATCTCTCTAAACTGGTCTTGGCCAATAGAAACAAAATTCAGTGAATTTTAAAAGCTTTTCTATGATTTTGAGATGAGAACGCACAGAATGTAAGTGTGATGTGTAGAAGACACTTGATGTATCATAAAACATTGTGATGTGTAGAAGACACCTAATGCATTATAAGACACTGAATGTGTGTATAAGACAGTGAACTATAAGATAAAATGATGTGTAGAAGACACCTGATGCATTATAAAACCGTGTGATGTGTGTATAAGACAGAGAATTATAAGACAAAATGATGTGTAGAAGACACTTGATGTATTATAAGACATTGTGATGTGTAGAAGACACCTAATGTATTATAAGACACTGAATGTGTGTATAAGACAGTGAACTATAAGATAAAGTGATGTGTAGAAGACACTTGATGTATTTTAAGACAGTGTGATGTGTGTTTAAGACAGAGAATTATAAGACAAATTGATGTGTAGAAGACACTTGATGTATTTTAAGAGTGTGGTGTGTAAAAGACACCTGATGTATTATAAGACAGTGATGTGTAGAAGACACTTGATGTATTATAAGACAGTGTGATGTGTGTAGAAGACACTTGATGTATTATAAGACAGTGTGATGTGTGTAGAAGACACTTGTTGTATTATAAGACAGTGTGATGTGTGTAGAAGACACTTGTTGTATTATAAGACAGTGATGTGTAGAAGACACTTGATGTATTATAAGACAGTGTGGTGTGTAGAAGACACTTGATGTATTATAAGACAGTGTGATGTGTGTAGAAGACACTTGTTGTATTATAAGACAGTGATGTGTGTAGAAGACACTTGTATTATAAGACAGTGTGATGTGTGTGTAGTAAGACACTTGTTTGTAGAATAAGATTAGACAGTGATGTGTAGAAGACAATTTAAGATGTATCATAATTATAAGACAGTGTGGTGTGTAGAAGACACTTGATGTATTATAAGACAGTGTAATGTTTAGAAGACACTTAGTGTATTATAAGACATATAATACATTTTATTTTGTGTTTTGTATTATAAGACAGTGTGAGGTGTAGAAGACACTTAGTGTATTATAAGACATATAATACATTTTATTTTTGTTTTAGAGTTTACTTTGTCTTTAAGTATGGAAGTTGCAGTGGCATATCATGAAATCAAAACCTTACTCACCATTTGGTCTATATGTCCGGACATCCCCATACCCGGATAATTGCTTAAGCCTGGCATTCCATTGGAATGTGATGAATGCATTAAGGGCATTCCTTGGTGCCCACCAGGCATGCCCGGCATTTGTGGTTCTCCTGCATGGTGACGTAAAACATGTATTGCATCGTCCAGTCTTTCCTCCATCCTGCTTTGCTGATGTGGAGAAAAAAAATCCTCTCAAAATATGCAGACTTGCAGATTAAAATCTATATATCTCAAATTATGTATTTGCAGAAAAAAATACATTTTCTTCTTTTGAAATAAAGAAATGCAAATCAAAAGTATTATACAGAAGGAAAGTAAATAGATTCTAGACTGGTTTTTCCCACTGATTTTTTAAAATCTATTTTTCCAATATTGCTTAAAATGTATAATCTAAGTTCTCCTCAACTTCATTAAGGTCGGCAAAAATGCCAAATCAGAGACATTTCAGTTACCTATATGGACCGAGATAGATGAAGTTATGTTAACTCATCAAGTAATATGAATTTACAGGAAAATACAAATCAGCTTTGTTACTCCACAATCCATTATACAGTATAATTGGAATTTTTGCCCCTGGTTATTTTTGCCCTTTTAAAACAGAGAACATACTGACCAGGTCAATAAATTTGTCCTAAATTGCTAGTCACATGGATGCCATGACAATCCATGCTTCAATTATTCAGCATGAAAATTAAGCCTTCACTTTAAATTCGCCCTCTCATCTCTGGGCAAATATTACATGGGAGTGAAAAATTCCAGGTATACACAGTATATGGATGTTTAAACTGGGAGAACAGATACTAGAAATCATAATACTGACCATAATCTAGGAAGAAAATAATTCCAAAAGTGAACAAATTTACAAAAATGTTTCCTTGTCAATGATCAAAAATAACTTTATATTTATCTCATTACTGCTTTGATCATATCAAGTTTATTACTATTTTTTATCATTTGTAAAATTCACATTGTTTTTTTTTTTCCATTTTTTTTTTCTTTGATCAAATTGGAAATAGAAAACGCTGAAATTGTGAATTCCAATGACATCGGCATGATCATTGGGAATGCCAGGCACCACATGGAGACGTAAGAAAAGAACAAAATTTTCAAAGACAAATGACAAAGGACAGGTAATTAATGATGATGAACGTGCAATGAATATATGTCAACACACCTGTCAATCAAAGAGTAAAAGTACAAGTACCTGCTACTGATAAAATTTAAAATAATGGAAATATGCATTATCCTCAGGTTTGGATGAATAATATGTCAATAACCTACTCTTTATGTAATATGTTTTCCTTTTTGTGTTAAATGATTTTTGTCTATCCTCTACTACCAGTAAACAATTTCTTTTCCTTTCTGAGTTAAATTATTTTTTCTGTACTACATTAAATAAATTCTATTCCTTTCTCCGTTAAATTATTTTTTCTGTCCTATATCAAATAACTTCTTTTCTTTTCTCTCATAAATAATATGATCTTTTTGCTCTCTTTCAATTATCTTTCACTTTCTCTTTTAAATAAAATCTTTTTCTGCACCAAATGTCTTGGAAGGCTATACATTTGTTTTCACAGTTGATAACATCATTTCCTTTAAAAGTAAGCAAGAACCATTAACTCTTCAACCCCTGAAAAACAATGGACTCTTCTATAAATCAAAGACTTAGACCAGTCCAAATTTGTCTTTAGGGGTGAATGAGTTAAGCTCTAACACTTTCATTTGATTTCCAAGGCAACCTCTGTTCTTCTGCTATAAATTGACCATAACTGACACTAACTTACAGTTTATTGCTGAATTATAATTAATTTTAAAAATAGGAATCTGATTGGTTGAAAATTCAAATTCTTCATCCAAACCTGATTGGATATGAAAAACTCTGATCCTTAATACAAATCAGACCATCAAGTGTTAGCATACCTCCGCCATATCAACATGATCACGAAGAACATGAATTGCATCATCCAGCCTCTCTTCCATTCTGCTTTGCTGTGATTGGTCCAATTTGAACAGAGTTGTTAGTGAAAAAAAGACATGCATCACTATGTATCCATGATGAAAATGAAATGACGTAACCAGGACAACAGAGAAAACCACAAGAAAAGTCTGTACTGATGATGCCAAGAAGTGATTATGAACGAAACCCAGAAATTTGTGTTATGATAAAAAAAAAAATGAAAATTATGAAATGAGGGTGAAATCTGTCTCATCAGAAGAAACTATACAGATGTGTAATTTTGAAAGACCTAAAATGATTCCAATCTTTACACAAGTACAGAAATTTCTAAAAGTACATTTTCCCCACAGATGACCTCTACATGCTACGTGGCCCTTAACAATGTGGTTATAAAAGGAAACATAACATGCTCTAATTCTTCAGAATATAAACATGTCAAGATGCATAATATCAAAAAAAAAAAACCAAAAAAAAAAAAAAAAAAAAACCAAATAATTAATTCAACAATCATATGATAGATTATACTTCAAAATTATAAAGAATGTCATTTTTCTTTAAACTGCATTTTTTTTAGTCAAAAAAGAAAATGGAACAAAATTGAATGAGACGAATGATATGGAAAATGAAGTGTAAGCCGCAAAAAAAAAAAAAAAAAAAAAGGATAGAAAAAAGACAAACGTGAAAAAATAAGATACTGTCAAACTTGCATTAAAGGCACCTCTGTATTAAGGGCACCTGCCTTTATGGGTCATTCAAATATAACCTTAGTGAAAGGGACATTACTTGTGTTTAACCCCCCCCAAATTATTTCAATTTTTTTCTACTGTTACTACATGTACTTGTAGTAGATGTACAATAACAAATAAGAGCTATACAAAGGCATAACAAATCTTACATTCCTACATATACTGTGGAAATAAGGTTAGGTCCAGTGTTTTCATATAGAAATAGTAAGGTTGAGTTAATCAATTGCAGGTGAGTAAGTGCCATACCTGGGTTTCAAACATTTTTCACCAAATATATAAGGATATATGGATTCTTATGCCTGCGTATGTCTTTTTTTTGCTATTGTTTATCAATCTAAGAAGTGAAAAAGGTAAATAACAATTATGGGGGGGGGGGGGGGGGGGGGGGGGGAGGGGGGGGAGGGGGGGGGGGGGGGGGGGGGGGAGGGAATCAGCTAATGTCTCTTTAACCTTTTTATAATGAATAAACCTTTTTTAAATGGCCACCTGGCTATAACGGCTACTTTTGCCTGTTCCCTTGGGTAGCCTTTATAGACGTTCCCTTGGGTAGCCTTTATAGACGTTCCCTTGGGTAGCCTTTATAGACGTTCCCTTGGGTAGCCTTTATAGACGTTCCCTTGGGTAGCCTTTATAGACGTTCCCTTGGGTAGCCTTTATAGACGTTCCCTTGGGTAGCCTTTATAGACAAGTTTACCTGTATGCTAATAATTCTCTCTACCATCAATGTAGTATGAGCTGTCTAAAGTAGAGGAATAAATTTATCTTGAATACTACAGGAATGACCTTACGTTTGCAAACTCTATCAGAAGTTGTTAAAATATAACACATAAAAAAAGAGGAAATATTATTTAGCATGCAATCCACAACATACAACTGAAGAAAAAAACACCCATCACCAAAAACAAAAACACAAAACAAAACAAAAAAAACACAAGAAGGTGTCAGATTGGAAACATTAAAAAATGAAGCCGGATGCAAAAAGGTCAGTTAAATATTGGTGTGTTGGTTCGACTTACCAATGAGTGTAATGGATTGCCGCCTTCATACTGAGGTGAGGTAGAGGTCTGTGTTGCGGGTCTCTGCCACTGGCTGGAGGAACCTGTCAAGACAGAGTGGGAGTGTCATTACATACACTACTCAATGACCCCTAAAGCCTCATTTGGTCTCAACCATTTCAAAGACCAGTAAAGTTCACTGTCATAAATCAAGGCTGTATGATTTGAAATCATTTGTGTAATTTTAACTTTAACTTGATCACCCCTAAAAAAGGACAGTAGACCATTCTATTTCTTGACTTGGCCGAGTCTAAATGTGCCGCCCACAGGGGTTGATGAGCTAAGATCTGAGTCTGTAAACTTTGTGAAATATTTTCAAATGTAACAATGACAATGGACCAAAAGAGACTTACCATTCATCTCAATCCCCAGCTACAAAAACTCAACCCAGATCTCACAAAATTTACGACTGGTGTTACACTAACCCCTTCAGTTAATTAATTCTTAATTTCAGGAGAATTGTTGAAAAAAGGATATATGGTCTACACCTCACAAATGGAATGGACAGTGAGGATTTTTGTTAACTTTTGTTGCTTTCTGCGACATGGGATGTTGGTTTTCTGATTTTCTAATTAGACTAATGACTTTCATAATTATGCCAAGCAATTGCCCAAGAAATAGTAACAACCTTTTTATAGACAGTCAATGGAATCAAACTAGGGACAGTGAAAGCTAATGATGTGAGCCATCACGAGCACTCTGTATTGGTGGTTCAAAGATAATTGACCAAATACAGGGGTGGGGATGATACTGGTATAGAAGGAATGTAACTACAACTCACTAGATATAGGGGTGGGGATTGTACTGGTGTAGATAGATTGGAACCACAATTCACCAGATATAGAGGGTGGGGATGATACTGGTGTAGATGGATTGGAATCGTAACTCAACTGATATAGGGGGTGGGGATGATACTGGTGTAGATGACTTGGAACCATAACTCACCTGATACAGGGGGTGGGGATAATACTGGTGTAGATGGATTGGAACCGTAACTCACCTGATATAGGGGGTGGGGATGATACTGGTGTAGATGGATTGGAACCGTAACTACTGCTTGTATGGTCTGTTGGTGAATATATCTGAAAAACCAACAAACATACATCACTCAAAATATCCAGAGAAATTATACATAAGCATACATAATACTGCGTGTGTATAGACAAATTCAATTACATGTACCTATAACCAGGTAGGGTGGAGTTTCTTGAACCCTTACTTGACCTGAGCGAGTTTAAATTTTAGGTACAATAACACTGGCAAAGGATATCATTCCTACTTGTCACCATATCTATTAGTATACAGGTAGAATTAAATTTATTTGTTTTCTGAGGCCCTGGTATTTGAGGAATTATAAATAATGAAGAAATTTTCAGAAAAATGTTCGAATGTTGCACTTTAGTGTCAAATAATACGTGGGAGATATTTTAATTCTAATTAAGTTGTTACAGACATTAGTAGTCTAGGGCGTGGAGATCAATATCAAGTTTTTAATTTTATAATGATAGGTAAGGTCACAGTTTGCTCTAGGTCATTTTAATATAGAAATTTCTTTTGAAGATATCATTGTTGACAATAAACGTAGAACATGGTTTCCTCACTCAATTTTTGACTTCTCAGAATTCCTAAGTGTTTTCTCTCCTTTTTTAAAATCAAACTTACGAAAACATCAATCAAGTTCATTAAAATATGGAATCACCTATCATGCTGTTTTGTTTTTGAAAAAAAAAAAAAAAAAAAAAAAGACAAAAAGAAATTCCTAAATTGATTGAAAACACATTGTTATTGCATGCTTCAACGGAAACAAGATTTGACAGATACTTTCAGGTCATGAATATTAAAAAGATATTTGTTATGCATGACAAAATTTCCGTCATGGTAATAGGGAAATTTAATAGATGCATAATTTACAATTATGTGACCAAGACTGAAAGTTCAAAGGTTAAAAAACAAAAAAAAACAAAGAAGAAATATATTGCTGGCGATATAAATGTTTAATGACATCCAATGATATCCATGTTGCCATAGTAACATGAAACATGTAAAGACCTCAATATTTACTAACAAAACTGTCACCATTATGATAAATTCTGACTACAGTTACCATGGTAACATCAAAGTATTACTTACTGATGCTAATGCTTTATTTATTGCGTCTCCTGTCTGTGAGCCTCCTTGGTTACCACGGCTACCCATCATATCGGAGCCATTGACTGTAGGAGAGGTACTTGAGTATGATGTAGTCGGAATACTTGTTCCTCCACGGAAAGTGGACATAGGGGGAAGCCCAGACGATAGCATGTTTTCTTGTGAGGGTGATACGGTGGGGTAACCCTGTAATTAAATACCAAATCATGTAAATATTTGTAGATTTGTCAATATTACTAATGTCCAACTAGATCAGACACACATCAGTGGTACAACATGTTGAATCTGTGTGATGGGGCATATTCTATAGGTCTACCAAGCAAAATTGGCTTAACAACACAAAGTCTAAATTGAATCATACCAGGGGTGACAGATTTGTTTTCCTCAACAAAAATATTAGAGCTACAGTAATACATGAAGTGACACTTTACATGTGCATTCCCATGTTTAGAAAATATACCTTACTGTTTTGGTTTTTGACAGAACCCAGATGTGCCACTTTACTTTGTTAGACCTGTACATAGGTTATATAAAAGTGGCCAATCACAGAACTGCATTAAAATTCAAATCATTACCTTTAATCATAAAATGTTTTCTTTTAAATGATGAAAAAAAGTACTCAATGCAGTTCTGAATTACCACAAACTTAACTTTACATGAAACTAATACGTTGACCTTCTTTGACTATCATTAAACAAACATTTTTATACAATTTTTATGGAAGTTAATGAGTGAGCACCTGTATATAGTGTATTAGAATTTTTTTTTGTCTCTCTAGAATACCGCCATCCTGATGGAGAGCAGTGAAGTGCATGGGTGAGAGGTAGAGATACTTTCAGGTTACAGTCTTACTAACTATAATCAAATAGATAAATATAACATGTGAAAAATGTAACCATTATTTTCAATCCCCATAAAGTTAGTCTCTTCTCGTACCCCCATATACATATTAGGATAGAAAAGCCCAACAGGAAGGGAAAAGGAATTGATTCAACACTGGAAAGTTTTGAATGGAAAAAACATGTAATAATCACAAACACTGAGAATGGATTTTCCAGCAATTTTTCTTAATCTTTTAATCTTGTTTATTTTAATTAAACAAATATTGATAAACAGTTTTCATACCTATTTCTAAACAAATAACAATAACAACGGGGTATTACTCAACCGGTTCATCAATATCATCAAAGGGTTTGGGTGAAATTAATTGATTGTTCAGTTTTGTTGTTTGCAATTTATCTCAAAAGTACTTGTGTGAATTATTTTGAACTTGTCAACCCCTGAAAAACAATGGAATCTTCTGTAAATCTAGGACTTTGACCAGTAGCAATTGGATATATATATATATATATATATATATATATATATATATAAATATATATATTTACACACACACACATATATATATATACACACACATAAAATATATTATATATACATATACATATTTATATACATATATATATATATAAATATATATATATTATATATATATATATATATATATATATCCAGATGCACATCTATATCAAAGTTTATTATCAGGACTCTGCTTTTATTCTTTATAAAGAATCACAAACAGCTCATTATTGCTTTGTCCACACCTTAAGCTACTACTTCAAGTTCCACCATCAACTACATCTAATACCATACAGATTGAAGTAAATATTTATATATAGTTCTCCGTAATTAATCACCATACATATGGATCAAAGCCAACATAAACACACAAAATATTTCCTGTTTGTAATATCACCACAAAATTTAGAAATCAGAGCCATTGCCATGACAACCATGACCTCATTAAGTGAAGGTTGTTGCTGATGAGGTTACCATGGTGTCACCAATTTCCTGTAGAACTATAAATTTCTCTGTAATTTAACATTCCAATGCATGTAGCAGATAATTTTATTTAAAATATTTATCCAGAGCCAACATAAAAATAGAACAAGAAGATATCTAGAGTGGTATTGTCCTAACTGTAACCACAATCTTGAATTATTTTCAAATAAATCAGAAAGTCCCCCTGAAAGACAGACATAGCACCAAATTACTAGTTCAAGAATTATAACACAGAATTGAACAAACTTCCATGATTATATCTGTACTTTTGTTAGGGAACATAGGATGAATAATGCAACGGACATAACTGTGAGATTTCTACAGCAACCATAAAACAATTCAGATATATGTGCAGTAAGACTAGAATATTTAATTAATTTCCCCTCCAGTCTTGAGTTCTGTAGTTATTTCAACTGAATCTATTAACATGATATAAGTTGTTGACCCCCCCCCCAAATGCTAGGACAGCTTAGTACAGGTCAATGAAATGTTTTACTATTAGTGGACAAATGAACAAAGATGAATTAGGAAGTCTAGGTCTTCTCTTAACAGAATAGATAAACTACATGTACATGATGTATTGTGATCATATCAAAACTTTTAATTCTTTATCAAACTTTAGTACCTTACATACAAAACTAGTAATTCCCTCTTACAACATACACACCATCGACCTAAATCCAATACCGATTATCTAATATTTTCACAGTTTCTATAACAGAATCTGTTTTTTCAGCACAAACACTTAACAGACAAGGCATTATCACATGTCAAACTTTTTTGCATGCTACTATCTCTGTGTTTTTGTCCATAAATCGCAATTTCTCATGAGAATTAGCGGTGGTTGTCAATGTACACCCAAAATTAATGGTTGATGCCACAACAAACAGTTATCATCTTCACTGGCCAATCATTGGTGCCAATCAGTGTTATCTGTGCGTTGTTTTTTTTTAAATTTAATTCTGAATTTGGTTTTTTTATCTTTTCTAAATTTGAGCTAAAATAATAGATAAGTAGAGAATATTGATTTCTCCTTTTCTTTATTTCTTTTATTTATAAGAAGATATGTTCTACAACAATGAACACTTTCATTAAGGGTCTAATCCAGTACTATTTACTGTATGCCTGGAATTTTGGTCCTGTACAATTTTTTGCCCTTAAGTGAGAGGGCGAAATAAAAATGAAAGCAAAAATTTCTAGCTAAATAATTGAAGCACAGACATAAATACCATCCAGAATATTATGGTGATTTAGGGCGAATTTAAGACAGGGCGAATATGTTTTATGTTGTAAAAGGGCGAAAATACCCAAGGGCGATACTTTCAAGGTATACAGCAGTACAAACTTAAATTAAAGCCCCAGGGCCTGGCACCATAAAACTTAAGAATTACTTAAGTCTAAACATTTTACTCAACTTTGGCTAATCGTGTAATCTGATTGGCTGAGCAGGCAAAGTTGAGAAAATTCTCAAACTTGAGTAAATTCTCAAATTTTATGGTGCCGGGCCCAGGACTGCCCATTCATGCTCAGTTAGAGCGTCAATTAATTATGATTAATTCATTCACCCATAAAGACATATTTAGACTGGCCTAAATCATGGAAGCAATGATTTACAAAAGAGTCCAATGTTTTTCAGAGATTTATGATTGATATCTTAAAAACTACCAAGTGACTTTTTTTGTCTGTAACCAGATGTCCCCATTCTCCAGAATCGAAAAATTTTCCGTTCACAAAAACATAAACATATCCAGCAAATAAAGATAAATTCATTTTGGAGGGGATAAGACCTTTTTTCCAAAGGGAAACCCATTTTTATATCTGTATAGTCTAAATAAAATTAATACTATCTTAATATTTCACAACCGAACACGATATCCCTCTTATGTATATTCAAGCATAAAAAATTATGAAAAGTAACTGTCTTAGTTCTGTATTTATTTGCATTTTGTCATTAAAAATGTGAGAAATATTTTCATATTCTTTTTCTTTATTCTAATTCTTGTGGATTTTGAACATTTCTGCTAACCACAAATACCAATACTAATCTTTCACATGGATACAAATCTGAATTTCAGATAAAACCTTAAAAAAAATTTGAGTATGCCGTAAGATATTAGTTTTCAAGATATTATCAAACATCATTTCCTGTAAATCTGGGAAAGGTTAAAGGTCAAGATGATGAGGAAGTCTAGAGTTTATGATTCAAGATTTACTGCATGTCTCCAATCATCTTGTTAGTTTTTGACAGCTTGTTTATAAAATAAAGTGCTTATAAAATACATATCTGTGAGGGTCTCTAACAGTAATAAAATACATATCTGTGAGGGTCTCTAACAGTAATAAAATACATATCTGTGAGGGCCTCTTCAACAGTAATAAAATACATATCTGTGAGGGCCTTCAACAGTAATAAAATACAGATCTGTGAGGGCCTCTAACAGTAATAAAATACATATCTGTGAGGGCCTCTAACAGTAATAAAATACATATCTGTGAGGGCCTTCAACAGTAATAAAATACAGATCTGTGAGGGCCTCTAACAGTAACATATAATAAAATACATATATATATGAGGGCCTTATATAACAGTAATATAAATACAGATCTGTGTAACTAAAAGAGGGCCTGCTAAACAGTAATATAAAATGTCATATCTAGTGCGGGAAATTATTTTTATTTGGGGGGGGGGGAATCAGCCTATATTATATAAGGAGGAACAAACACTGCTGTACATGTATGTTCTTTTGAACTTTTTTGTATCAACATTTCAACTCAATAATAAAGATCATACTTATTCAACTGTGTGCAAATGACTCGAAACTTACCCCCATCCACCTCTAAATTAATCTGCAACATGTAACAGCTAATGTTTAGAAAAGTCAGATTAACATTTTCAGTTAACAAGATGCCGAGCAAATTCAATAATCCATTCTTGGTATTTTGGAAACAAAAGAAAAAAATCTTCTTTTAGCAATTATCCAAATTTTAATTACTTTATAGGATGCTAAAAACTGATAAACAACACCGATGTCTGAATGGTTTTCACATCTGGTGTATATCTGTACAATGAGTAAGTTGTAAGTATTACAGTTGCCATGGAAACCCACATGCAAAATTCACCTTCTATGTGCGGGGGTCACAATCAGTTGTGCTGACCCTTGACAAGACTTCCCCTTGTCAGAATTTTGTCTAAAAACAGAGGAAAACCGTGTTCAGCATCAATGACAAATCGCGATGCGGTTGCCAGCCACCATGCGGAGCATCCTACTTTAATTGCAGCACCGCTTACAATATGTGTTATGTCTTGTTGGGAACAAACAATAAATTCTACACTGTTATATGTTACAACAACTTTTCCCCCTACCTGTTCTCCCTATGTAGACATAGTAACTTTTGTTTATAACATTGATCAAGTTGGTTAAAAGGAATTATCTGCACCAAAACCTCTCACATTTTCTTTTAATATATATACGGTGTAAAAAAAAAAGTGAGTGTAAATATAACTTAAATATTGAGTATGATGACTACCAAGAAGTACAGAGTTGAGTATATAAAAATACAAATCTGAGTATGAGTATAATATATACAAAGTATGAGGAACTTCAATCTAATTAAAAACCGATCACTAATCGCTCCCATTTTCTGATGTCGCATATAGGATCTAATGCAATCCACTATGGGGTTACGTGCAGATGACCTTGTAGGTGTGTCATTTTCGGCCAATGAAAAAGCGACTTACAGAATCTTGTAAGTGATCAAATAGCAAAGAGATGTAAACATTTTAACATTATAAACACAACGAAGCACACAAATACGACAGTACAGAATTATATTCCTAACCCTGAATGGGTTTGAATCACAGAACATGTTCTGATGGGATTTCTTATTTTATCAATAACATCTCTGTGCCATTAATTGTCAAATTTTTATTGGTTGAACATTACACATCTACGAAGGTCACCCAAATGTGACCCAATAGCAGATTGCGTTAGATCCTCTACACGACACATCAGAAAATGGGAGCGGTGAGATGAGATTGGAGGAACTTATATTTGAAATTACTTAGTTAGCAAATGATTAAAGTTCTCAGGTGTTCTGAATACATTAAGCTGACCCAAGTTGTTCAGTAAGCCAACAATAAAAGACTGAATTTCTCAAGGTGTTCTGAATATATTAAGATGACCCAAGTTGACTGAATTTCTCAAAGTGCTGAATATCTTAATATAGGCCAGTACATAGCAGTTTTATTATATATTCTATCAACTGTACCAAGCTTAAGCAAAGTCCCTGCTACAGCACTCTTTCACTCTACACCTATCTTTCTTGTGACCTATGTGCACTGGTTATTTATTTTGTTCAACCCCACAGACCAAAATGAACTGTTCTCAAACAATAGAAAAAGTTGTACCACTCAGATAATTTAGGGAGAAAGGATTAATAGTGACGAGAGTTACATCCCTTGGATCAGTTACTGAGTTAGAACAAGCCCAGCAAGGGAGTGCTAGAGTAAGTGGCAAAGCATCTACATTACAACAAGGACTACTCACAGTGGACTTGTGAGAGTGGATGTCAATATACCTGAGAATGAGGGGTGGTCTGAGGGTTGTTACCCAGCCACTGTGCCACCACTACCCCCGGCGATGACCTGATATCTGCTGGAGACGACCTTACCATGTCATGTGAATGATGAATGTTGGAATATGAGGGCGCTTGTGAGTGATGACTGTTGCCTGGCAACATTGATGATGGATAAGTGGAAGTCGGAAGGCCATTGTTTGATGACCATGGATCCCCTGTGTTGTGTGGATGGCCATCTGAAGAAGAGAAATATCAATTTGTTACTAATGCTGGAGTGATCACATGTTTCACTGGTTGTCACTGGAAAAAAAATTAAATGGCTCTGGAGTAGTGTGCCAGATGTGTTAGAGCTAGGGCAAATTTTGACCATTCCTATTGCAAATGACCAGTAAGAATGACCACTTCATGATACAAGTAAAAATTAATGACTTTCATGAAGTCGGAATATTTCTAGATCTTGTATATAACAAAGACTGACTTGAAGTTCTTGTGAACTTTTTCAGTGCAAGATTTATTACATGTCCATATACAGCCATTTGATATTTTGTGTATAATGAGTGAAGTTCAGAATATATAACTAGTTCCGACTTGATGTGTAATTACCAATAAATTTTGACTGGAAACCAGTTATTCTTTTGTTTGTTTTGTTTGGTTTTTTTAAATATGGTATGTATTTTAATAAACAACATTATCTATCTAACAACCTTGTACAAAGTTACCAGACATAACATATCTCTTTCACACACACACACACACACACACACACACACACACACACACACACACACACACACACACACACACACACAATCTGTCCTAATTACAGTGTGAATGTGTATATTATAAGCAAGCAGAAGTAAGATAATGATCACATGTTTTAATATCCTACATATAATCAAGAGTGATCAATTACTATAACAGACTAAATGCTCAGAAAGGTCTAATTAACATAAAATTGATAATCTAACAGAACTGGGCACAAAACAGTAGACAGGCACTGATTCCAGTGATAATCTTACATTTATGAGGGAATGTATATCCTAGGAGTAGGCATATAGCCGATCATTACACAATATCTTTTCACTAGACAATTTCCCATCTACCTCACTAGTTTAGATACCAAATATTGAAATGTCTAGTTAATATGACACTTCACTAAATCAAACATATTTAATTCTTGACATGTTTAGACTTCTACTAAATCTCACTGGTTAAAACATACCAAGTCTTGTCATGTCTAGCTAGTTTTAGATCTCACTGATTTAAAGACACGTCAACATAGAAACTCCCGACATGTCCAGACTATATAGGATCTCACGAGTTCAAACATACTAAGTCTTGTCATGTATAGAGAACAGGACATCTCAATAATTCAAACACATCTTACATGGATGTTTCTGCCACAATACATCTATATGATACATAAAAACATTGTAAGTTGATGATAATTGCTGAAGGATATAGAAATGATTCTAACAGACAATTTTCCAAATGTTTGTAAAAGTGGCAAGCGACTTACAATTTAAGACCAAGAACTTTTGACAAAACAGACACCTGTTTATAAAACTAAACACACACAAGTTTACAGAATCTAAACAAACACCTGTTTACAAGACTAAACAAGCACCTGTTTACAGAATCTAAACAAACACCAGTTTACAAAATCTAAACAAGCACCTGTTTACAAAACTAAACAGCCATCAGTTTACAGAATCTAAACAAACACCAGTTTTTAAAAACTAAACACGCACAGGTTTACAAATCTAAACAAGCATCTACTAAACACACACCATTTTACAAAATCTAAACAAGCACCTATTTTCAAAACTAACCATGCACCAGTTTACAAAATCTAAACAAGCATCTGTTTACAAAACTAAACAGCCACCAGTTTACAAAATCTAAACAAGAACCTGTTTTCAAAACTAAACACACACTAGTTCACAAAATCTAAACAAGCACCTGTTTTCAAAACTAAACACGTATCCGTTTACAAAATCTTAAACAAGCACCTACTAAACACGCACCAGTTTACAAAATCTAAATAAACCCATGTTTACAAAACTAAACACACATCATTCTATTACAACCTAGACTAAGTACTTACCCATATAATAAGGATCATTTCCAAACATAGGTTTAGGTGATGTGTATCTGTTAGGTGATTCATTGTAGTCATCAGGACTGGAAGGGTACACCTGTAAAATACATATTATACAATATAAATATAAGGTAAATCTCATTATAAAATTAGCTATGAATCAGGCTTGGAAGGATACACCTGTAAAATACAATATATGTCATTATGTGTTAAGGTAAATCTCATTATAAAATCAGTTACATGTCTTGACTGGAAGGGTACACCTATAATATACAATATATATCAGGTAAAGCCTGTAAAATTAGAGGTAGAGACTGGAGTGTTACACCTGTAAACGGTACATACAATATATGTAATATATGTATTGGGGGGGAGTTGGGACTGGAATGTTACACCTGTAAACGGTACATACAATATGTGTAATATATGTATTGGGGGGAGTTGGGACTGGAATGTTACACCTGTAAACGGTACATACAATATATGTAATATATGTATTGGGGGGAGTTGGTACACCTGTAAACGGTACTGGAATGGTTACACCTGTAAACGGTACATACAATATGTGTAATATATGTATTGGGGGGAGTTGGGACTGGAAGGCTACACCTGTAAACGGTACATATATGTGTAATATATGTATATATATGTATTGGGGGGGAAGTTGGGACTGGAAGGCTAATGTTACACTGTAAACGGTACATACAATATTGTGTAATATATGTATTGGGGGGAGTTGGGACTGGAATGTTACACCTGTAAACGGTACATACAATATGTGTAATATATGTAATATAAGTATGTGGGGGGTGTAATATATGTATTGGGGGGGATGGGGAGAGGAAAGCTACACCTGTAAACGGTACATACAATATGTGTAATATATGTATTGGGGGGGAGTTGGGACTGGAAAGCTACACCTGTAAACGGTACATACAATATGTGTAATATATGTATTGGGGGGGGCTACACCCTGTTGGTACATACAATATGTGATAATATATGTATTGGGGGGACTGGGAAAAGCTACACCTGTAAACGGTACATACAATATGTGTAATATATGTATTGGGGGGGAGTTGGGACTGGAAAGCTACACCTGTAAACGGTACATACAATATGTGGTAATACACCTGCTACACCTGTAAACGGTACATACAATATATGTAATATATGTATTGGGGGGAGTTGGGACTGGAAAGCTACACCTGTAAACGGTACATACAATATGTGTAATATATGTATTGGGGGGAGTTGGGACTGGAAGTCTACACCTGTAAACGGTACATACAATATGTGTAATATATGTATTGGGGGGAGTTGGGACTGGAAAGCTACACCTGTAAACGGTACATACAATATATGTAATATATGTATTGGGTAAATCTTGTAAAATCAGTTGGGAGTTGGGACTGGAAGGCTACACCTGTAAACGGTACATACGATATATGTAATACATATGCAACAAATATAAAATTGATTTTATATGAACATAAGCCAATTGCTTTTCAGGGTGTTTAAGGAAACAATTTCAAGATGATATTCAGGGATTGAGATTGCCCCTTAAAAACTGGATGCTGGCTTCATTTGTCATTTTTAAATCCATTTTTGGGGAGTTGGGGATGGATAAGAAAAATTATCCAAAGTTATTACTTGCAAAGTGAAATAATCTCATTGTAATGCTGGTCAAAAAGTCGATTTCTAACATTTTAAAGCAACAACATTTGACTATCAAGGTTATGTAGTGCTAGCCATTCATCAAAGTACCATATAGGACCTCACACTTGGTTTAGAAGTAACTATATCAAAGTTTGAATAATCAGGGTATAAATTCAAAGGTTAGCACACTTTCAACTTTAGGAGAGAAGGCATTTCTCCCTAAGATAAAAAATAAGAATAAAGCTTACAAAGCTCACCTCACACCAATATATACACCCCTCTCCCCACTCCACCCCCATACACACCTCCCTAATTCATCTGAGCTTAACCAATCCTCTTTTAAAACCACAGCATATTAAGATAGACAAAATTGGTTCATGTTTGCATAAAAACTAAGGACTAAGGCAGTATCTGAAGCATAGTGTCTGCTCAGAGTCATAACATGTATATGTCAATCAAGTTGTTGAATGAGCAGGTACACCTGACCTACACTAAACCTTAACCAAGCTCTGATGCCAAGGGATCCCCATCAACTAATGTAGAGGTGGGTTGTAAATGAGGAGAATTAATGTATTATTTACTTTTGTTATTATTGCTGAAATTTTCTGAAAATGTCAGAACTATAGGGAGACATAATCTTCCTCTCCTCTTGGCTGGGTTACTGTATATCTGTCTTAAATTTTCCGTACATCCATTTTAAATTTGCCCTCTCATCTAAGATGGCAAAAACTTTATGGGAGTGAAAATTTCTAAGTATATATTAATTTTGAGCATGTACAAGTCAACACATACATTTATACACAGAGAAAGTGATCTTGGAATGAATACTTTGATCTCTCTAGCAGACATATAAACACTGTGGTTCTCATCAATGCACTATCTTAAGATATCTTGCTCAATAAATCTAGCACACCTTTTTATGGCACCAACTGTAACCGCACACCAGAGAAATTCATCTTAGCCTGAATGTTGTACTCCTTAAACCTAGGACTTTTATTATCATCACAGTTCAATTAACCCCCTCCCTATTTCCTCTTAAGAAACATTAATGTCCGCAATTCTTGAAAAATATTATAAATGCATATTGATATACTGCAAACAGGAAATACTAAATTTAACTGTTCAGGGATCAAATTTAGTATTTCTGTCTCACTAGTCATTAGGACTAGCTGGAAGCAAATTTTACCTGTCCTGTGACAAAGTCACTAGGCCCTAAGTGGTACAACAATTACCAATATGACAGGCATTTTTACTGAATCGATACCAGAATTACCTAAGTTGTCCGTTTTTGTGTTTTTCTATTCTCATGAGTCCAGGCAACTATGATTATCTTAGAATTGAGAAAAAATAGTTTAGGGGCTAACTAAGTAATTCTTATGTTCAATATAAAACTGTCATTAATCATTGCTCATTTTTATATTGCAATTTTGATACAGACTTTCTACTAGTCAAATGGACTAACTGAAGCACAACCTTGACTAGTCCACTGCAATGGTCACTAGTCTTGGACTGGTGGATACTGCTAATTTTGAACCATTGCAGTGTTTCTTTCCATGTGTAATGTTTTACAGCTGTTTATCTTGTTTGTATATTTGACATAATCAAAGAGGATCATATGACCACTGCTTATCATAAAATCAGGGACCAAAATCTCCCATTTTAATTAATACTCAAGCTCATACTTCATTTAATTATTTGACCATATAGTTGTCTAAAACTGGAAGTGATTGAATAGGAAACGAAGAGTTAGTTGTTCAGTTGACTTTTTTTTTTAAAAATCATTCATAGTTGAACTTTAATGACTTCAGGCCCATAAGAAAAAAAAACTTTTGTACTAAACAAATTACTACTGCCAACAAATTGTTTCCATTCTCAAACTTTTTACACAAAATCTTCACACAATTTACATATAACATTCAAATTAACTCTATTGCACCATTCCAGAGAGAGAGAGAGAGAGAGACCATTCCAGAGAGAGAGAGAGAGAGAGAGGAGGAGAGAGAGAGAGAGAGAGAGAGAGAGAGAGAGAGAGAGAGAGAGAGAGAGAGAGAGAGAGAGAGAGAGAGAGAGAGAGAGAGAGAGAGAGAGAGAGAGAGAGAGAGAGAGAGAGAGAGAGAGAGAGAGAGAATAAAAACACCAAAATCAGGGCAAAGTCTTGAACACAGTTGAAAGACAAATACAGTAACAGAACTATTAGCCTGGTAAAATAATTGTGGATCATAAGGGAGCACCTGTGTAAATCAAAATCACAGTAAAACTAGCCCCATTAGAACACGCTTCCTAAATCAAACACAGACTTGTAAAATTGTAAACAGCCAGTACAACAATATCATAATAAAATCTCTCTTAAAAAGACTATATTAGAACCATTCTACGTCCCCTTTGAAGTCTCCAGTTTCAAGGAAAATTGAACAAGTTGGTAATTAATTGCACATTTTTCTGAGTGAGGTTTTATTTATCCCTGGAATCCATCTTGTTTTCTTACATGTTTGTACCATGATTTGAATTAATTCAACTAACTGGATACTTTAATATTTGAAGCTTCAAATTAGCATACTTCATCTTTTCTATAAAGTACAGCATCAACAGACATGTGGCTCTGTTTTAGATCAGCTAGGTTCACAAATTCCCTTAAATTTGAAACAACATCCCTTTGGGGTATTACACTATTTTATATTTATATATTTATATATATATATATATATATATATATATATATATATATATATATATATATATATATATATATATATATGTATATATATTTTAAAAATTATATATATATATATATATGAAATTTTAAAAATTAAGAAATATTAATAAAAAATATATATTATACAAGATATGAAATTTTAAAAATTAAGAAAAAAATTATTGACAAGAATGAAAGTATTCTATGCCATCATATATTATTGTACTTTGTGCAAATGAACATTTTCAAATTAAAAAATACCAGAAAATACTAGGAAAAATAAAATTATTTTATTTAGCAGCAAAAACATTATCCTCAACAGAATTTAAAAGAATTTTACAAAAAATTTACACACACCTTTCCCTTGATCTGCTGTGAATACTCTAGATTCTAGACAAAAAAGTTTAACTTAAATCCTTGAAAAGACTAAAAATTTGGATTTATTTTTTCAACTACTAAATATTGAGGACCTGTACGACTCTCCACAAAATTTTCAGAGAGAACGTTAAACTTTTGGACGGAAAATATGCTATCATTCCCAAAAAGATGTCCCCCCCCCCTCCCCTCTTAATTAGCAAATGGGACACCTGCAGATTTTCAATCTCCTTCAGCAATTACAAAAGACTACACTCTTCCAGAATGATTCATCTTCGAATCTTTAATGATCAAAACTACCAAATGGAATTTCAATGTTATTATCAATGAATCAGGATTTTTTTCCCCGTCTCTACTGACTTCAAATTTAAAATTGCATTACAAATACTTCACAGACATATACAAAATATTAATAGGTACTCTATTATTCATCAATCTTCTGGTACATGCAAAAACATATTTTACATAAATAGGACACATTTTTTATGTAAAGTTCTCTGTAACAAGGATATTAATAGTGATAATTTGTCACGAATTAACATTTCAACTTCAACAACAACAAAAACAACCATGTACGGGTTCAATTTTTTTTTTAAGTGTGTATAATCCACGTTAAGGTGAAAATGATAAATGCTGTCTAAAATGAAAATCTATTTTTATACCAAAGTTTTCATTGTCAAATATAGACATATATACACAATATATAGCCATTTTTACCCATTACATATTTAAAAAAAAAACTGCATCTTTTTTTCTAGAATAACTGAAATGGATTTGAAACTGAGTTTTTTAATTATATCAATGGCATTGTTTTATATATATATTTTTTTATTATTTATCTTTTTTTTCTTTCCTCATTACATCATGAATTAATCTAAATCTAAAATTTTCATTTTTGTTTACATCCCTTTTGTATTAATTGTTACATCTATAATTTAATCTAAAGTTACTAGTTTACAAATTTTCATTTTTGTTTACATCCGTTTTGGTTTGTTTTAATTGTTACATCTATAATTTAATCTACAATTCCTAATTTACAAATTTTCATTTTTGTTTACATCCATTTTGTATTAATTGTTACATCTATAATTTAATCTACAATTTCTAGTTTACCAACTTTCATTTTTGTTTACATCTGTTTTGGTTTGTTTTGATTGTTACATATATAATTTAACCTACAATTCCTTGTTTACAAATTTTCATTTTTTTTTATCTTTTTATTGGCCATGATATCAGTATTTGAGATTTCTTTAACATTTTTTAAAACAACCATAATTCCGAATCTGTCTACATTAAAATCAATTAATCACAAGGAAAAAAGCATATCAAATGTCTTAAAATTTAGCAATTGTATTTATACTTACAACCTTTACAAGACCAGGACCCAGATGCACAATACATTGTTAAATTTAATGTTAAATCAATAGGCTAACCATAGGTTGAACTGAACAATGTATTGTGCAACTGGGTCCAGATATATAAATTCAATTTTTGTACTGTTATAAAAATCGAGGGGAAAAATGTACTTACTCCAGACGATACCTTAGTCGGCAAGTACATGCCGAGAGGTGGCGGAAAATATGGGTAAGTGCAGTACATCCTGCGATAAAATCCTCGGTGGGACTCCACTTTGGCGATTATCCGTCAGCAACAAAATACTCGAGATACGTATACTTGAAGAGTGAAGTATTAAAATTTGATGTCCAGCATCCAAGTGAATGGAATTCTCGAATGAATCTCCCAAACTTTATCTTTTCACTTTTAAATACATTTATTTTATTTTCATGAATATTTTTTTTTTTCGAATTCTCCAAATTTTGGTTACAATTTAAATATATATATATTTATAGCATATTTTCCACAGGTTATAAACTGACTTCATTAATTATATCAATGCTACTTAGTATTCGAAGCAGCTATGAACAAATATTTTTTTCTTTCACAAGTTTGTTTATTTTTTTATGAGTGTCAACTTTCAGGATTACGAAATTTTAAAACACACATCCATCAAAACAAGCTTGATTGATGACAAGAAAAAAACTCAAAATTAGCAGAGGTGAGCTTAAACTGTCAAAACATACAGACACAAAAATCTCCCACAGATCTGTTACGTGCTAACAGCATTAAGAGTCTATTGGTAATTCTCCACAGAACACAAAATACATAAGCTCTTACATGTGCACAATTTCCTTCCGACAGATTTTAATTTCAATGCTCTTTTTAAATTTCAGAATTGATCACCATATTATTAAATATTTATTTTTAAGTGAAAAACTTCAAGATCTCTATTTAAAAAAATCTTCCACTTTTTTTTTGGTCTTTTTTGAAGCTTTGATATTTTTCATCAATTCCTCTTCTTTTTTGATTATTTGTCAAGATCTCAACTCCAAACTGCAAGTATTCCGAGGAGCGAAACATAATACGAAGGAAAAGCCAGCAAAATATTTCTATAACTATTATCAGCTTCACTAACTCGCTCCTAAATCACAATTCACCAATGAAATGACTTTACAGTAGATATTTAAAAATTCAAAAACATCCATATATATTTTTTCACCCCAAAAAATGGATATGTGTACAGCAGTAAACCTTAAAAGCTGTAGATTTTGCATTTAAACTTCACAAACATTCGTCAGATCCAGAACACCAATATCAAAGCAGTAGAGAGACTTGACTAAAGTTGTACAACATTTTTTTTTCCTCCAATTTTTTTTTTTCCTTGTCAGATTTTACATTTAGCACATGTTACAGGTACGGGAGTAATCCTTACACTGATTCCTGGCAAAGCATACGCACATGTTTCTTAACTTATCAAACGTCTTCATTTTTAACATCTGGAGATAATTAACGAGAGAGACTTCAAATTTTACAGAAAATCTACAGCATGCAGAATAGGTAAAGATGCTGATCCAGTACTTTATAGTTATTGATAGGAAAAAAATGTTGATCAGTACACATCCATTAAACCCCCCCCCCCTACCATCCCCACTCCCATTCTGCCAAATCAAAGAAAAGAGTTCCAAGATAAAATATCAGTGAAATAACAAGCAAATTAATGTGAAAGATTTCAATTGGAATAAAAATTTACTTAAGAGGACTAATATTAATATTCCCCCCTCAACATTCTTTGAGAATTGATTGCCCTAAAATAAACAAGTGCTACTGTTCTAAACTGTATTGGTTTTTTTTCTTTTCAAACTTCTTATGTTTACCGTATATAAAGTAAATTATCGCCATGGCATTTGATTTGCAATAAACACTTACAATGTACACCATTAAAGAAATTATATAATTCTCAAGTCAGTCTCATTTGTTTCAGTGACACCCATTCTGGCCTGAAACATTTTGGAAACTAAAGTGATCCTCTTTGTAAATGATCAGGCGGGCAGGGGCGAGGAATTCCTATGCCCGAGTTGCCCGACCCGTTACATTTACCGTCTGGAGAAGTGAATTTTTTTTAGTTTGGTTGTCCGTGGACAAGTGCATTATAAAAAGAAAAAAAACGTAAATCTTGAGTGCAAAGTCGTATTAAAGTATTTTTGTACAGTGGAACCTCGTTATTAAGACCACCTTTCTGACTGACTCAAACTGGTCTTGTTAGTGAGGTTCAATACTTATTTAATTATTTATCAAGAGACGGGGTATTGATGGTCTGAAATGTGACTTAGTCTCCTAAGCTAGGTGATCTTTCGACGGGGTTCCACTGTATATAAAAAATTTGTCAGTAAATATTGGACAAGTAAAAATCAATTTCAGGCAACCAATTATTTTGCATTTACTTGCCCGGGGACAAGTGCATGAAAGTCATATTTCCACACCCCTGTGTGGGCATATAAAAATTTGCAGCATTAATTTATCAAATTATTATCAGTGCAAGAAATTATGGATTAAACATATTCTTATTCCAGTCTCATACTGTTCACATGTTATAAGGAAGAGATAAAAGTTGTGTGCACTTTCAGAATATTTACAGCAATTATACTGTGATTGTTAGCACCAAATTTAGTGTATTAACTATCAGAATATTTACAACAAATATATTAAAAGTCTCTTTGCCAGATTTAAAACTCATCAAATTTTATAAAGGTAAACTTGATAACCATACAACTGCAATGATGAGTGCTGCCATAGACATTTTTTCCTTCACAAGACTTTCTTTATATTCACTTTTATTGCAATGCGAAAAATTAATACTTCCTTATTTTATTTCATTTGGGGCGGAAAGAAGTTTTACCATATGATCTTTACTTTTTTTAAAGTCTTCTTAAAACAAAACAAACAAAAATAAACAAAATATGGGGGAAATGAAAGAGATAGATTTTTTTTTTGTATAATAAACTCAAAATACTCGTATTTGTTCTTGAATCTGTTTTTTTGCAAACAGAAAACTGCCAAAGAATTTCAACTGCAGTAGCAGCAGCAGCAGCACATTAAGTTTATATGTAAGGCAAATGAATCACAGCATATATACACTTCAGAGGTGTGAAATGTAAACCCTCCATAGAGATCTTCTGTTGATGAAGGTAGACATCACAAGTGCTGACACCTGCTGGTGTAAATAATAAAAAGAGCTCAAGATCTGATGGAAGTTGCACCTGCCATTTTACATCCAAAATACACCGGGGAAAGAATGCAAACATAAACAGATGCAGAAAAACAGAATATTAGACAGAATATATACAGTTCCCCAACGTAAAAGGTAGAAGGACCCTGGTTGCATAACCTCAACAAGAACCCAAAAAGATTATTTACCGTAATTGATCTAATTACGGAACCCTTTTGGGGATGTTTCAAAAATCTAAGAGTGTCTCAGTTTGTGTCAAAAAACTGCTGATAAGGCTCCTTTAAGGGAGTTTACGCTGATGTGGGTTGTGAAATCAATCTTAAATTTCTGTGTCACATGTCTAAGATACATGCTGTCTAGACCTAGATGATTCTATTTTTATCAGGTAATCCTGATCTTTATCAGGTACAAACTAACACACAGACACAGATACGAACATACACACTGACACATACAAACACACACTAACACACACACACTAACATACACACACACACACACACACACACACTAACATACACTCTCTTTCTGTCTGTCATGATTTTTAACACTACACATATCTATGACAAGAGATTTATTACATAAATTGGATTTCAAACAACTTTCTCAGTAAGTATAATGTGTATATACACACCCCTCATCAGATAATACTGATTCCCCCCTCTCTGTCTCTGTATCATAAATTCCTACACTACACATATCTATGACATGAAATCTGTTATATAAATCTGATATCAAACAACACTACTCAGTATGAATGGTGGGTACACACACCCTCCCATCAGATAACACACAGCACTATTAGCACTTCTCTCACCATTTCCAATCAAGCATCTAAAGTAGGTCACAGTAGGTGTTACAGATAAGTGTTGATTGGATGTTGAAGTGATATAAGATATTACAGCAGTTACCATACAATGTTGAATATATCAGAGTGAAAAAGCTCTGTTCTTCCCTGCATTTGAGGGACCAAGAACTCTGTTGTTAAACATAAGGGCTCTGTAAGAAGAAAGCTCTGTTCTTCCCAGAACTTGCGGAACCAAGAACTCTGTTAATCATACTGGCTCTATCAGGGAGGAGCTTTGTTCTTCCCAACACATAGAGGACAGTAAATATAAGATACACAAAGAACTTTTGACAATACAAAAAAACAAAAATCAAAAAAAAAAAACTTTGACATACTGGCCTATCATAGGGGAGCTCTATTCTTTCCAATACTTTTAGGACAGTACTAGAGAAAAAAATATATGTTAAATTCCTACAAAAAGTGTTTTTGTTTGATATATATCATTAAACTAATTTGAGGGTTCTTTATACCTACACAATCAATAGTGATTTATCAAACATAGACGAAAATGTTGGAAATGTCGGGTAATCAATTAGACCTAGCCCCCATTACCAAAATAATGTGTTAGCCCTTAGTGAATGCAATCACTGTTCTTCCTAATACATGTACCTAATCCAATACTTATCTGATGCATTAACACTGGTTATGTCTCGGAGAAGTCATAGTCTCCATATACCACTTAGTCCAGCCAAGACTTGTGGCATTTTATATTCAATACTTATAATACAACAAGCACCTGTTTAGAGTCTGTAATAGACACACATATACATGACATTATCCTGATCTGATTGCTCTCTATCATACCAATTAATCATACACTGGCACTTTAACAATGTTATATCTATACAGATATCATCCCTGAATGTCCTGATGGTGTGCTACTGCTTCTTGTTGCTTTACTGTAGTCTTGAGATAATTCTTAACTTTGCCTGCTTAGCCAATCAGATTTCAGGATTAGTCAAAGTAGAGTAAAAATTTCAGATTTAAGTAATTCTTATGTTTTATGGTCCAAGGCCCTGGACTATAGTCTATTTGGGTTTAAAATGATACAGAATAGATAATTAGCTGTGCATTTTCAAATCCTGTGTAACCAAACGTTTGAGATTACTGATGAATAGGTAAATAGATTACCATATTCGACCCATTAAACGACCATGTCCCTGTTAGCACCACCTCCCCATTTTTCTTTTTACATACAATCGAGAATATTTTATAGCTGGTTGACAAGGAGATGTGGCCCCGAAAACCTTGACAATTTATCTGTAGCCCCCAGCAATAGGAGAATGTTGGTAGGTGTCCTCGGTAGTAAATGCAACAACTTTACCACTGTGCCTTATCAAAATTAACTGTTTTATGTTAGTTTGATGATTAATAATGGTCAAATTAAGCACCAAACCCTTTTTCCTGATTTACATAGTGGGTCGAATACGCTATGAAACCTTAAGTGAATGCTAAGAAATTACGAAATATTTTAAACAACTCATTCCGACAGACACAAACAAAACCTAGAGCTCCACACCCCAACCCATACCCCATCTCCAGTAAAATTTTAATTATGGACACAAAACAAATTTGGTATAAATTATAGACAGAGACCATGGTGTAAATGTATTCACAAACACTCAATGGGAGAAAATGAAATGAAAACAAACAACAGATAAAAATATTGTAATAGCCATCACACACAATCATATAATGCAATGATGACAACTTTGACAGATCCCAGCTGTTTGTTCATCATTCCAGACTTCTCGGTGTTTATAGAACACTGCACTACATGACATTCTGAAACCCTCTGGAGATTTCCCAGGATCCTATTACTACTTGGATCCTCCCCAATGCTTACATACACTTGGTATCCCTCTAAACTTTTCTGACAAATTTTAAATCATTTTCAGAACCTGACTACTCACTGCAGCTGCACCTGTTGTAGATAAGGATGAATGCAATACAGTACACAGTCATAAATTAAATCAGTCACTCAGCATGAAGATAATCACAATATTTACTGTTCAATCTTTTTCTCTTTTTTAATTTTTTTTTTCGCTCTTCTGTAATTCATTCTCTTTCTAGTTTCAAATTAAAATCTCAACATCTGGTTTTATTCCACATGCAGTTACAAAAATTTAAGAAAAGTATTTAAAGTAAAAAAAAAAGATTTTTTTAAGCAAATAAAATATAAATAATGATGGAAAAAGGGTTTAAGCAAATGTCAATTCACAAAATGCCATATAAGTACATTAGTACTTACAAAACACATTTTGAACAAACTTTATTAGACAAACACAATACCCTCAAAAGTTACATGTAAGTCACTCATGGAAATATAAACATTGCCCTCAAAAGCTACATGTAAGTCACTCATGGAAATATAAGCAATGCCCTCAAAAGCTACATGTAATTCACTCATGGAAATATAAGCAATGCCCTCAAAAGCTACATGTAATTCACTCATGGAAATATAAGCAATGCCCTCAAAAGCTACATGTAATTCACTCATGGAAATATAAGCAATGCCCTTAAAAGCTACATGTAAGTCACTCATGGAAATATAAACACTGCCCTCTAATGCTACATGTAATTCACTCATGGAAATATAAACACTGCCCTCAAAAGCTACATGTAAGTCACTCATGGAAATATAAACATTGCCCTCAAATACTACAGGTAAGCTATTCATGAAGATTTGCACATTGCCCTCAAAGGTTATATGTAAGTCGCTGATGGATTTGAACATTGCCCCTAAAATCTACATATTAGTTATTCATGAAGATTTGAGCATAGCCTTAAAAAGTCATAGATGAAGATTTGAACATTGCCCATAAAAACTACATGCAAGTCGTTGAAGAAGATTTGAACATTGCCCTCAAAAGTTACATGTAAATCACTGATGAAGATTTGAACATTGCCCTCAAAAGCTACATGTAATCATTCATCAAGATTTGAACATTGCTCCCAAAAGCTATATATATATATATAAAGACATTAATTATCATCATCATTTTGGGGCTGAGGGGAGGGGGAAGAGTATCACTCTGGTCTGGGGCCAAATTTTGGTTATCTTCATCTAAATGGAGGCCAACATGGTATATGTTGCAGACTGAACATAACATTGTCATCATCAGATCAAGAGTCATATACAGGACATTGCCACAGTTATGTTACGTGTAAAACTATAGATATATTACAGGGGTTTTAACAGTTCTTTGGAAATGTTGACTATAGATATATTACAGGAATTTTAAGAGTCCTTTGGAAATGGGGACTATAGAAATATTACAGGGGTTTTAAGAGTCCTTTGGAAATGGGGACTATAGATATATTACAGGGATTTTAAGTCCTTTGGAAATGGGGACTATAGATATATTACAAGGATTTTAACAGTCCTTTGGAAATGGGGACTACAGATACATGACAGGGATTTTAATAGTCCTTTGGAAATGGGGACTATAGATATATGACAGGGATTTTAAGAGTCCTTTGGAAATGGGGACTATAGATATATGACAGGGATTTTAAGAGTCCTTTGGAAAAAGGGACTATAGATATATGACTGGGATTTATAATACTCTTTTGGGAATGGGGCCTGGGTCTTTTGATTTGAGAATTTTAGCATCATTCTATTAAAATAGGGAAATTTAAAAATACACAAAACTGATTAACAATACTAGAATATCTTAAAAAGTCATGGTCATTTGACTCAAACTGGGAAATTTCAACAGCAAATTAGGGAAAATGCAATTTTTTTGCACTGGGAATGCAGTCTTATTTTGGCCCCTACAACAGGTTGGGAAATCCCTGTATTATTACATTTCATATAGGTAACATAAGCTTGGGATATCTGTACACCTGCTGTAGCTCGTTTATAATACAGGTAGGTCTGGAGAATATCACAATACTATGGCTAATCACCTCGCAGAAATCCTAGTGTACAGAGTTCTTCAAACACGTAAATCTCTGATGTTAAACAGATTCACCATACTTGTTTATATTCACTCTTATAGTCTTTATCTAAACAATCCAGGCCACACAGTCAGACCTTCATTTTATTTATATAGTCAATTCACTGTTTGTGTGTGAGTGTGTGTGTGTGTGTGTGTGTGTGTCTATATTTGTAAGTGATATTGTGTGTATATATGTGTGTATGTGTGTCTGTATGTGTCTATATTTAAGTGTGATGTGTGTGTGTGTGTGTGGGAGAGAGGGGCTAAATGTTAAATGTAAGCCTGTTAGTATGTGTCTGTATTTGCATGAGTGAGTGTGTGTGTATGTGTTTGGGGTTAAATGTAGTTACATGTAAGCCTATTGGTATGTGTATCTGTATTGGGGTATATATGTACATGTATATGTGTATTACGTGAAGCCTTCCACAAGAATGGGTAGAAGTGAACAATTTGGTTTAAAGTATGATAACATAACTACTAAGGATTCTTAACCACTGTAGTAGAAATAAATCAATATATCAAATACACAATTACAGTAAAACCTACTTTAGAGACCTCCTGTGTAAAAAAACCACCTGATCACTAAGACCTTTTCGTCTGTCCCCAATAGTTTGTTTGTTTGTTTATTGTTATTTAACGTCCCACTCAAGAATATTTCACTCATATGGAGACGTCACCAAATGCCGGTGAAGGGCTTCAAATTTTGGCCTATGCTCGGCACTTACGGCCGTTGAGCAGTGAGGGTTCTTTAACGTGCCAACACCTAATGTGACACGGGACCTCCAGTTTTTACTTTCTCATCCGAAAGACAGGAAACCAACCTGCCGCCGGCAGGACTCGAACTCACGACCTCACGATCCAGAGTCAAGAGCGCTATGGTCTGAGCCAGGCTGGCTCTCCCCAATAGTACCATTTGTGTACACATCAACCGCATAAAGACCACCTCCCTAAGGAGGTTGTGATATACATGTTTCACTGTACTATTACATAAATCTTGACAGATTTTTACCAGTTGTCTTGGATTATACTTCTTTAACAACAGCTCTTGAGTCTTTGGCTCTGTTGAGCTAAAAAGGGCACCTGTCTTGAGAGAACATATTTCCATGGCTGCCCATCACTTATAACACAATCAACTGTAATTGACTGGACCACAAGACAGTTCAGTCCACCTCTGCTTGTCTGATATCAAACCAAACTTTTTATAGTTCAAATCAAAACTTTATACATTTGATCAGTAAATATCTACTTCTTAATCAAATCTCTGTGACAGGGTTAAAGCATTGGAGTTGAGAAGTCTGTAAGCCAGTCAAGGAAGTGTAAATTAGATTACATTATATAAACACAAGGATATCATTTACATGTTTATCTCCCCTGAGCTATTATATCTAATTATGCCACCCTGCCTGGAGGTCATTACTGATATAGGAAGATGAGCAGAGACTACATTGTTGGAGCAGATAATTAGTGGAATTTAAAGAATTTTTCACACCTTGGCTGAAGAACAAATCAGTTTTTACAACTAGGAAATTATTTTACCAGAGAAATAATACTGGGTCTTCTGGGTGAGATTTGAATAAAAACAAAAATGTGTAGGTTGAATAACAAATTCAATTGTCAAATTTCATCCCCCACCATCCCTAAAAACTGGGCCCACCTCATGTTTTCTATAAATATGAATCTATGAACTTTGACATGAATATCTAGATATTTTTACTTCTAATCAAGTTACTGAATTACATATTAGAATGCTATCACACTTTCTGCCTAAGTGAATAAACACTGCCCTAACAATCAGAAATTAATCAATGTACATTGCCGTAAAAATCAACTTGGCCCTGTCCTGTCTATCAGGCAATAACAATGAATGCAAAGTGCCCTGTCAATCAGGCAATAACAATGTACATTGCCCTAACAATCAGACAATAACAATGTCTACTGCCCCGACAATCAGGCAATAACAATGTACAATGCCTTGGCAATCAAGCAATAACAATGTACATTGCCCTAACCATCAGACAATAACAATGTCTACTGCCCTGACAATTGGGCAATAACAATGTAAACTGCCCTGACAATCAGACAATAACAATATACATTGCCCTAAAAACAGGCAATAATAATGTACAATGCCGTAAGAATCAAACAACAGCAATGTTCACTGCCCTGACAATCAGGCAAAAACAATGTAAACTGCCTTGACATTCAGGCAACAAGGCAATAATAATGTCTTATGCCCTAACAATCAGGCAATAACAATGTGCACTGCCCTGATAATCAGGCAATAACAATGTTAATGTCAACTGCCTGACAATTAGAGGCTATACCAATGTCTACTGTCCTGACAATCAAGCAATAACCCTGCCCATTGCTCTGACAATGTAGCAAGCTTTTGTTAGATAACTGCTGAATTTTGTAATTATTTTGTCAAGGGAAATACAATGGTGATTCTTTATCATACAATATTAAATATATTTTACTACCTCTACTTCATATAAATAGAGATTAAACAACGAGTGTTGGTTGATTATCATGTTTATCTAGCTTGAGTTAGTTGATTTTCAAAATTTGAAAAGACACAAGGTTTACCGAGTGTCTTTTCAAATTTTGAAAATTAACTAACGAGAGTTAGATAAACATGATAATCAACTTACACGAGTTGTTGAATCTGTTTCTACCATAACTGAAAAGTGCTGATTAGTAGAATGGATTGTTAGCTACATCACGTCTAGACACTATCGGGTTTAGACTCTCATGATCATGTCAAACTTGAACGTCACTTCAATCTCTTCATTCATCTGAAGGTTGGTGATGATGTCATTTAGTGTTTATGACGTCACTTAAACAGTCCTGTTGGTTATCTGTAAATGTTAACTAACTGTAGCTTCGTTTATACCACCGCTTGACAGTGGTATAACAACACAACTTATGGTAGAAAATCTGATATTGCATCATAAAATCATAAAAAATTTAAGTTAACATCTTTTGGCATATCTGTAACAATATATTGTCCCAAATATTGTATACATGTACATACATACATCTACATGTTCAGCATATATATATATATATATATATATATATATATATATATATATATATATATATATATATATATATATATACATATGTATGTATGTATTCTGAGATCCAGTGTCATCAACACACATGCTACTGTTGCACTGGACAAACATGCAATATAATAAATATTGGGAAGTATAAAATACACACACACCTGTGATACAGGTCTGATTGGTCTTGGATAGTAAAACATCATCAGTAGCAAATGTTGCTGTCAGTCAGTTAGGATCAACGTAACAAAGAACAACTAGCGTCAGATGTTCAGTATCAACAAAACTTTCAAATGCGAGGCCAGACAATGACTGTAAGATTCGCTGAAACTCAAATCACATGTTCAGCATACATAAAAAAAATAGCCTGAGCTTAGTTACACACTATCCCCAGATATAGATCCGTTCATCACGCAGGGAAAACACACAGAACAACCGCAATGATCTTGTTGACGGATGCTGCCATTCAAGTATTAAGAACAGGTAAGAAATCCGCCTCCTGGAAAACGTCAGTCTCAGTTCTCCGTTTCCACAGACAACGACACAAATCAGAAGGAAATTCTCAACAGATGTACACCTATAAAAATCCCAAGCTGCCAAAAACCATTTGGCCTTGCCTTCCTCTACACGGACTACTATTGCACATGGAATATTTGAAGCATATATTTATAACACCTTTCTGAAATCACAGATACCAAGTTTTTTTTTCCTCTTTTGATTCCTAAGTTAATGCGAACTGGGCCAACAGCCAAAATATCCAAGTGATTCCATATGGCTCTACCATCAGATCAGAGAAAGATTGGCAACCCAGTGGGGGATGAATGAATGTGTAAGGATGTTCCATTTTGCCATGGGTGATACAGGCTTTAACACTCAACACAGCAGTGATTTGCAGAGAACTCAAGTCCCATGTGTTACTGATATCTCAGAGTGTTCTCTTATGAGAGGTTCACTTACTTAGTACAGTAGTGTTTTGTAAAGAGAAAGCGGGCGAAATTATCACAAAAATTCTTGTGGCAAATTCTTTATAAAGTCATTTATTCATAAGTGTATCATGTAATGGCAACAGAGTAACAGACACACATGAATAAGACTCTCTTTACAACAGTAATTCTACTTCACAGTTACTTTTCAACAGAGGAATTATCCTCACGCTAAAGCCAACATCAGAAATACAGAATATCAGTATAAAGTTTTAATAACTTCAAACTCCAATATAAACTTTTATTGTCACATCAGGTTTTGAAGATGCTGAGAGTGTAACTCCCCCCACTACCTAATAGCTTCCTCCTGCTGGAAATATGACTCCTTTCAGCATTTCACTTGATTAAGTCCAGATGCTAAAGTCATAAACCTAGGAGAGAGTAGGGTATCAACTTACACAAAAACATACCATGCTACATGTAGCCTCACTGTACTGAGGCATCTCTCCATCTCTCTCTCTCCATCTCTCTCTCTCTCTCATAAACCTAGGAGAGAGTAGGGTATCAACTTACACAAACCATACCATGCTACATGTAGCTTCTCTGTACTGAGGCATGCATCTCTCTCTCTCTCTCTCTCTCTCAAACCTAAGAGAGAGTAGGGTATCAAAAAAACATACCATACATATAGCTTCTCTGAACTGAGGCATTTCTCTCTCTCTCTCTCTTTCTCTCTCTCTCTCTCTCTCTCTCTCTCTCTCTCTCTCTCTCTCTCTCTCTCTCTCTCTCTCATAAAACCCTTATCCTAATTTTTACCAGCCACAATGTTCTTTATGTTAGAAGCTTAATATTGGACAAAATTTCCCATAGGAAATATAAACAAAAAAGGAGAAATGTCATTCAAAGGATTAATCCTGACAGAAAGAGGAGGAAGAACCAATTGTTAAGCTGTGGATAGAAGTTCCAATACTACATAACAGTTCACTTTTACATAACAGATGCACACACATAATACACACACACACACACATGGATACATAAGTCAGGTGCTCTCTGTGCTGTTGATTCTCTCACACACACACACACACACACACACACACACACACACACACACACACACACACACACACACACACACACACACACACACACACAGCACACGTTGATACATAAGGCAGGTGCTTTCTGTTCTGATGATTGATAAAGACTGGTCAAAAACATGTGTTCCTGTGAACAAGCACAGAGATAAAAAGTTAGATAAAATAATAACTGTATGTCTACATCTATTATCCAGCTAGGACTTGATTGTTTGCGGCCTTTGCCATAGACAGGTGTACTTAAATTGTCCACCAGATTACTGACCAGAAACAGGTGCCTATAAGCAGATACAACAACCTGTTCCTATAAACAGATGCTCAGATTTTAACCTCACTACTTCAACAAACAGATGCATAAACAGCAACATGCAATATGTAATCTAGTCATAATGCTTCTTCAAGGAGAGTCCTCCAGACACTTTAGAAAATTAACTCTAACCCTTCAGGTAAGAAAAGAAAATTAGAAACTCAAGTAGCCATGATGCTATATTTAAAATTTTTTGTATGATGTTATATTTAGATTTTATGTATATGCTTCTTGCATTAGCTGTAGGACAAGAATCATATCTGAATGACACTGACAGGAAATAAAATCTATAAGACAAGAGAAAAATCTTTCAATTTACTTTTCTAAATGATCTACCTTTTTCTAGGGAACTTACAGAATGCATTACAAATTTCAGTCTTTCAAAAATAAATAATTTCCATCAAATATCAGCAAAGAGTTGTCTGCCCTGAATTTCTCTGGAACTTAATTTACATTTTAGTATGTGACACAATGGACTCTTCTGTAAATCAATGACTTGAACAAGTCCAAATGTGTCTTTAGGGGTGAATGAGTTAATTATTCTTAGAAATGCAGTTAGCTCAGGTGAATGACATCTACTATAAACAAATGGAGAAATCAATCTTGAGGGGTTCTGTCTGAACATAAAATGTTTTATTTCAAAATGTGAAACTTATATAAAATGTGTTTTTATATTTTTCTTACAACTAATTTTTTTTAAAACATTTCTGAAAATGAATTTTGGAACTGATCAATTCCATTCATGAAAAAAAATTCAACTCCCACTTTCAAAACTATTTTTATAACCATAATATTAATTAGCTAAGATCTAAATATGATTCTGACAAACTGAAGAACTTCATTTTTTTTTTTTTTTAATCAAATACTGATCTCGCTCATTCATCATCGTAATCAATCTTATCCAATAATTTCTACGCCATATGAAACTCGTAAAATTGATACCATATATCATACGGTATGGTAAACATGAACATCTGACTATCTTCCAAACTAAAAGTTAAAAAAAAAAACTTTCCCTCCATTTTTTTTTTCATTTGCTTTCGCATAAACCGATCTCAGAGCAAACTTCCTGTGTTCCAGCTGTCGAGCATGATTCTGGTAAACATAGCATGGTAAGCTGTACCAGATTTCAGTACAGCTGGTTCTCATCAGCCTTCAAGATTCTGTTTTACACATTTCCAAAGAGGTTTGCCAAGAAATTAGTTATCGGGTCGAATCCTACTCATGTTAAAACACTTTTCTGTGCAATTCCTCACTAATTTAATATAGATTAACACTCTGTGTATTCTTTTTCTGTAATTAAATGCCTTGTACACAAGCTAGTTGTGTTTTTTGAATTTTTCTCGAAGGTCACGTGACTGGAGTTACCTACATACTTTGCTCTCTTCATTTTTGTGTAGGTAGGAGATTACCTTTGCAATTCTCTTTAAGTTTAAAAACGAATTTACAAACAAAACTAATCTGAACAAGATACTTCACTGTGAGTTAGGCAGTCTTAGATTATTGAAGGGCATTTTGTCACATCAATTTAAAACATCAAGTAGACATTATCTCTCTATATATACCCATATCATAGTTTCTAGTTACATCATTTGATTTGTTTATTTGTTTCAACAATTCTTCAGTTATATAGTGGCAGCCTTCTGCGAGTAAATTGACAAACTTTGTCACATTAATCAGCTTAAATCCCAGTGGGGCTTGAACCTGGGCTGACCAGAAGTGAGAGACTTCATGGTTTTAAGGGCTATGCTTTAACCACTCAGCCAAGGAGGTTCATTTTATGATTAAACTACAATATAGAAACAAATCATCTAAGGCCTCAAAATTTAACTAGATATAAAACATTTTTCTGAAACATATTCAGCAACCAGGCCTTTCTTCTGTCACTTTTGGGAAAGTGCCATTGGCAACACAATTGGGAATTTAAACATGAATTTGTGTTATATTTGGACAAATTGTGTGCAATGCATTTTTTAAATGCATTTCCCCTTACGGTCATGAGCTCAACATCAATTTTTTCATCAAATTGGGAAAAATACATGCATGCATTTTGCATTGGAAATGGAGCCGAATTTCGGCCCGTGGATACTATAGAAAAAGCCCTGGCAACATTATGAACTACTCACTTTGTTAAAGCGATACTAAGATTTGACTTATTGACTGAAAAGACATTTCCCTTCAGAGTCCTCATCTATAGAGCCCCTGGGACATGAAATTCAAAATATTTGTTACTTACAGGACAGCTTTTTTTTCAAAAGTTTTCACATAATGTATGACATATATCTATTTGCTCAGCGGTACCACCTAATTTGATGATTGAAAAGACAAAATCTAGGTTAAATCCTCATTCAATTCTGATGTTGTATTTCCTACAGAATCATTTCCATCAGTGAAAGCATCTTAACTATTACATTAGAAATAGATATCTACAAAAGTTTACATGTGAATAGACAGAAAGGCTTTTGAGAGGGAGCATTTAGTAATTAGGATGTTACTAATGACATTTATCGGCACTACAGGGGATAAAATATTCTTACTATTATTAACTAATCAACCCTTGAAAAACTGTGGACTCTTCTGTAAATCAAATGACTTAGACCAGTCCAAATGTATCTTTAGGGGTGAATGAGTTAATACGACAAATCTAAGATGATCTCTTCTGGTCACTTATTAGGTGATCCTGGTCAGGATGTACAACCATTCACCAAGTCTCTTTCCGGCCTAATGGTCCTGGACCAGTTGATTATACTGAACAATACTGATTGTCTAATTATCTATAACAATTTAACTCATCAGCCCCTGAAAAAAACAATGGACTCTTTTGTAAATCAATGACTTAGACCAGTCCAAATGTTTCATTAGGGGTAAATGAGCCAAACAGAAATACCTGGAAACCATCTTTAACTTTGCACTTGTACTTTTGTCTTAAATATTAAGATGGAAATAAAACATAAATTTATGTCCCTTGAGTGTTCCTTCAAGACTAGCACCTTGTTTTTAATTTATAGACCAATAGGACTTATGATAATGTGTGGAATTTATTAATTTATTGAGTTTTAATGTAATTAGTGGCAACCTTTTGTTTATTCGTCCCTCCTAACAGTCATTTTCTCAGACTTGACCTCAAACACTAATTCCAAAGTTTGTTAACCTTATGACTCCTGTAAAATACATTATAAAGTGATATCATGGAGGTTACTATATGGGAAGTCATTTGGAATATCTAATGAGCCTGTTGCACAGAATTAATTACACTACACAGCAACACTTCCCTGACTTAGAAGCCAACATCTTCCCATGTGGCCAACCACATCATGTTTATCCACCACATGTGACCAACCACATGAAGTGACCTAACCCTATGAAGTGTTTCTCACTAATACATTATTTAAATTTTCTAGTAAATGGTTTCTGTGATTTACTTTCTAGCCCTGAAACATTCCTCAGAGTACTGATTATCAAAACATGTCCCCTACCTCTAAAATCATAATTAGGTGAATTGTGAGTGAGTACAAAACTTTGACCTGAAGATGAATGAACAGATACACACAAAAACTATAGGCTTCTGTACTATTGCACCAAACAATTTTACTTTGCACTGAATATTCTTCAAGCAGAAAACAGAATCATAGATTCTATCATTTGTATAACACAACCACTCTTCACCCCATTTATCATAGCTTTCAACCTAAAATGAAGTCACATTCATTAAAACGTTTACTTAAAAATCAAATTTTGGAGTTATCTCCCTTTACCCAATCATCCTATAATTGTAAAGCGTGTTCTGAACATCCAGAGTGGGTCAATACTGTACTGTTTATTCAGCTTTGACATCTGTAAGCTTTTAAGGACACCATTTTGTCTCGTAATCTGTACTTCTACAGAAAATCAAACATTACAATATCATTATGAAATAATAAATCAGGGAATTTTTTTTTATACATACCAGTATATGGAGAAGCATACTGAATTTTGGACAAATGGTTTTATATTTGCAATATCGATTCTTGAATATGAGAAATTTCCAGGTCTCAAATGGCACTGACTAAAAATCTTGGATAACTAGGTCCCTGACACCCTAATTTACAGAATTTCAAAGTTTTATTTTCCTTTATTTTTTTTATTTATATGGATTCATGATCAGTATGATAATATAAGATAAAAATATTTACATAACTTCATTTCTACCTTTTTTCTCTCTTTTTTTTTCTTTCACATAATAAAGTGTACAGTTGTGGAAAATTGTGTTTATTCAGTCAGATTTATACTTCATTTATACTGATGAAAGAAAAAGTTATTTCTCCATTTGTTCAAATTCCCTGTTCCTATCTATGCATGTAATTCTACTCAACCAGATCCACAGACAGTTACTGTCCAAGTAATTATCTAGACTAGTTCATGATTCATTTAAATGGAGGGGTGTGTGACACTGAACTGTACAATATTTCAATCATTAATTGATACAAAGTGCAGTAGACATTTTATCACACTGCCAATCAGCATTATCCTGCGAGTCACCTCTTGACTTTATCTGGATATGTTGTGAAGTGGCAACAAAAGTTGGAAATGTCAAAATATTGTTATGATTTATTATGTTGTAATGCATACACAACATGAAAAGTTGGCGAGGGGCTCCATAAAGGGGCACAGCAATAATAGGCAACAATCTGTTGTGTTTTTGTGTGTATCTATTATCATAAAAAAAGTATCAAAATATTAGTGTTTGACTATACAGGGCGGGTACTTAACTACAATATATGATATACATTTTGTTTTTTTATTGCAGTGTAAGACACATTGTTACAGTGCGAATGTATTTTATGTATGACTATATTGTTAGTTCAGTAAGGGTAAAACAAACCTTTTCTACCCTATAGATTAAAATAGACTGGTCTAACACAATAGTAATCCGTGTATTATTAAGTTACTTATGGGTCAAAGGGTTCAACATATTGTATCTATGAAATGAATTTCATATTTTGATCGAACACTTACAGGGTCCAAACTTGTGTTAAAAAGACATGGGTATGCAGTGATTTTCCTCATTCTTTTGGGAATGGGGCCCGAGCCTTTTAAACTGGGAATTTTAGCAAAATTTTATTGAAATTGGAAAACTTATAAATACACAAAACTATATGTAAATACAAGAATCTTTTCAAACTCATTGTCATTTCGAGTTCAATTGGGATATTTTTAGAGCATATTGGGACACAAACAACTGGGATATTTTGACAGCATATTGGGACAAAAACAACTGGGATATTTTGAGAGCATGTTGGGGCTTCCGAGCATCCGGGTATCTCTTGAGGCGTCACTAGTCACAGGCACTTCTAGGGTGAAATGTCTCTTGACAACAAGCTTAAAAAATGGGAAATCGACATAAATATAAATGAGTTTAGTGGACAGAAATAACATGTTTTTACATATTTGATTTTGTCCGATAGCTTTTTCATGATTTGTATTTCAACATATCTTTACTGAATAATAAAAATTTTTTTTCACTAAATTATTTAAGTTGCAGAATTACCATGTAGGCCTATAAATAAGAAATTATTAAAACAAAAATTAATATGATTAAGTTCAGCGATGTTTATTTGAAGTAAATAAACATAACGTTAAAAGTTTACCTGATTAGAAAGTATTTTCAAAATCAATCGGACATGTGCTCAAAAATGAAAATTTAGGAAATTTAAGTTTTAATTTCATAATGTTCCTTTTTAGTATTCTGTAAATTACACGTTATTTCGAGTTATGATTATCATAACTCGCCGATGTCACCGAATAAAAAATTGAGAGCATATTGGGATAAAAATAATTGGGATATTTAAGAGAGCATATTGGGACCAAAATAATTGGGATGTTTTGAGAGTATATTGAGATAAAAATAACTGGGATATTTTGAGAGCGTGTTGGGACAAAAAATGCATATTTTTGCATTAGGAATAGGGTCTAATTACAGCCCCATATGATCCGATAGAAAATCCCTGGTATGACCCCAACCAAGACCTACCCCTACCAATGTGAACCTTGTATCACTGAACTATTACACAATATTGCGACAAAATTCATCTGATAAATTTACCCAAATGCTGTCTAAATTTCAATTAAATAAGTTCAATAAAAATTCTAGGGAAGAGCAAGCCATCCATGGCGTAATATATACATCTGCTATTTTATGTGTTTGCCAGAACCTTCTTAAAACATGTTACATTTATGCCTCAATGACAGAACTCAATAGAAATGCAATGTTTTCCTTGATGTTTACAAATCTATCAGTACTCTACTTGTCAGGAGAACTTTAATCAAATTAAAATTTATTTCACAAAATCAATTTCTTTGTTATACTCCATAATTTCCCCCCGAATGAGGCCCCTCTTTCACACAAGAACTACTATAAAAATTGGCTTATCTTCTGTTCAACAACTCTATGTCTATATTACGCCTTGTAAAGTTGCACTTACTGTCTATGAGTAAATACAATGCTCTCTATATTAACCCTCAATGGTGCCTCCTCGACTTTAAAGCATTTGCCATCTGTTACAGAAGTTCAATAATATTGGAGACCTTGTAACTAAGGGAGAAAGAAAAAAAAACTGGTCTGCAACAGGTGTTCCAAATCCAGTTGGTCGTCTCAATTTATCTATAACTAAAGGCATGATGCATGAACAAAAATACCACAACTTTATTATTCGGCATTTAAAATCCTATCTGAAAATTGGGTCAAAGAAGTGGAAATGATCCTACCTGATCATTGTGTGTAGAAAGAGAGTTGTTTTGTTGTTCATGACATTGTGTTAAACATATCAAGAGTTTTTTTTTTCCTACACGTCTATAACATACCTGAGGCGAGTTCAACCTTCAACATATGTATCAGGTGGACAAATCCTGCACCTGTTTTCTGTTATTTTTATTTTATTTTAATTATTCTTATTTCAATTCCTCCTCTGCTACAGATTTTCCTGCTGACTTAGCAGAAAGTACAATGGGGAAGCTTTGATAAATAACCAGCTTCTGAAAATTTACTCAAGGTCGTTACTTTCAAAAATTTGTTTGGGGCCTAAATGCTGACACTAACTATGTACTCTACCCAACTTGTTTGCTTACCTCATTCACCCGTAGATACATAATTGGACTGGTCTAAGCCACTGATTTACAGAAGAGTCTATTGTTTTTTCTGGGGTTGATAAGTTTATTTGCCACATTCCCATGAGTATAGAAATTTTTTTTAGATTGCCTTCAAATTCCTTATTTTCATTACTGTTATGATGGAGATGGTGCATGCCAAAATTGAAAAAGTTAAAAATAAAATCAAGTCTATTTGCTATTCCTCAACCGACCTGAAATAATTCAGCCCAACTCAAAAATTCATATTAGGAAAAGAAAAACAAACTTTTTTTTTTTTTTCATATTTTTCCTTTGGTGTACATGCAGCTTTCCATAATTATTTTACATTCAGTTGTACCAAAAGGATATGAATCATAGGTCAAAATAAATGTCAATTGGAAAAAAAAAAAAAAATTTGTCCGACATTTATATAGGACAGCTTCCAAGAGGTGACAATATGCCATGTTCCAACTCTTTCTCGACCCCCGCAAGTAAACTGCAGATACAGTTTTTTATTGGTATTAGATACTTTTGTTTTGTCAAGTACACAAAACAAACGATAGAAAAAAAAGACAACAAAATATAAAATTTGATGACAACATGCGGTGGAGCATCTTCACATACTATGAGCAACAGATTGGTATAGGTCACTCTCATGACTCAGGTGAGCAAAATAAAACGAAGGCCCAGAAGGGACAATCATCAAAGACCTTTTTAAATAGTTTCCATGGAGCCAAATTTGGCCCCATTCCCAATGCAATATTGGATGTTTTTTGCAATTCAATGAAAAAATTCCCAGTTTGGTGTTGAGGCCTTGACAGTTATGATTAGATTTCCATATGTGCTAATTATTTTCCCCAATTTAACACAAATTCTTATTAAAATTCCCAGTTGTGTCGTCGATGGCATTTTCCCAAAATTGGCAGAAAGAGGCCTGTGTCATTGTCTTCACAATATTCTACCTAAGTGGGGTCCTTTGATTTACATGCAACAACAACTTAGAGATCAACAAAATTAAACCTTTTACCCCTTAGTATTCAAATGGTACACTCTCTTCCATTGTTTTGCACCAGTCTATTATGGTTTATAATGTTGACAGGTTAAAAAACTGGAGTTACAAGTGTCTCCAAGAAACTGATACTTACCACTGGTTTCCTGAACATAGATTCTCTGCTAGATCAGTGGGACCTTGGCAGAACTTTTACAAACAAGGCAAATAACAATGTATTCTTTACCAGGAAATTTTGGTCCAGGTTTTATTTTTGCCTTTATCACACTCAAATTTTAAGGCAAATTGATCTGAATGTGAACATTTTGTATATGTCTAAATTAACTTTCAAAACTAGAAGTGATGTGAGGTCAATCACCATTGAAATATGTTTCTCAAAATAGAAGTGAGGTGAGTTCAATCACCATTGAAATATGTTTCTAAAAATAGAAGTGAGGTGAGTTCAATCACCATTGAAATATGTTTCTAAAAATAGAAGTGAGGTGAGTTCAATCATCATTGAAATATGTTTCTAAAAATAGAAGTGAGGTGAGTTCAACCACCATTGAAACACGTTTCTAGAAATAGAAGTGAGGTGAGTTCAATCACCATTGAAATATGTTTCTAAAAATAGAAGTAAGGTGAGTTCAATCACCATTGAAATATGTTTCTAAAAATAGAAGTGAGGTGAGTTCAATCACCATTGAAATATGTTTCTAAAAATAGAAGTGAGGTGAGTTCAATCATCATTGAAATATGTTTCTAAAAATAGAAGTGAGGGGAGTTCAATCACCATTGAAACACGTTTTCTAGAAATAGAAGTGAGGTGAGTTCAATCACCATTGAAATATGTTTCTAAAAATAGAAGTAAGGTGAGTTCAATCACCATTGAAATATGTTTCTAAAAATAGAAGTGAGGTGAGTTCAATCACCATTGAAATATGTTTCTAAAAATAGAAGTGAGGTGAGTTTTACACCACATTCAACAAATTTTCAGTTATATTGTGGCAGACAGTTTTTAGTGGTGGTGTAGAGAACCTGGTTACAGTCCCAGGAAGAGATCACCGGCCTTCCCCAAGTAAACAGGAAAACTTTCTACCAATTTCAGTTTTGGTTCCAGCGGGTCTTGAATCTGCGCTGACAAGAGGTAAGAGACTTCATGGTTCAAAGTGCGATGCTCTTACCACTCAACCAAGGAGGCCCCATGTTTTAAGTTAAAAGGCTAAAAATATTCGAGGTTCAAATGTCCCTGGTATATAAGAAGTCAAAAGTCTGTAAACTTTCTGAATTTTTTTTTAAAATCTTACATACCAAGCCAGATAGAAAACAAATTCACTACAAAACTTACCGTTTTCCGCTTTCCCTGTGCTCCATGACTATGCCCACTTGGTCTTCTTCCTACATGGAAAATAAAAATATGCAATGTTCTTGGGCTTGATTTTTGCCAACAAACATAAAATCAAAGTACTGAACGTACTGATACAAGTTGATGGCAATCGTAAGTTTTAATTAGGTATAATACACTCAGTATACTGAATACTTTTTAATTTGGTAAAATTAGGTTTTACAAAAAAAGAAACTAAAAATCGGGTCAGACATTTGGCCTAACGTGAGTACTGATGGCTTATTTATTATGCAACAAACTACATAGATCAGCAATATGATTATAAAATCTTGTGCTTATAAATATCGTTTTATCGATATTAAATTTCTATGCGACAGAGCAGTATTATACCCTTACGCTATACTTCCGATCAGTAGCCTTAAATCTCTAGGTCAATACGTGTACATGTGAAACATTTTCCAAACTCCAAAGACTGCCACGAGTTTCTCATCAGTTATGATCACGTGAATGCAGGATGATGCAATTTCTATGTCCAACTTTACCAACAGATCTTGCCAATACACAGTAAGGGAAACTTGGCCAAAACTCATTTGCATATTAATAGTACGCAAGAATTGTTAACAGTCCAGTCTATTGCTTTTAAAGTCAATTCTATCACAAGAGTATAATGGTAAAAAATAATTGAAAAGTAACATTCTAAAGCAAATTTATAATATCTTAAAATTCATAAAGGATGCCAAACTGACCTTTAATAGCATTACATTTCTACAAGTCTTCTAGACCTAAATTTTTCAGCGAATTGTTACTATATTTTCATCATTTCAAAGTGTGATTTGGAAATTTCAATCTTGAAGTTGAGTTTATGTTGCTCAAATGCACATACACGTGTAATTTTGCGTCAATATAATGTGTTATTAACCCATACTACAGATTGTACTTTGACTTGTTCCCAATAAACAACTTAGCAAAACATAACTGTGTTGATGTTCCATCAACTCGTGAAAATAACTTTTAGAAAACAGTTGATATTTATTGCAAGTTCACATTAGAACAAGAGAGGACAAAATTAGTAATGAAGTATGATAATAGTATGAGGAAATGGGCATTCGAAATTGCGAATATATCATCTAGCCAATAAATTTAGAACTGGTGTTTCCCAGAAAAAATTAAAATTTCCCACTAAAATTTCCCGATTTACAGTTGCATTTAATTTTTAAACTTTGTAACGACTGGTATTATTTCAGAAATATAAATATTTTCTTACAAAGAAAGTGAAAGAACAGAATCAGTAGAGTGTCTTACCCCTGATTGCTTCGTCACCTTGTCTTTTATTGTAGTAGTAAGGTGACACAGGCTTTCCGACAGGAGACAAGGAATCCGGAGACATCGGAACATTATTGCTCATAATACCCTGGAAATACAAGACCCAAGTTTATTATTGTGTTAAATTAAATGCATGGTTTAATCAGTTTCAGCCCAGTGTGTGGTGTATAAAATAAAAATAGAACATTATTTAAATTGTAATTTTACATTTAATGTGTAGGCAATAATATATAATAGTACATGAACATTGTACATCATAGGTTGTGGTCTGTTGAATATGAGATATTCTACTGTCCGTACATGTCTTTTCAGTACAAATTTTCATCTTGGGATTGATTTTCAATTATTTTGGTTATCCACAAAACAAACAAAATTCAATCCATATATATATATATATATATATATATATATAAAATTCTCATGTTTTAATATGACACCCATGTTTATTATATCTCCCAAAAACTTTGATTTTCATGATTTGGTCGTATTTCTCCTATATCAGCATCAGGACTAAGTTATTACAACTAAGATGGTTTTGATGTCAAAACAACAATACTATTTTCATCTCCAAGATGCAGCAGGTAGTTTAATCTAATTAACAACATCTAGGACACACCTGGTACCCACTCTCATCTGCTTTCTGTCTGTCAAGTTTATCCATATTTCAATTCAATGTGAAGTGTTGTCAAGACAACATCAAATACATTCTGATAAATACCTTTTTTGTCAAATCATAAAAATATTTTTTCGGCAAAAAACTAAATGACTGAATTGAAAATATCAAAGCCAGAATCCATAAATCTGATCAGAAGTTATAGATATCTAAAAACAAAATACCGTACGTAAAACATAAAACATTCTGGATTATCCCTGACGCACATATACTGCACTATTGTCACGATATAACAGAAAATGGGCCCTAAATAAGAAATCAGTTGCATCATATTTGAAGCAAGAAAAAACTCATCGTTTGTCAGAATAAGTTGATCAAAAGCTATGAAATATTACTATAGATTGTGTCATAATCATACTTCAATATGTACAATAATGATACATATACATATGTAGAAAACATAATTGCCATAAATATTCAATCAAATTCCCCTCCCCCCCAAAATGTCCCACGGTCGGTGGTCTCTTCCCGGGTTCTCTCCTCCACTGTTAAAATCTGGCTGCCACCACCAAAATCCCAAACTACCCTCATTTTCAATTAAAAGGAGGTCCAATTGTCCCTTAATGAACCTTTCAAGGGAAATCCTAAATTATGAGAGAGAGAGAGAGAGAGAGAGAGAGAGAGAGAGAGAGAGAGAGAGAGAGAGAGAGAGAGAGAGAGAGAGAGAGAGAGAGAGAGAGAGAGAGAGAGAGAGAGAGAGAGAGAGAGAGAGAGAGAGAGAGAGAGAGAGAGAGAGAGAGAGAGAGAGAGAGAGAGAGAGAGAGAGAGAGAGCAAGCAAAACATGAAAATTACGATCTCTGAAATTAATCCCCTATTTGAAACAAGCAAAAATTCTACATTTGTTAGAATAAGTCAATAAATTAAGCTATGAAGTATATCTACAGAATATGTCAGAAATGTACTTTAATACAGTGGATTCCTCTTAATTGCACAGCCAAAATGTCAGAGAAAATTATGCAAATAACAGGAATATGCAATTAACAGGAAAAGTGTATTTCGGTAAACAATGATGGTTCATAACCATCCAGTCCTTTCATTTGCAGGTATAAACTATAATAAACATCCTGGGTACACTAGTAATGGATTCTCATTAAGCATTAGGGTAAAATAAGGTTTTAAAAGCAAAATTTTCATAAAACACAGTTTGGTATGGTCACATTTTATTAAATTAGTATTTCCAGATATCACTTTCAACCGCAATCTGTACATTTTCCCCATTTTTGGAAATATTTTATGTAATTAACGTGAATTCATGGTTAAGCCTATGCAATTAAAAGGAATATTTTACATATAGGAGAAAGGAAATGGTTTGTGTTTCGACTTCTTATGCAATTAACAGGAATATGCAATTATCAGGTATGCAATTAAGTGGAATTGACTGTATATATAATACATGAATGGTTACAAGTAATGATACATATATTTGTACACATGCAAATCAAAATGTAATGGAATCTACTTTTTAAATGCGTTTCCCCCTGCATTAATTTACTTTTCATTACAGCCGCAGACTGTACACCAAATTGGGAAAAATCATGTATACTGCACTGGTATTGCAGCTGAATATAGGTCAGGTGGAAACCAAAGACAAACTCCTAGGCTATGTGAATTAACTCATACTTAATTTACTTTTATTCTAATAAACTTTTACATTTTCCCCTACTTCTATGTTCATACATATTAAAGCATTATTACTACAAATTTGTAAATATAAAAAAACTGCACTGATTTACACTTCAGGTGATTTAAAAATAAGTTAAATAAGTATTGACCAGAGAAGAGTTTTTTAAACAGTAGATTTAACTTGTGACCTATGAAAATTATCTACCTTCCAGATTTTTATATTTGTCTATGAATAGAAGCACTAAACTCAAAGATTTGTGTGAAACAAAGGATGACGAAAAGGTTATCAGTCAAATCATGAAAATCTCTTACACAAGGCAAAAAAAGCCGCAAAATGTACTGTGTTATAGATAATACTATCGAATGATGTGTCTGTGTGATAGTCTGACTTAGGTTTAAGTAGTGAACATTTAATTAAAGGTTTATGTTCACCTGATTCCCTTCATCCTAACACCTGTGTCCCTGATACCTGTCAACAACAAAGTCAACATGATAATATCAGTGTTTTTGTTGTCTCAGAAAACATAACGCATTTGTATTTATTCGTATCAATCCTACAGCTGTTATCGGCACACAAACAGATTATCGTGATCTGATAACACCAACTATAAGAAACTTTATGTGTGGTTAAATTTATCTGAATCTGTTCGTCATTTAACTCATTGAACTGCAATCGATTTTTACGACTTATAACTACGGCCCTGTAGAATAGTGTCGGCAATGCTGATTGCCGACGCAAAAGCTGAACAATTTTTATTTACGTCGGCAAAAAATGCTGACGCAAATTTCATAGTTAAGTAGGCCTAGTTGAATGTCAAACTTCAAATTTGTATTATAACTCACGATTTCCTCAGCTAAAAATAACCAGCTATAAATAAAGATGCGTGATGCATACTGGGAGAATTACGATCGGCGACTGTCGTAATTTTCTCGGCATATTTTGCCACAGCAAAAAATGCGCAGAGCTCAAGCATGGCGTTCATCACACCAGAGCTGTGTTGTTTTTTGTGTTTGCTCCGTTTTTAATGGTCCAAACATGATGAAAAAAGGCTACTTTAGATGCGTGGGTTTTTCCCCCACAATACAATACAATCTCATGGAAGATAATACAACCATAAAGACGATATATTGTTCTATTTGCCGAGAATATAGCAGGTATATAGCCTCGTTGGCGAGTATTCCGAGTTATCGTTATACTGTTTCACTTCATGTTTATTTGACAATTTGTTTTTTCTTTTTTAACAAATGAAGGCTGACTATTACTAATTTTAGTATACTATATGCCATGGTAGAGTGTTTCATCATAGAAAAAATAGACTCATAAGTCACTGATAATAATTAGCCTATAGACTGATTTCTAGGCCTAGGCTAGTTTCGCTTTCAACGCCACAAAGTTGAAACATGTGGATCAAAAGATTCTCACTGGCTAGTGTTGGAAATTATTTATGTGCTTTAATTTATAATAAGTTAAACTTGCTGTTGAATTTGAACGTAGGCAGCCACTCTGTCTTCACATTTAACTGATCAATAGATAACTAGATCTAGCCTTGGTTTTTGAAATATTTCCCTTACCTCACATCAACTGGTAGGATCCAGTTAAGGGAGCTTAAGAGAAAAAGAGTCTATCCTTGAAATGTTTAGTTAAATCATTTTAGGCCTAGTAATAATAAGTCATTATTGTTTTTGATTATTTAAAGACATGTCATCCACTTTGGACGGTTTTCTGGATTAAAGCATTGTAGAGATACAATTGGTTGTGGGCGATTTAAACACAAACTTTTTCAACCAACAACGCTTGAAGTTCTTGTGTAATTTAATGACTTAGAATTGCAAAATTTGATTGAATCCAAAGAGTATATTAATTGTGCATAAAGTTAAACTCCTTGTCCCAGAAATTTGGGTAGCCTTTACCCTTTCCATTACTGACCTAAAGTACATGTATTAATAAACAATTAGAAATTATACCTACTTGTTATGTTTTATGTTAAGAACACACACATGGACAAAATAGTGATCAATTGCATTTTATTACATACAAAAAATGTAGAAGTTTGAATTTGCTAAAGCAAATTGCCTAAGCAAACGTAACTGCCGAGGCAAATTTACTTATTATATAGAGCTGTGACTAAAAGTAAGACCCCCCCCCCCCCCCCCTAAAAAAAAAAATTATTGATCTACAATCATTATTACATTCTTGTTATCAGGGATGTGATTCCATAATGGTGAAAAAGGAGAAAAATAACTCATCAGGAGGGGTTAAATGGGGAAAATAATATTTAACATTGCAGCAAAATTTTGAACAAGAGTTGTCAGAAGACAACAAAGCTTGCCGGAACGGGTGTAAATTATCAAAATAGGTATTTGACCCACAGCTGTCAGGTTTATAGGTTAAAGGACTGGTAAATATTTTGATTCCTTCAGCTCAGGTTAAAAATTTTGAAAAGTAGGTTGAAGTCCAAGGTCAATGTCACTAGGTCAAAAGTCAAAATACCAGATGAAAGATCTGGTCATTAACTAATCAATATGTGAAATTTCAAAGCCCTATCCCTAATGGTTTAAAAGATACAACCATGGTTAAAGTTTCTGAAAAGTAGGTTGAAGTCCAAGGTCAAGGTCATTAGGTCAAAAGCCCTATCCCTCATGGCTTGAAAGCTATAGCCAAGGTTGATGCTTTAGGAAGATTAAAGGTCTGGTCATAAGGAATCTATGTGTGAAATATCAACACACATTCCCTTGCAGTTAAGAAGATATAGACTCTTTCACGATCCTGTAACTTTGAGGGAATAAATGATACAGATCCCCCCCAAAAATACACACGTCGTAACAGTAACTGATTGCTTCTTGATATCATTTTCCGGGAATCTGTATCATTTGTTCCCTCAAAGTTACAGGATCACAGTTACAGGGCCAGGATCTACAGGCCAGGTAAAAGTTTTGTCTACAAATGCCAATGACAGATATGACATTAGCTATCCAGACAGGTGAGCTAAAAAGGATGAAAATTCTCATCCCTGCGTCATGTTTAATATTTTTCTATTTAAGAACTCTGCAATTAAACAACTCGAATAATAAATCAGAATAGAGACCCATCACTGATCATCAGTGATCCCAGAAAACAGATTTGTATGTGGAGACACTACAATGGACAAGAATCAACTTGCTCATAAATCAACAGTGAAATATCGCCAGTCATCGTGTGACAATTACAGATACACACATTAGTACTGCACCTGATTCCTCCTGCAAGTTGATACCTTCAGGGCAGATTCTTCCTTGTCACAGAATTTTACACAATACTCCAATGTCAAGCTGGATTCTGCCATTCAAACAAACCATTTTTGCATCTTTTTTACATTTTTTAATGATGAAAGTTGGACTGGTGAACATATAACTCCATGTTTCTCATTTAAGGTATTCCCTTGATCCATCTAATCCATCACTACTTTCATTATTTTTTTTTTTGTTATCATTGAACTGGGAAAGAGTTGTTAACAAGATTACTTGTTACTGGGTTAACAGGGCATTGTGTCTCACACACCACATGTACATACAGGTCTACAAATATATGTATTTGAATTTTGTTGAATGCCACACTTATCTTTTTTTCAGTTATATGGTGGAGGAGAGAACCAAGTTACAATGTACCCAAGAAGAGACCACCAGTCTTCCTCAAGTAAACTGGCAAACTTTCTCACAAAAAATCAACTTGGTATCCAGCTGGGCTCAATACTGCAAGACTTCATGTTAAAAGTGTGATGCTCTGACCATTCAACCATGGAGGCTCCACAAATATATGTACAGTCAAACTTGTCTAAAATGGCCACTCAAGAGAACAAACCAAAAGTGGCTGTTAAAGACACTTGGCTTTATAAGAGGTTTATTTATTATGAAAAAGTTAATGAAGGTTATGTCTGAATGGCCTTTATAGACAGGTGCCCTTTATACAGAAGTTTGACTGTACTTACACTCAGATCATTTTTCACTTTATAGTTTCACACTTTGCCGAGTATGTTTCACTTTTGTAGAGACATCACCAGTCTTAGGTGAAGTGCCACAAATTTTGACCTGTGCTATGGACTTATGCCAATGCAGTGAGGAATCATTAATGTGCCATGCCTGCTGAACATGTGACATTTATCATTTTCTCCAATAGACTCTGAACAACCAGAAATTCTACCCCGGAATTTCAGCTTTTTTACCACTAGAGGTCCATACAAGTCACAAAAACGCCCTCATACATTAATTGGTAACAAATACTCTTCATCACTGTCAGATTATTTTCAAATGACAATCATTTAGTTACAGTACAGATAGGAAAACAAACATATCAGGAAGTTCATGTTGTCATTGTAATTTTAGTCCATTATTATAACAAAACATATAACAAGAGTGCTTAGGCTTCACAAATGTTTAGCTTCAAGCAGGAATCTTGAATTTAACTTAAATCCCTTTAGACTAATTTTGTTGGCTTCAACTCCTTCTTAAGTGCAAGCTCCTTGCCAATTTTGTTAACGTCTGTTCAGTTATTCTTGACAAAATCCTTTAAATGGAAGAAAAGTTTACAAACAATGATGGAAAACCATCAGGTTACACCAAATTCTCAAGTGAGTAAATTTACACAATGATCTATCTTACTATCTAGAATCCATGGCAATAAATTTGTTATCAAATTTATAACAAAGTCATTGCCATGGATTACTGGTGTAAAGAAATATTGACAAATAATAAATACAGATATTTGCCACAACAAATAGTTTTTGCTTACCTGTGACCCTTGCATGTTTGATCGGTAGGACATTTCTGAATTTTTATCTGGAAAGAGATGACCAAAAAAAACAAGGAATTAGTTAAAGCTAAAACGATGACCAAATTTCAAATATTTCTATATTTGTGGCTACTATTCCATTCTTTTTCGTCATAATAGTTTCAAAGAGCAAAGTAGGTCAACACTATATTCCAGATAAGCAGTTTATCGCCTTTATAATCAGGAATATTAATATCATGAATTAATAGGTGCCAGATTTGAAAATTTGATTACAGGAAAGTGATGACACTTTGCTTATTTACAAGAGAGATAATTTAACAAAAATTAATTCCTCGCAGATGAAGTGAAATAAGATATTGCCAAATATTGTCAATGAAAATATTACATACCTGAATCGACCTTCCCCAACTTTTAGATGACGTCACGTAGTCTAAGTACAAAATATTATGACGAAACTGAACGAAATCGGACAACTGGAAAATTGTCTATTCTAATACTTTCTACAAAATCAAATATCAGATTTATTTATGTAATGTTTTAGATCCTATATATACTTACTATTCATAAGGCCTGGCACATCACTTGTGTTGACGAACGGATGCATGTTATTGTCCGTCTGCCCATTGTAGTTCTGGTCGTACATCTGAAGAGAGAGACGGGAAGAGAGTATCAGTCTGTGTCTTAATACAAATACCATGGAGCCAGTCTTGGGAGACAATCCGTCAATCTAATATGGTCTCACAAGACAAGTGATATTCTATGTTAGGGATTACTGAACAGGGTGGTTCTCAAAAGACAGGTGGTCTCTAGCAAGAGTCATCTCTTAACTCATCAACCCTTGAGAAACAATGAACCTTTCTATAAATCAATGACTTAGGCAAGTCCAAATTTGTCTTTAGGGATGGATGAGTTAAGATAGGTTTCACAGTAATGCAGAGTTAAAAACAAACACAGGTCAAATAGTAAGTTGAGACATTCTACCAGGGGAGGTAAAAAGTTTATAAAACCTTGTATAACACTGAGTCCTTTATTTTATGAACATGCCCACCTCATTCAAGTATATTTCAGTTTGCATCAATACTGATCTCTCACCGCTCCCGTTTTCTGATATGTCACATAGAGGATCTAACACAATCCGTGATGAGTTATGTACAGGTGACCTCTCAGACGTATTTAATGTTCGACCTATGAAAATGTGACTTATGAAATTGAATGGCAAAGAAATATGATTCATTTTATAAAAAGGAAACCGTCAGTCTGCAAAAGTCCATCGGAATATATTTGGTGATTCGAATCTATCCAACGTTATGAAAACAATTCTGTAATTCCAGATTTTGTGCTCAGTGTTGTTTATACAGTGAAACCTGTATATAGGGCCACCCAAGGGACCAGAAAATATTTACCTTTATGTGCAAGTGACCCAAATACACAGGTTCAATTTTGTTGAAGTATGCCGTCAAGGGACTTAATAAACAGGTAATCCTTATATAGAGGTGGCCACTATAGCAGGTTTTACTGTACTGTTAAAAATGTTTACATCTCTGCCATTAGATTACTTACAAGAGTGTAAGTCATTGGTCGAAAATGAAACACCTACGAGATCATCTGCACGTGACCCCATAGCGGATTGCGTTAGATCTTATACGGGATATATCAGAAAACAGGTGCGATCAGTTTTTAATTAGATTGAGTTTACACCTAACCGTATCCCTTTGTAAAATCAATGCATCATATGACATAGTAGAACCTTCGTATATAAATCAGCTGACAGAATAACATTGGGTGTATTATCTACCATTGTGGTTGACACACACAGCTTTAGTCAGACAGATTTGTCCAGACAAAGTCCTAGACCGCTCGATATTGTAAAACATTTAAATGACAGTGACAACCATACAGAAATCATAGTACATGCATCTGTCATCATGTTCCTGAGAGAAAAAAATTCAGTAAATCTGAATCATATATGGGAGAGTATTCTGTTGTTGTATTGTTGTTTAACGTCCCACTCAAGAATATTTCACTCATATGGAGACTTCACCAAATGCCAGTGAAGGGCTTAAAAATTTGGCCAATGCTTGGCACTTACGGCCATTGAGCAGTTAGGGATCTTTAACATGCCAACACCTACTGTGACACGGGACTTTTTTTACTGTCTCATCCGAAGGACAGGAAACCAATCAGCCACCAGCTGGACTCAAACTCACGATCAAGAGTCATGTGCGGTTTTTTTTTAACCAGGTCATCTGTATATATGTCCAGGTTACCTGTACATGTAAGGTCTCTTATGAATAGGTTACCTGTACATGTACGGTCTTGTATGACACGTTACCTGTACATGTAAGGTCTCTCTCTCTTATGACCAGGTTACCTGAACATGTAAGGTCTCTTATGACCAGGTTACTATTAGTTATTAGGTTTGCTACTGACTGTCAATTAAACCATGGAAGGTAGTCACTTGACTCTTTTTACCCAATGAAATGACTACATTTCAGTCCGAGGTAAAACAACTGTACATGTAAAGTATTATATGACAAGGTTACCTGTACATGTAAGGTCTAGTATGACCAGGTTACTTGTACATATAAGGTCTCTTATTGCTAGATTATCTGTAAAGGTAAGGTCTCTTATTACTAGGTTACCTGTATTACATTTGTAATGACCAGGTTACCTGTATAGTTATGTTGTTGTTTTTTTTTTTAAGTATGGTTTGTTACACTTTTACAGGTTATCTTCAACAACAGGTGCTCCTTGAGTGCAGATATCCTCAAGGACAGGTTTAACTTTATTTCAATTTTGATTTTTTAAACAAACAGTATAATCTTTTGACCTGTTTTAATAGTTAAATCATTAGAAAATCTTGTTAAGCTTATATATCTGCTCTAAGTGCTCGTTTACTCATATATCAGCTGTAGATTATAATTGGTACAAGATGTTACAAATATAAATGGAAATTCTAGCTCCTAAGGGAGACTACTCTGTGTTACTCCTAATATAACAATGTTCTTCCACCTTCATAAGTGGCCTTCGTTTTCAATTTCTACTTTTGCAAATGAGACAATTATCATAACAGGTGAATGCTTTGTTACCAGATATATACAATGTGATACAACATAGCACATCTACAACAGGACTTTAGTTATTCGTTTTATATAATATTGCTCTAGGATCTTGTAAACTCCACAGTTCAACAACCCTTATTCTAATAACATTCAAGTTGGTATTATCAGCAGCCCTAAGGCTTGTGGGGCTATTTTCGTAATGGTTGATACCATTCACGCACAGGTGTACCTGACAACCTTTGCACACTGATAAGATTAGATGTGTCAGGTTTTATACTATTTCTTTTTAAAACACTCATTGTCTAAGAAAACAAGCTAATTCATAGAATTTATCCCTCCCTTTCTCCCCTTTCGTAAAGAGGTATTCATACTGTAGGTAAACTCTTGAGTTTCGGTTGAAACATGTCATTTTCATGCTGTTGACACCAGATGTATTGCTTGGAAATGAAACAAAAACTAAAGCCTTATACATAGGTTAGATGTGTTACTGGATATGTATTATGGAAAAAAGTGAATCGGCTGAAATAAACATAGACTGAATACTATATACTTGTTATGATGCTAAGCAGATCCATGATAAAATGACATTTTTCGTTCATCAAGGGGCCATAACTCTGCCAAAAGTGGTGATCGAACTTGGCCAATCCCTTTAGGCATTTAACTTTGTTAGCAAGTTTCAAGAAAATCTGATAATATTTGTTGTCTTGATTGCACCGAAATGAATCAAGTTCACGTGAAATATTTTAAGAAATTTTTGGAAATAACAGACTAAATTACTTTGTTTGATGAATTACCTGGCCTGTTCAGCCAATAAGAATTCAGTATTAGACAAAGATTTTAGATATAAGAAATTCTCAAGTTATATGGTGCCAGTTCATGGTATGCATTGGTCAAACCATAGGAGTCAACAATTCTCAATCAAGAATAAGCACACCCACATGATTACACCGCAATATTTTAAGGCAAGACTTATGAAAGATAACAAGAAAATATTCTCAAAATATACATACCCCTCGATCAAAAGATCCAGGAGGGTTGTTTGAATTCCATGTCCCTTCATCAATTCCTGTAAACAAAGATAAAACACATTAATATTTTCTATCTAATTATCCAATTGATTAACCATTTAACCAGTTACTGATGCGAGATCTGACATCAAATACCTTATACATACATCAGGTGCCATGTGTCCAGTCAGTAACAGCCAACATGAAAGCAATGTTTGGAATTTGCAGACTTTTAAAAGGTGGACTCCACTATCAAAATAAGTCCTATTTACCCTGTTTTGCTGCAGATGTACTATTCTTATGTGTAGAAATTTTCTCAATACAGAAAACAGATTTTATATATATATATATATATATATATATATTATATATATATATATATATATATATATATATACACACACACACACACACACACATTCTTACACACACACACATACACACACACTTAGAGAGCAGGGGTTAATAATATTGAAAATGTTCTTTTGTCCTGCAGGACAAGTAGTATTTAAATCTACTTGTCCGAATGCAAAAATGATTTGTCCGAAAATCAAAGATATAACTTTGTGTTATTTAACAAGAATAGTCTTTATTAAATTAATTTTTTTATCAATTTCATATGTCCTTTCGGACAAGTAAGAAGTAACATCAACTTAACTGAATGAAAAATGGACTTGTCCCGGACAACCAGGCAAACCTTAATGTTGAACCCTGCAGAGATGGTAAAAAGTGCCAGTGCTGCCAGCAAGACCGGTTATTTTCTGTTGTGACTGGATGAAATTGACTACTTAATTCCTGTACAGTTTGTACTTTTGACCATTTACTGATCAAGGACTTTACTGCAAGAAGTTGTTATGGAAATTGTTCATTGAATGCATGCACGGATGATTTATATTATTCTAGCCCGCTTGGTTTTTATTTATTTATTTTTTTTTTTTACAAAAGGAAGATTTCAACATCTCTGTATATATATATATATATATATGTACATTTGTAATTAGAATATGGAGAAGACAAATCACTTGGTAGGCAGTAGTAAAAAAATAATAATCTCCTTCTTAGAGTAACTCTGAACATTCTTTAACTCGTCAACCCCTGAAAATGATAGATTCTTCTGTAAATCAATGACTTAGACCAGTCCAAATGTATATTTAGGGGTGAATGAGTGAAAATCTGACTGAGACACATAACAATCAACCATTTATAAATAGAAATTACATGAATAACATCTAAACACACTGATAAGTGACATCAAATGTTTACAATTTACTATACATGTCTATATGTGTGTTTACTATTTAAGTTTCAGTGCAAGTATGTGTATATGCATGTAGCCTATGTGAAAGTTTGTACCTTTATTTCATAGTTACAACTTATATCTATAGTGTATGTGTGTGTGTGTGTAAAGTACTGTATGTATTTACTCCTGTCCACATTCAATTGTGTCCCTATATTGTTAAGTTCTATACAAGAAGATATATACATGTATTTTCATTTTAACAATTCTTTGAAGTGGCCAGTTCAAATATGGCTACTGGACTAACGAATTAAACAAAATTGGCAAAATATATCATATATATACATGTACATTTAACTTATGGGGAAAGTAAAAATTATATAAATACATGTGTGTGTGTGTGTGCATGCTTGTGAGAGTGTGTGTGTGTATACACAAACACGCATATATCCAGTGACGTGGAAGGAAGAACTCTACCAGAAGGTAATTTACAGACTCTATTGGAGGTCTCTATTTCATGTGACACTTTTATTCACGGCAATCTCCATTGTACTACAGTTTATAATGCTTGCCATGACAGCAAATCGAACAGAGTAATCAGACGGCTCACTTGACCACCAAGGTCTCTAGTTGATCGTCTTTACACGAAGAAATTATCGTGGATCAAATTGAAAATAAAAAAAACATTTCCCTGTGCAACTCAAATCGGAATCCAAACGACAAGTCTATTAGCGATGCATTCTTAATTGACCCAGGGGTATATTCCATGTACACGCTGAAGTCGAGAAAAATTACCTAGATCAATAACAAGGCCGTCTCCTGTCGAAGAAAACAACAGCCGAGTTACTTGTTTTACACTGCGGATTAAACAAAGACTAACCACCACACAATCTTTTTGCTCGTCAATCTTCCGGTTTTATTATTTTTAGGACCGCTAAATCAATTAAGTAATGGCTTAATTCCGACAGCGATCAATACTGTTGCATAGATCTATTTCCCTGCCATCTACGCCTACTTCAACACTTCTGTGTTTAAAACATTACCAAGCTTATCAGCTTTATCAACGCTGTGCTGTGAAAATGAGTTTGAATATAAGATCATTCATAATTTCTCTGAACATTGATCTCCTTCCAAAAGCAGCTTTTTTCTAAATTCTAACAGAATGTGAAGACATCATTCAAATGGGAATAAATTTCTCTCTAGTTATTTATGTGTTTGTCTGAGTTGTCTCTGTGGCAGTGGTTACAGCATCCCAATATTTACCAAATTTAGATTTAAATCTCACCTTTACTAAGTGGGTGGAATCAAGCCCTGCTGGAGAAAAAATTATTATGGGCAAATGGTCATTACTTTTCTTCCTAAATGCTAGTGCTTTTGGCCCATGTGTTTTCTTTTTCTTACTGCTCAGCTCCCCTTATTTTATAAAGGGTGGGGATGTGTGATTCTATGTGCGTAACAAAGTGATTTATGTTGTTTGTGTGTACACACGTGTTTTTTTTCTCAAGCTGATTTTATTCCTTTATATTTGGGGGGGGGGGGGGGGGGGGGGGGGGGGGGGGTGTGTGGATTTGTGGGTTTTTTTCACTAACTCCTTCCAGGCAGTCATGGGATGGGTATTTTTAATAAGATAAGTATTATTTAAATGGGTTTGGTTTGTTAGACACATGTATGCACACACTGTTCATGTATGTGTGTGTGTGTGTTGGTGTGCATTCATACGAGTCAGAAGCTGTGAGAAAAGAGTCCTTACCACATAACCAATGAAATGCAAGAGAACAGGAATTTCACCTGCTGTAATAGTGTTGATTTTGTAGATTTTCACACCGGAAACAAAAAAGTACTTTTTCCTGCACTAATTCTCATTTCATTTTTTTTAAACTCACAAGTTTCTAAAAATACAGAATTTCATAATTTCCCCACAAATTGTCCTAAGGACATCTAGACAAGTGTGTCAAGTGTGTGTGTGTGTGTGTGTGTGTGTGTGTGTGTGTGTGTGTGTGTGTGTGTGTGTATACTTGCCAAGTCTCCCTCATAAATAGGGAGAGTCCTTATTTTCTATGTAAAATTTTCATAATTTCCAAGACAAAATGGATATCTCCCCCATGAAAAAATTAAGTTTACTTATTAATTCTTACTAAAATTTAGAGTCTCCCCATGAGATTGAAAAAATCTCCCTCATGAAAATGGTTCATGGTTGGCAAGTATGTTAGTGTGTGTGTGTGTGTGTGTGCGTGTATATGTATATATATATATATATATATATATATATATATATATATATATATATATATATATATATATAAAGATTACAAGAAGCACACATAAATCAATGGGTACACAAATAAAGCAATCCTCTACCCATTGATAGAGTTATCTAACTGATCCTATAAGCTCATACATACATACATATATACATCAGAACAGGTGTCACATATGGTCGTAAATAAACCTAGGGAAGTCCTTTGTGATAAGCCGGAATTTAAACCACACACAGGTACAGTAAGTAAAACAACTTCACACCTTTATGTTTACAAATGCCAGGAGAAAACGATCAGGTATACTTGTTAAGTCTTCACTACAGATAAGGACTTGAATGGAAAGGAACTACACAAGTTTGACCTTGTGACCTGTATATCAACAAGCCAGATCTATTTGTGTATACATTTATATAAATACTTAAGTGCTAGATGTACTTGTTCACTTCAATGTAACTGACTATAGCAATTTAATAATTTGTACCTCTCTCTGTCCCCCCCCCCTCTCTCTCTTTCAACCTACATGTTTAAACTAAATACCAAGCCTCTATTCCATTTCTATCCTCATTCTTCAAATAAAAACAAAAATTGTGTAGGATTCACACTTCTCATCCCTTGCATATATATACATGCAATCCGAAAATCATGAGCAACTTAACCCATTCACCCCTAAAGACACATTTGAACCAGTCTGAGTCACTGATTTATCAAAGAGTCCATTGTTTATCAAGGGTTGACAAGTTAATATTTCTCCTGGACATAGAAAATGAGCAACCATTGTATTTTAGCCTAGTGTGTTGTATAACATGATTGGGGAATCCATTGCTTTAAATGTATACATGTACCAGTAGACTGGTTCCAAAAGTGAGTCAAGTCAAGTCATTTTCCCATAGCTTTCTATGCTAAAGCAACTTTTTTCAAAACAATTGGCCTAACTTAAGTACTCAATGAAATCTTGTAAAGATTTGCACATTCATGTTGAAGTCTATGAACCATCTTTCTAAACTTCTTTGGGATTTTCAGGTTTTTTTTTTTCTCATGGAAACTGGAAGTATTTGTAACCGAAAAGCAAAATTTAGAGCAAAATTTTTTTATTCATAGTAAACGGTGTCAACAAAATACTTAACTGCAAAGAAAATTGTTGCTTCTCAGAAATAAAATTGATAAATGTTGATTTAACATAGAAAGCTATAGCAAAATGGTGATTGTTGACTCACTTTTGGCACAGGGCTGTAGCGTAATTCACAAGTCTGGATCGGATATAACAATGCGATAATTACAGGTCTCCAGAAAGAAAATTAATGTTGAGCAATTTAAGTTGTGTCTTTTATCTATACCTATACCTGTGAATCCAAAACAACATTCGTATACTTCTTTAAAACTGCCCTTGTATTTACAGAGAATTAGTTCTGCTCTAGTTCTACTTAATAACAATACCACAATTTATTCATATTTTTTATCTTTATGTATAGTAATCACGCCATGGAAGCTGATATTCCCTTTACTTCTGCACATTTCTCTTTTTGCTTATCAACACTGTTATTTTTTTCCCATTCTGACACATATCATATCTATTAACTCTACAACCAGAAAATTTATAAAGAGTGCCCATACTTCTAAACCCAGAAAATAATTTTACTGTACAGTACAACCTCTTTGTAATGCCTCCATTTCATTTGCCACCTTGTTTAATGCGATTCATGAAAGCCCACATTTCCAATTTTCCCTATAATTTCATTTAGTTTCCCTCAATCTACAGCCTAACCCTTTTAAAATGCCATATTTTGGCTGAACAAATGGTTGCTGCAGCATAACATTAGGTGTAATTCGAAATTAGCGGTGGTCCGTATGTGTGGTTGGGCCAGTAAAATCCATATACAAGCGGCGGCCCGGTTTTGAAACCAGTTAAACCAGCGAAAATAAAGCCTATCGCTGGTTACTTTTTCCGGTTTCGATAAACTCAGTCGGAACCCCTCTTCTCTTTTGTACATAAATGATTTAAACCATAAGCCCAGAAGCAATATACCCCCTCTATAACTCTACGTTTTAACAATACTTTACATAAAGCCATTGAATTGCATACTTTTTCTTGAAAAACCTCCGGAAAAAAAGCAAAAGTTCACAGAAAAAGAAAAGACAGAGGACATAGAAAAGAAAAAGAAAATCATGGAAACATGTATAGGTAGGCCGTAAATACCAAAATGACTTGTATATGGTGCATTGATTATGCAAACAGTAAAATTACGCGGCCAGAAATATCTGGTTGCATGATTTTGACTTTACTGAAAAAAGGTGATAATCGGCTGCAGACCCATACTTCTAAGCCCAAGCATTGAATACTAATGTATTTCTACACTCAGAAAATATTTCACACTTCCAACTACCCTGCCAATAACTAATACCAGATCATACTTTGGAACCCAGAGGTGGGGGAAGAGGAGGAATTTTATGGATTCTGGACTGTTAGATTCAGATACCCATATCCAGATTGTCTAAGCCTGAAGAAGTTGCTACCATTAAAAATTCTACTTATGTCTTTTTATAAAACCCACTGGCCCTTCCAGGTTTGAGTTAATTTCCCCCCTGATAATAATTAATTCTACTGTATAATACCCATACTTCTAAGCCCATATTCTACTGTATAATACCCATACTTTTGAACCCAGAAAATAATTCTACTGTATAAAACCCATACTTCTAAGCCCAGATAATAACTTGTAAGCCCAATTTTATACTGAAAATACCCATACTTCTAATTCTTTATAATACTGTTCTACTATAATACCCATACTTTTAAACCCATACTTCTAAGCCCAGAAAATAATTCTACTGTATAATACCCATACTTTTAAACCCAGAAAATAATTCTACTGTATAATACCCATACTTTTGAATGCATAACCCCATACCTGTAAAAAAATTTTTACTGTATAACCCATACCCTCATACTCTAAGCCTTATGAATCCAGAAAAAATAATTGTATAATACCCATGTAATAATGCCCATACTTCTAAGCCCCAAAAATTGTTTTACTGTAGATATAATGCTCATACTTCTAAACCCAGGAAATGATTATTTTTATTGTATTTTTGATACCCATACTTCTAAGCCCAGAAAATAATTCTACAGTATAATACCCATACTTCTAAACTCAGAAAATACTTTTACTGACGTTTTTTGTTTACAGATATTTTTCCTATCCATAACTACTCAGTAATTTGTAAAACCAGTGTCTTGTTTTGTTAATAATGAAGGTATTCACACAATAACAGTCTCTGACAAAACAAAATTTCATATTCCACTTTTAATTTTATTGTTACTTTGTTGCACAAGCAGATTCCTGTTGACAGCTAAGCTGAGAGATTTTAAAATTTAATAATAGATATTCTGCACCGATTTGAAATTAAACAAAAGTATTACCTCACAAAAAGGAAAGGTGATCCAGGCCAAATACTTGTCATAGTTTTTTTTAAAATTTGAACACTAGTATTAATTTACCTAAAAAAAATGACTCCAAGGTCTGTGAAAGTTAGTCGGTAATTTAAAAGTGCACATGTACAATTTTAAAAAATTAAAATTCGTGATTTTTGAAAGAGGAAATAGATAGATAAATAACGACACCAATCATTAGTGATAATCGGAGATCAATAGCGTGTTCTGGTACTGCAATGTTTACAAAGGGGTCTACTTCTCTTTGGTAATTATTCTCTCAATTTCAGGAAACAAGTCACACTTGCTGTCTCTATACATACAGGAAGAAGGAATTAATTATATAGAACTCATTAACTTACATAATCCAATGTAAAACCAATTCACTGTTAATTTGAATTACAAATTAGGCATCTGATTCACTGCTGAACATGGTACATTAGAACTCTCAGTATGGTAAAGTTATGATAGACAGAAGAAGAGAAGAAAAGGAGAGAGAGGAAAAGGGATGGGAAACTGGGAACAGGAGGATGAAAGGTGAAAGAAAAAAGATGGATAACTCTGGCAGACAATATTTCAAAATAGCCACATCTTTTTCAGGGCAAGTAGAAAGCTAATCAGGCCAAGTTGAAAATTGGTCAGGATAAGTTGAAAACTGATGAGGGTAAGTTGAAAATTAATCAGGGCAAGCTGAAAATAAATGTCAGCTTGTTGGCCCCCAAAATGCTTTTTGGGGGAGGGGGGATTTGGGAACAGGAGGATGAAAGGTGTTAAACAATAAAGATGAACAGACTATGGAAAACGGTATTTCAAAATGGCAACATATTTTCAAATCTTTTTCAGGGCAAGTCAAATATTGATCAGGGCAAGTTCTTGCTGGCCCCCAAAATGTTTGTCCAGTTCTGAATTTAGGATAAAAGGTGAGATATTTCAACAGAGATTCATCCAATTCTTCATATTTTCATCCTTTTTGAGTTTTTCATTACAGATGCTCTCCCACTTAAACATAGGCGATACAAATATGATGACGGTGTTTTCACTTTTACACTTAGTATAGACCCAATTACAAGGTACACTCTGTATGGTACAGAGCATACTTAACTATGTCACTAAATGTACAAGAGGTTCTGCCAATATCCTTTTGATTACGATTTATTTATGTTGATATTTTCATGAATTATTTCCTCATTATTGTTTTTTTTCTAGTGAATGGTAATCATTACATCAACATCTGTCAAATTATATGTGTGTGTGTGTGTGTGTGTGTGTATATATATATAAATATCATGAGATGAAAGATATGCATTTCCTTATCTTTCTCCCTCTTGAAATTAATGCTTTGTATTGTAATTTTAGTAATGTGATGTGACAGAGATATAAGTCTTTGTATAAATAAAATAAAGGTTGAAAAAATGAAAATAATTATTAGGATATTCAACCATCATGTCAGCTAACTTTCATTTCTTCTGAAAATTACATATATCATAGATAGACAGACAGATGAAGAGAGACGGGGGCAAGTTTTTGCACTAGCTTATTTTAATTCAAACAAATGTGAAGAAAAAAACATCCTGTATAACATAATATCACTCTTTAGAAAATCGGTACTAATGAACTCTTTCTCTCTATGTATGCCCCCCTCTCTCTCTTTCATTCTCTGTATGCTTGTCTTCCTTCCTCGTTATTTCTCTGTATGCCTGCCTCTCTCTTTCTCTCTCTGTAGGCCCCCTTCCTCTCTGTATGCCAGCCTCCTCTCTCTCTCTCTCTCTCTCTCTCAATTTCCTACTTCCTTGTTAACTAATATAATCAACAAACTGACACCAATGAGAACTGTTGTTGATTTGCAGACTCCATTGACTGACAGCAGTGATAACCTAGCTCTATAAAATCAACCATAAACACACATACAGAACTCCATCTTACTGTAGCATTCTTCAAATTTACCATCACATTCAGGTTAAAATATCATATATTAGTTGTATTGTTCATTTGCATCCCATAAAAAAAAACAAGATGTCCCTTTGGAGCTCTATGGGTCCCAGCCCTTTTCCATTCTCAAACTTCATGCAAAAATTGGTTTCCGATTACTTAGGTGTCTGCGACATTGACCTTTACCCTTATGACCTGTACACTTTATCACAATGTTCCTTACGTAATTTCTAACCACTTTCTCGTATATCTTTGTATTAAAAATTCAACAAGTTTTGAGTTTATACCCATTTGTGTAAACTGCATGGTATCCTATGTCACTTGATGTGCTTCATCATGGCTTTTTTTATAGTTATATTTTGTTTTTACTCACAAACTTTGCAGATATTGGTTTAACCATCACGCATACTAAATTTGAAAGAAATCCAATCAGTGGTTCACAGGAGGATAATTTTTAAGATGTACCAAATTTTGTCCCTTTTTAGAGTCCCAATAGACCCAAGCCCTTTTTCATTCACAAACTTTATTCAGTGTCACATGGTGATAGTTGCAATCAAGTTTGGTGGATTCTTTGAAAGAAAGAAATAATATCTTGAAGTTAACTCACGATGTATGGCAACAGACAAAAGTTGATAACAATACATCACCATGGGCCTATCGTTCCGGTTTATTCGTTAAAATTTTTCTATATAGAGATGTGTCAATAACAGTATACATGAAATGACGTGATTATCTATTCTATGGACCTATTCCGATGCAGTGACTGTCTCTGTAATGTGACATGGAACCTCCATATCACCCCAAAGTTTAATGAAGCTGCAATTGCTGATACTGTGCCAACAAAAATCGAGACAGACACACCTTTAAAAGGGAGATCAAATGTCATCTTACTCATCTCAATTACCTGGGGAAAATAACACATGTTTTAAAACGATAATGATTTTTAAAGGTTTAAGATAATTCCTAAGTGTTTAAGATTTTTATTTTTTTTATAAATATGCAAGCTTCAAAATTTAATCACTGTGAAAAAGACATCTTTGTTTTGAGAGTTTGGCTGGTATATTGTAGATATACGTTGTATCTACCTAATGTTTAATTTGTTTTATATCCTCATGATTTTCCTCACATTTCCAGGAATGGGGTTTGGGCATTTTGAATTGAGAATTTTAGCAGCATTTTATTGAAATCTAGATACAATCAAAACTGAAAATACAAGAATCTCTTCAAATTAATTGTCATTTAACTTAAATTAAGAAATTTCCACTGCAAATTGGGGAAAAATGCATCGGGAATGGGGCCTCATTTCTGCCCCATTATGGAAAATCCCTGATTCTTGTTTATGGAAATTAATGTAGTTTTGTCCTAAATTTCAAATCATCTTGATCACACAGGACTTAAGATAAAACAAATACATATTGGGATATAATATCAAATGCTGTATTTCTGCCTCTGAAGTTTACCCAATTTCACTATGTATAAGACCCCCTTCATGTACCTCCAAAACTAAGAAGAACACCTGGTTGGATACTTTGAGATCTTATTCTATGATCTATACAACTTCAAAGCACCTGGCAGACCAAGGCCAAAATGTTAATTTACCCAACAGCAGACAGAGTGTGTTTGATTAAGGTAAGACAATATGGTATTGTTTCTACATTGCTGATAATTCACACGTTTTTAGATTTTTCATTTCTGTGTAATAGATTCATGAGTAAGATTTTAGTTAAATGTTAACAAATTACTTTCTGCTTCCTACCCCATGCCTATAGATAAGGCAAGTAAGATTTTAAAAAGTACCTATACTCAAAGACTGATAAAAAGTCCTAAAATCGTGAAGAAATATTTACAAGTCATTTAAACATTCATTTCACCAGTCTGCCAGTCTTGAAAACATTTTTAATTGTATTAAAATACAAGATAATCATTAATTGCAGGAGGTTCTAGGATTATTACATCCACCTTCAAAAGACTTTTGTCATAGATCTATCTTAGAAACCTAGAGGAAAGAATGACTGGTAATAACTAGGTTATGTGTGCATCTCTTTAGGCGTCCTTGGGCGGACTTTAAGTGTCTTTGGACGGAAACAATTTGGTGACTCTAGGGTTGTACAAGAACTAGTTCTAATTAGATCTCACCCAATCAATGAGAATGCGGTGGAGAACAAAAAAAAGAGTAGTCAAACACTAGGATGATCAATGATTGCAATATTTTTGGTTCGCCACGTTTGTTTTCCTCACTCCTGCTAAAACAGTGGTGTGAAAAGTTGTACCAAGAAGAGTTTTCTAGTTCGGTGGTCCTCAGGTTTGGGTGAGTTTTCTTACTCAAGAACAGTGTCTGTGTGCCTGCATATGTGTCCATGTGTTACTGTGTGCTAGTGTGTAGCTATGTGTTAGAGTATCTGTATGTGTCAGTATGTATCTGTATCCGAGACCAAGAACCTGCGACATAAATATTTATGAAATACAGTGAAACCTGTTTCAAAAGACAACAATCATGACAGGCTACCTGTGTTGTGACACCACTTTCTGAGAATCACTCGGATAAATATTCCTATAAATAAAACTTCTTTCAAAAGACCACCTGCCTCCAGAGATCACATCTGAATAGCAGATGGGAGCATCTTGAAAGACCACAATCAGGGGCTGAAAATTCCTTAAGTCCGTGGTCCAGGACCTACATATTTTACTTTCGGACCCTGTCGTTTTCCTGCTATGTGGGTCCAAGGACTTAACAAGTCTGAATCAGAGAATGAATATTCTGTCAATTTCTTTCTTTCTAAACTTTATTTGTTTCCTTTGTATATACAGATCAATTATAATTTTCTAATATGATTTTGTGGCAGTTTTTGTTTAATATAATTTTGTGTTCTCACCTTTGATAGTTGTTATATGTATTGATTAATTACATTAAAAATCTGACTTAAATTTATTGTAATTGTACATATATGTTAGAGGACCGGACCCAGGGAAAATTTAACAAGAAAGTCCTGGAACCAAGCAGCTGAAAGAAAATTTTCAGTCCCTGCACAATCAGTAAATGCCAAGCATAGACCATAAATTTTAAATCCTTTCACCGACATTTGGTGACGTCGCCTTATGAGTGAATGATTCTTGAGTGGGATGTTAAACAACAATTACGACAGCAAGAGTGGTCTCTCAAGACAGTTTCCACTGTATCATTTAACAGAAAAACGTACCTGGTTTAAAAGGGAATTCCATGTTTCCACTAGCTTGTTGCTGTGCCCCATTCTTTATGCCATTGTTGCCAATTGGTGGTGAGAACATCTGTAAAAATAAAAAAAAAAAGACTTCAGCTGGGATCTTGAGTTTCATAATCTCAGCAGACTTCTCTAACACGACACATAATCAACTTTATCCAACAGACCAACATAATCAAAACAATGATAATTTACAGACTTGAGATAATTAAAACAATAACGACTGTAGATAATTAACAGTTACTTTCTGCCTATTTAAATACCAGAAAAATTACTTGATTGTGTAACACGTTTTTTTAAATCTTGCTGAACATCCTTTGAAAAATTTCACACATAAAATACATTGTAAAATGTTTCTAGTTAATGAAAATTATCCACTGCATAGTTTTTAGAATGTCACCCCAATTTAAGACTCATGAAAGTGAGAGAAATCTATACCATATGCAGGGATTTTTCACCTTATCATACAGGGCCGAAATAAGGCCCTATTACCAATGCAAAGACGATGCATTTTTCCCCAATTTGCAATGGAAATTTCCCAATTGAATTCAAATGACAACGAATTTAAAGAGATTTTTTGCATTTTCATATAATTTTGTGTATTTCAAGTTACTCAAATAAATGAATTTGCCCTGGTCACAAGGAGGAATCTATATTTGAAATACCAAATCCCTGTCGCTTGCAGTTAATAAGATATGGGTCTAGGATAAAGTTTTATCTACTGATGCTAAATAGGGCTGGGAGAATTTTGATCCCTTCTTGAATCGAATCAATTTCAAATCATACCTACTTGGTGTATAAAATTTTTATTCATTTCTTTTGGTATTATATTTTGTATTCTGCATAAATATTGTTTTTAACTCATTGATAACAACATTTAAAATCTAAAACAAACAAAAAAAATGTTTATTTAAATTTTAAGGGTAAAAAACTGAAAAATATCAATAGGTACAAAACAAGAATTTGGATTTATCATGAGTAGTAATGATAGACTGCAGAAAATATGAAGTGTCTTATACATTGTGTTTGGAATAACGTATCAGTGCTGAACTGTTCCACTGGCCATATTTTCTTTAATATTTACAAGTCCTTACTTATTCTACATATTTTCTACATTTCATCTTATGTAACTGGCATCATTTCACGAACAATTTTATTGCGTATTTTCAATCAATCAAATTGTGATTTGACGATATGATCCCAATAATTCTCATGATACTCTGATTCAATAGATAATTCGTTATCTCTAAATGTGACGGAATAATCCGGTCTGTTTTGCCGATATATTCATGAAAAACTGTTTTATATATATCAGTTTAATTCACCACCCAGGATGGCAAAATTAAAACAAAATTTTTAAGACTTCTTCAATACTTCATCACTATAATTTTGTTCAAAGTCTGTAAATAATGATTTTGAATCAACATAAAAAAAGTTTAAAGTCATTTTCTTCATCCATATATACATAAAAATTCCCCTGTATACTCTAAGTTATCATCCATGTACCGCGCTGCAATTATGACAAAGTGTCATTGAGTGAGTCAATCATATCACCTCATTTCAGTTCATATTTTCCCTTGGAAATACCACAGATTTTGATTGTAATCGGCCATGTTTTCATAACAGGATATCACGCTGAAGTCTCATATACTGTGAGACTTTCATTCCCAGAAAATGAAACTACAACCAGTCGGTTTTGAGTTAATGTTTATGTACATATTTTACACACGGTATCGGTTTTGTACATTTTGTCGTCTTTTTCCATCAAATCAAAGTTATGCCATACTTCTGACCACCTTAAAAGTCCACCATTTTGTTTGTTGGCGGTAATTATAAATTATGAACCGATTTTTGGAATTCCCGATTCCAGATTCAATTCAAAAGGAATAATTCGTGGTACACCTAAATTTTTGATGCACCGCACACCACTAATGCTAAAATGGCTTATATTTTCCCCCAAAATACATAAAACTTCCAAATTTGGAACTTCAAACAAATAAAGTTGTTCTGTTTCAGTTTAAACATCATATATTTTCAAAATTCTTTCATAAGCTTGACCCTGGATTTAGGAGAAAGTAGGATAATTACCTGTCACCAGCATTCAACTTTTAATAATTTTGACTGTGATACAATGGAAACAAAGCTGTGTGTCACCTATTTTGTGATTGAAGTCAATGGCACAGCAGTCTTTAATTTGTAATAACTATAGATCTAATATCTAGTCTTGTATACATACTTTATTAGACCCCCTCAACGAAACAAACAAAACTTACTCATCAAAACAAATATTAAACATAATTTATTTTCTATTTCATTTCGTTTTCTATTTCAATAACTTGTGACACTCCTTTAGGTAATAAATACAAGCAAGAGTTGAAGTAGGACAACATAGCTCGACAATCCCCCATATTTAAGAACAAGCATTTTCATCAAGTTTCAGGCCTTTTTCTGTCAATTTTGGGAAAATGCCACTGGCAACACAATGAAGAATTTTATCATGCATGTGTGTGAAATTGGGAAGAATTGTGCACACATATGGAAATCTAAATGCATTTTTAAAATGCATTTCCCCTTACATTATTTCTTTTCTCTCATTAAGGTCATCAACTCAACATCATATTGGGAAAAAATACATGAATTTTGCATTGGGATTGGGGCCAAATATCGGCCCCATGAACACTATAGAAAAAGCCCTGTGACTGCATTAATATATAAGATACTGACCATGAATTGACCACTTTTACTTCAGTAATTGATATGTCTACCTTATTATGATTTTCATGAAAAAAAATATAAGTCACAAAACATGTCAAAACTCGAATTTATACCAAAAAAGTTTCAGATTTCACTCCGCTATTTGATACTTTACCCAAAAATGCCCTTCATATCAAATAACAGCAATCTACTACACATACTGAATGATTTTTAGTTCAACACTTACGGTACCCCAAAACTTCAACTTGGCAACGTGGACGCCGGGGCGACTACATAAGCCTGCCTATTCTTATTCATCAAATAGGCGAGCTAATAATTACAAAATATTAAAAGTTATAATGTATGTAAAAATGAGTCAATAATATTGTAATAATTGTAAAAAAAAAAAAAAAAAAGAGAGAGAGATACTGTGATCAGGCATGTGCTCTTGATTGATCAGGGGTAAACAAGACCTCAACAGACCTCAAAATTTTACCTGTGTAACAAAGTGACATACTTGTGACTCAACTTGCCTTGAAAAACGAAAGTCAACAGAATCTAGATATGTGACAATTTTACATTGATATGATGGCTACCAGCTTGTAATGGTGAGAAGGAAAAATTCAGCTGCAATTGCAAAACCAGCAGCCTTCCACAATACATGGAAATTTTCACCATTTTCGCCCTTAGATGAGAGGGCAAATTTAAAATGATGGCGAAAATTTCGAACTAAATAGCTGAAACACGGATATAATTGGCATCAATGAGATTATGGTGATATAGGGCAAATTCAAGATGGGGTTGGGGGAGGCTGTGAATGTTTTCTGTCGAAAGAGGATGAAAATCTTCAGGTGTAGAGTAGTAGTAAGTACCTACATCCTTCACTATAGACAGCACAGATTCATACTTAAATTGATGCTAAAAGGACATTTCACACATAGGAAATACATTTCATACTAATTGCAGACATCTGGAACAATTATATTCACTTTGGCTGAAAGTGACTGACCACATTATACCAATCAACACTTTACAACGAGTGACAATTTAAATTTTTTGCATAATTACGGTAAGACTTCTGGTCAGTTTATTTCACATTAAAACAGAAAGTTTTACATGAGTACTTATTGTACACAGATGTATTAGGATTTGTCCAAAGTTTAATGGAACTTGTGTGTTGTATTTCTTCACCTGCAGCTCATAAAATGTTGTATAAACAAATACACACACCCCCTCTGCTTGTGTGTGTCAGTGTACTGGTATATGTGTAGGAGTTTTTGTCTTAGTGAGCAAGTTAGTGCCTGTGTATGTGTCTGAGTTAGTGTATGTGTGTACATTGTAAGTGTATGTGTGCCAGTTAGAGTCTTAGTGTGCGGGTTCATACCTGTGTATAGGCCTGAGTTAATGTATGCGTGTATGAGTTAGTCTTAGTGAGCAAGTTAATGCCTGTGTATATATCCGAGTTCTATGTGTCAGTGTATGAGTGGGAGATAGTGCCTGTGTTTGTACCCGAGTTAGTTGTGTGTCAGTGTATGAGTGGGAGTCAGTGCCTGTGTATGTACCCGATTTAGTTGTGTGTGTCAGTGTATGAGTGGGAGTCAGTGCCTGTGTATGTACCTGAGTTAGTTGTGTGTGTCAGTGTATGAGTGGGAGTCAGTGCCTGTGTATGTACCTGAGTTAGTTGTGTGTGTCAGTGTATGAGTGGGAGTCAGTGCCTGTGTATGTACCCGAGTTAGTTGTGTGTGTCAGTGTATGAGTGGGAGATGGTGCCTGTGTATGTGCCCGAGTTAGTTGTGTGTGTCAGTGTATGAGTGGGAATAAGTGCCTGTGTTTGTACCCGAGTTAGTTGTGTGTGTCAGTGTATGAGTGGGAGATGGTGCCTGTGTATGTACCCAAGTTAGTTCTGTGTGTCAGTGTATGAGTGGGAATAAGTGCCTGTGTATGTACCCGAGTTAGTTGTGTGTGTCAGTGTATGAGTGGGAGATGGTGCCTGTGTATGTACCTGAGTTAGTTGTGTGTGTCAGTGTATGAGTGGGAATAAGTGCCTGTGTATGTACCCGAGTTAGTTGTGTGTGTCAGTGTATGAGTGGGAGTCGGTGCCAGTGTTTGTACCTGAGTTAGTTCTGTATGTCAGTGTATCAGGGCTCTACAACACTAAAAAATTCACTTGTCAATTGGCCAGTAAACCATAAATTTTAGGAAGCCAGGAACTTTATTCGCCAATATATATATATATATATATATATATATATATATATATATATATATATATATATATATATATAGAGTCGATTCCACTTAATTGCATTCCTGATAATTACAAATTCTTGTTTATTGCATAAGAACTCATCAAAACACAAAACCATTTCTTATCTCTTATATGTAAAATATTCCTTTTAATTACATAAAATATTCCCCAAAATGGGGGGGAAATGTACTGATTACAGTAAAAAGTTAGGTGTGGAAATACTATTTTAAACCCTGTTTAATGAAAATGTTGCTTCTATGACATTATTTTCCCCCAATGCTTTAAGAGAATCCATTACTAGTGTACCCAGGATGTTTATTACAGTTTTATACATGCAAATGAAAGGACTAGATAGTTATGAATCGTCATTGTTTACCGAAATACACTATTCCTGTTAATTGCATATTCCTGTTATTTGCATAATTTTCTCTGACATTTTGGCTATGCAATTAAGAGGAATCCACTGTATATGTGTGTGTGTGTGTATATATATATATATATATATATATATATATATATGTGTGTTTGTGTGTGTGTGTGCGTGTGTGTTCTTGCTAAAAAAATTCCGCTGGATTAATTGAAATAAAACATATGAATTTTTTAAGTTGACATGACTTTTACTGTTTCAATCCATTTAAAACAATGTTATTAACTGTAGACCATTTTGTGCATTTTTTAATAAATGTTTATATGTCTATATTTTTCATATTTGTTGCTCTAATATTGAGGCAAACTTAAACTCTGTTTTGGAATTTTTAACGCCGGTTTTTTTTCGACAGAATTTACAAAACAGTGTCTGCCCACAAGAACTGGAAATTTTATCTGTAAGTTAAAATCGAGAGTCAAACACCCGATCATCAGACAAACACCTATTAAGTTCTTTATAGGTGTTCGTCCAACAATCCGGTGTTTGACTCTTGATTTTAATTTACAGAAAAAATTTCCAATTCCGGCTGTGGTCTGCCTGCCCTCCTCGTCAAACACTAGACTTAACTTGGTTCCAGTATTCCTTTAACCAAGATCGTTTAAATTTGCTAGTGTCCAATGAAGAGGTTGATGCTTCTGTTGAATTTGACACTGAAAGAAAATGTCATCTTCTTCTGTTTGGAAAGTTTTAAGTCGAAAACATGATAGCATAATCAACATGAGTTAGATGCTCTAGTTTATCGAAACTAAAAAGCCAAATTGCTTGTTATAAAGCGCATAACAGATCATGATTTCGATAAAGTAATTTCACAGTGAAAACGGACAAACCTTTGATTTCCTGATCGGGGAAAAAAACTGGTTGCAATGTGGCGACTGAATTAGAATAAACACTTGCCAAACCTAAAAAATGGTCGTACTGTACAGCGCTGTGTGTGAGTGGTAGTTAGTGCTTGTGTATGTAATGTACATGTATGTACTGAAGTTAGTTCTGTGTGTCAGTGTATGTGTGGGAGTTATTACCTGTGCATGTACCCAAGTTAGATGTGTGTGAGTTAGTCTTAGTGTGCGCGTTATCACCTGTGTATGTACCCGAGTTAAGTCTGTGTATGTTTGTGTGTCTGAGTATGTGTGTGATAAAGAGAGCATGCAACTGTGTGCATATATTTAGTACAAATAATCTGAAACAGAACATACCAGCAATCTCTGCTTGTGCTATATCCTCCATTTCTGTCACTTAGCACATAAAACTATTTCATACCCACCTACTGCTGCATTTAGACTGGTCTACATAATTCATACAGACAGTCCATTCTTGAATTTCAGGTAGCAAAGGATGCAAATGACAGAGTTTATTTGTAATAAGGATATCACTACCAGCTTATCTCTAAATCTAACATTACTACACCTATCTGGCCAGAAGTGCCTAATCAACTTATAAATCTAATTCAGCATTACATGACTTGTTTGTGAAACACAGCTGACAGACTACAGGATAAAAAATAGAGCCTACCATGGAGGCACTAATTAGCCATAGATATCAAGATGTGTACAACAATAAAATAATCATAAATAATTAGGCTCTAAACCTTCCCAGGCAGAACAAGAAAATATATATCTGCTGTTGTGTATAGATGTGTTTATAGCACTGACCATTAACAAGTTATCAATAAAGCCATCATACTGGACATATATAAGGACATATACTCTTACAATACACTTCCAGGTGGTCTTTGATGTGATAACAAGCACTTGTTTTATGGTGTCTCTCTATGGTATTAACTTGTTTGTTATCATACTACACAGGTTGAACAAAAAAACCAACAAGGTTATAAGGGCCATATTGGTCATCTTGCTTCCCGCCATACCCTACAAACCATAGATCCAGCAGTCGTGGAATCCATACACTTTGTTACTGTAACTCTGCTGATGATAAATCAAGGATTTTCACACCTTTAATTTGATTTTGAGTTGTGTTTTATGCCAAACTAAAATAAATTTCTGTTATATGGTGACGGCCAGGTTTTATTGGTGGAGGAGAAAACCGGGTTACAATGTTCCCTGGGAAGAGACCTCCGACCTTCCTCAAGTATCCTACTCTGGGTCCAGGGAAAACTGGGAAATGTACAACATTTAAAATCACAAAATAAAAACAAAAACTTTATTTGAGATAATTATGTTTGAAATACTTTATTTTTCATTCTGAAATTCCAATTTAGGAACTTTTGCATATTTTTGCATTTCTGCCTAGGAAAGAAATAGTAAAACATGAATTTGAAGAGAACTGAGAGTTTTTGAGAGGTCTTTCACTGTTGCAAATATTATGCATAACCTACTCTCATTAACAGATAAATTATAAACAGTGACCCGCAAATTTGGTTATTGGACATGTAAGTAATTGTATGATAGGTACTGATGCTGAAATAATGAGCATGTGGATCATGTGAAATGCAGTGACAATATAATGGAAGGAAATAAGATTTTTAATTTATTCGTTTTCATGCAAGGAAAATGTGTGAAATACCAAAAAATGACTTTTAATATAACATTTTTATTTCATTTTGAATGTTGTTTTATGCCACACTAAACAATTTGTCAGTTATATGGTGGAGGAGAGAACCCACTATTACCCAGTAACAATGTACCCAGTAAGAGACCACTGGCCTTCCGCAAGTCAACGGGCAATCTTTCTCACAAAATCGTCTCAGGTTCCAGTGAAGCTCGAGGCAACTCTGACCATAATTGAGAAACTTCACGGTTCAAAGGTTGATGCCCATGAAGGCCTCCCACTTGTATCAAAGTACCGAAAGTACTGATACGAGTTGATGGCAATCGTAAGTTTTAATGAGGTATAATACACTCAGTATACTGAATACTTTTTAATTCGGTAAAATTAGGTTTTACAAAAAAAAGTAACTAAAAATTGGGTCAGACATTTGGCTTAAAGAGTACCGATGGCTTATTTATTATACAACAAACTACATACCAGATCAGCGATGTGATTATAAAATGTTGTGCTTATAAGCATCATTTCATTGATATTAAATTTCTATGTGACAAGGCAGTATTATACCCTTACGCTAAACTTCCTATCAGTAGCCTTAAATCTCTAGGTTAATATGTGTACATGTAAAACATTTTCACAACTTCAAAGCTGCAAGCTGCAAGTTTCTCATGATGTGAATGAGGAATGTCCAACTTCACAGACAGATCTTGCCAATACACAGTAAGAGAAACTTGACCAAAACTCATTTGCATATTAATTGTGTGCAAGAATTGTTAACAGTCCAGTCTATTGCTTTGAATGTCAATTCTATCACAAGAGTATAATGATAAAAAATAGTTGAAAAGTAACATTCTAAAGCAAATTTACAATATCTTAAAATTCATAAAGGACGCGGAACTGACCTTTAATAGCATATATTTCAAGTCTTGTAGACCTACATTTTTCAGTGAATTGTTACTACATGTATATTTTCATCATTTTAAAAAGCAAAAATATACAAATAAAAGAGTGATTTGGAAATTTCAATCTTGAAGTTGAGTTTATGTTGGTCAAATGCACATACATGTGTAATTTTGCATCAATATAATGTGTTATTAACCCCATACTGCAAAATGAGCTTTGACTTGTTCCCAATAAACAACTTTGCATTACATAACTGCGTTGATGTTCCATCAACTCGTAAAAATGCAGCAAGATATCATTCTGTATCATGCAGGAAGCTCATCAATCTCATCTAAAGCTGATCTCTCACTGCTCCTTTTTTTCTGACATGTCACATGGGAGATCTAATGAACACCATGTAGGGGTCCCATGTGAATGATCTGGTAGGTGTGTCAAGTTTGACCAATGAAAATGCTACTTACATGATCTTGAAAGTTTTTCAGATCTTCTGGTAACTTCACAACAGAGAGACAATTAAACGGAAGGTGCACAAAGATTCACATAACAATATGGCAGGAAGTTTCTTAATTCAGATGACCAAAAATTTAATCTTTGAACTATTTCACATTTAACAACCCGCATAGACAAAGCATATAAAAGTGAAATATTCTGATGTTGACAATGACGAGATGACATTCTGGTCAAAGATAAACTGTCGGATTTTCGTGAATTCTAGATATCGCAAAGGGGTGAAGTTCCTTGAATATGGAGATAACAAGATTCTATTGTATTTTTGATTGATCTAATGTTTGACATTTGATTTGCTCTAATGTAAACAGTTTGCTAACTTTGCTTGGTTGTCCCCCTTTTGACCTCAACAGAAGATATTTTATATATATATATATATATATATATATATATATATATATATATATATATATATATATATATATATATATATATATATATATATAATATCTCCTGAAAATTGGGGTTTACTGCTAAACAAAGTCATTCAATAAAGATTGTTTCAAAGGTTTGGAGGTACATGTGTAAAAGTCAGAATTGTTATGGAAAATACTTTTGGGGGACTTTATTTAGGTCGCATTAGACAGGTAGTCACTCTATACAATGAGTCTATCCCCCAAGATGTCTGTAGACATCCACAAAAATGTTTGTATGTGATCCAAATGATCACTGAAATCTGACTTTTTTGTACTCGGAGATAATCACCTTTCAGAGATGATGAAAGAGAAAATGAATATATATACACAAACAAACCTTTTCTTAAACCATTATTTCCTTCATAAACATTATTCATACTTGGCTAAATTAAAGTAACACAAATATTTTCCAACAGCAAATTTCCTATGAAGACTAATCCTGCTGTAGCAAACAGCAGCATATGATTCGGTCTACCTGACTATGTTCCAAACAAATTACATCTTCATATTGCTGATGATTACAAGTATTCCACTGACACAGATCACCATCTGCTCCTACTTATCAGGCTGTGCCTAGTATGCCAAACACTCATGTGACCTTGAACTGGGACACCTGGTGTCCCTCACAGGAATTACTAGACCATATGGTCACATGGGGAACAGGTGCTTTGTAGCATAAGGGGCTGTTGTGTGTTATTGATTTGAGAGTGTGATAACACTGGAATTTCATGCAATATGTTTCAGTGTAACTTATGCCAATACACAGTGATAATATTATCATCACTGCAGGCTGATAACAGACTTATTATTTGTGAAAACCATCAAAATTGATTTTATTCCATAGCTTTTATCAGCAGAACAAGAGCACTGCAGGAAATTGGGACCACAATTTCTCTTTCAGACTTTCTGGTGCACTTAATCATGAACCATTTTCACAACTGCTCTTTTTTTCTTTGAACACTTCTTTTGGTGTAGATAATGGCTGCAGGTAGACATTTTGAAATAACTTAAGGAAATAACACAACAAATTTTATTCTGTTTCTTCCAGATTCAATCTGTCTGTGTAATGTATGTAATTATCTTTTCCTACCCCCTCTTTCTATGTATAAACTTATCTTAAACTTATCTTATGCTCTGTCACACAAACATACCCTCTCTCCCTCCCACACAAACACACACACACTCTCTCTCACACATACACATATACCCTTATGCATAATACTAAGAGAAACATTTTAAGGTGTGTTGTGTAAATTGCTGGGACTTTACTGTATATGACCTGTGACCTATTAACCTGTGATAGGGTCACAGGTAAGTGGACTCCTGGCAGCTGTTACCACAGTGGATAAATGAAGCATGAAATTCTGTACTTTAAATTGATCCTACAGTTAGCTTTCAACACTATATATGGACTTGCTACTAGTCAGATAGAACTTCCCTACAGAAAACCTGACTTTACCAATTGCCTTTTCATCCCTAGTTAAATAAAGTAATCAACTATTACCTATGTTAAATTAGCCGTATTTAACCTTGTTAAACTATCCGCACTATTTTTTCAAAATCACAAATTAAGTGTACATAATCTTTAATCTAGTATAATCTTCTTTGTGGAGAGAAAAATTTCGTCTAAAGAAAAGACGATTATAGTAGCCCTCGGAAACCTTTAAAGCGTGCCTGAAGTGGTAATATTTTTCTTTTAAGTTTCATAATTTGTGCAAATTATCTAGCTCTTTCCTTAGTTCATAAGGAGTGGCCTTAGCCTACGTATTTTGTTTATAAAGTACAGAAATCTTAAAGGTATTTGACAAAAAGTAAATAAGTGTACAAATAAGACCATATACCAACACCAACAGAGGAAATGAAGTGAAAACTGCCAAAGTATCGCCTACAACATTATTAACAGAACCTATTTACGGAACTTTTTGAATTAATATTGAGATGGTAGGTGGGATTGAGGGAGGAAGAAAGGGACAGTTTACATACAAAAGAAAGTAAAAGTCCTTGAGATGAGTATTATGAGATAAACAGGAACATACTTCTGTTAGGCCACCATTTACAGTGATACTGTTTGCCTTAAATAACCATCCAAACCTGGCTGTTTCCCTTAGAGAAAGTTTCCCAAATTGTCAAAAAATGGCTAAGAATTATCCCAAATAAGATGGCAGCCAATTAATAAGCACATAAAATTTTAGGCCCCTACACAGAGTGTATACATTCAGTACATGTATGTTCTTACAATGGATATTATAAAATTGTATTTTTTTAGTTATCTATTCTATCTTAATTCTATAAACAGAAAAAATATCGTTTTGATATCACGATGTTTTGAAAATTGCATCCCCGATTAACCCTTTCACCCCTGAGTTTCAGAGTGGTATATTCTTTACTATTGTTTAAGACCAGTCTATTGCAGTCTGTAGGGATGAAAGGGTTAAAACATAACAGAATGAAAAAAAAGTCTTGTTTCTCCGACATCAAGCTCTCTATATAAACCCATGAAGCAAAATGACACATTGTATACTCAATAAGTACAGTAATACTTGTCTTGAGAAAAACCTCTCATGATCAACCATCTGTCTTAAGACCCGTCTCATGATCAACCATCTGTCTTGAGACCCGTCTCATGAGTAACCACATGTCTTGAGAGACCCGTCTCATGATCAACCATCTGTCTTGAGAGACCCATCTCATGAGTAACCACCTGTCTTAAGAGACAACAATTAAAACCCAATTTTGTAAATAATCCTTTAACTCATTAACTCCTGCAGTCACATTTAGACTCACCCAGATGAATAAATAGTATGGTCTACTGTCATAATTCAGGAGTGAACAAGTTCATGTTGCATGAAAAATTACCATTACATTTTTATTCTAAATCATACAGTGATACACCCCTGAATTCTGACAGTGGACTTAACAATTCTTTGAAATGGGCAGGTCCAAATGTGACATCAGGGGTTGACGAGTTATGTAATTTAACCTATTTAAAACACCACCTGTCAAGACAGATTCCACAGTATTCCTATCAAGTGATTACCAATCAAAGTAATCAAAACTCATATCACACCAATATACTTTATATCCCTCTATTAGGCTCTAATAAATGGATCAACTTAACTCATTCACCCCTAAAGACACATTTAGACTGGTCTAAGTCATTGATTTACAGAAGAGTCCATTATTTTTCAGGGATGAGGAGTTAACCAAAGCAGTGAAAACAAGTCCTAGACTGGATCATTTTTGTAAAGATTACAGGATATTCGGCATCTGAAGCAAAGCATACAGTTATAAGAAATAAAAATCATACGACCCATATATACTTTGTCAAAAAAAGTTTCATTTTTGTATGAATAGCAGAAGCAGATAAAGATGAACTCAACCAATCTTCTTACTAACTGGACATTAACGCCATGATAACATTACCATAATAACAACACCCCCCCCCCTTTAAAATCTGTTTACATCATACCTGTCTGTCAATGAAAGAGCATGTTAAACCTTAAATATACAGTGGATCCTTGCAATTCAGACCACCTAACAGACTGACTCAAAGCGGTTTGATTAGAGTGGTAGTCTCTTAAGTAAGGTGCTGTACTTATATAATATTAATCAAGAGACTGGAACTTCATGGTCTGAAATGTGAGGTGGTCTCCTAAGCAAGGTATTTATCATACACAACAACACAAATACTGTAACATATCCCATAACCCATGAATCACATGACGTAAAAGATTAGTTAGGTCAAGATAGATTGGCACCTGTTTACAAACATAAGGACTCGAAATTAAACGATAACAGGGTGACAGGTTAGTTTTCCACACAAAAATATTGGTGCTACAGTAATGCCTGGAATCTAAACAACTAAGGCAAAATGTTTTACCAGTACACGTACCGTCTTCTTTTTTCAGGATAGTATAGGGGAGCCAGTCTTGAAAAAGCACTCTCATGACAGGCCACCTGTCTTCTGAGACCACAATCCGAAAACCCGTCTTAGTCCAGTAATCCTTTAGGTGAAACCTCTTTTGAGAGACCACCTGTTGTGAGTGGCAGCATTTTAGTGACAGAATTAGTGGTCGAGTGGCAGCATTTTAGTGACAGAATTAGTGGTCGAGTGGCAGCATTTTAGTGACAGAATTAGTGGTCGAGTGGCAGCATTTTAGTGACAGAATTGGTGGTCGAGTGGCAGCATTTTAGTGACAGAATTAGTGGTCTCTCGAGACAGGTTCCAATGCATTCAGGGCTGGACAAATATTTTTGGAGTCAGCAGGGCAAGCTGAAAGTAATTTTCAACTTGCCATGACCAATTTTTAACTTGACCTGATCATCATTTCCCTCAACACTTGCGGTATTAATAAGACAAGACCATTTTTTTAAGCTTGCCCATGGGCTAGCTTTCCATATTTTTCAACTTGCCCGAGCCAAAATTGAGCTTGTCCCGGGCATCGGGCAAGTTGATTTGTCCTGCCTTGGCATTGTTTTGATTTTTGCAGAGAAACTAAACTAACTAAAATTTTTATAGGAGCTCCCCCCCCCCAATCCAAACCATAGTATTACAAACCGAACTTTTGCACTGTTTACATTGATTCTATAAGAATCCATTATCATGATCCTGCAATTTCCCACATTTTCTTCTTCAATAACAATACCCAATGACCCTGATAAATCCTGGGGAGAATAACATTGCAGGACCAAACAAAACTTAAAAACGATATGTAAATTCTATAAATGATATATAAATTGCCACAAGATATATATACACACATGCCTTCATGGTTTTATTAGTGAAAAGAGCGTAATCTTATACAGACTAACAACAATAACATCGCGGCACTCGTAAAGCTTCCCGACAAGTTGTAAACCTCACACCTCTGATAAGTCAATTGTTGACTTAAATTTTCATGCCTGATTTTATTGTGACAAAGTGGATTACAAGATTTATGAAAATTTTTAAAGACCAAACCCCCCTGGAGGAAAAGTTGATATAATTCTATGTTTTTTTATGTAAACTTTCTTTGCAAGCACCTGCAATTTGACTTTTAATATTCTGAAGGATTGTTTCCCAGTTCTTTCATGTCATTGCGAGGAATTAATAACTTGCACTCTGGCTAATAATGTACCAAAGTACAACATGAGCTACCTGTGAGTATACCAAAGACACAAAATAATCTGTACAATAAAAATAAAAATAGGTTTAATTGATGTGCCACTGTGGAACTTCCTATCCAACTCCCACTCCTGCTCAGAAAAAGTCCAGACCCAAATCATATAGTAGTTTTGCCAGGCTCATGTTTTTTCATCGATTTTTTTTTTTTTTTTTTTTTTTGTCCAAAACTTAGGGATTTTGTAAAAGAAAATTGAGAAAATATGGCTGATCATGAAATATTTTATAATTTAGGGTCATCAATGATGTTGAATTCTATTTCAGTATATTGATAAGTAAAAATATTGATATACATATTTATTATCAGAATAATTTGGTAATTCTATAAAATTAATTCAAATGTAGAACAGTCCTTTTTGGACATATAGCCCTCAACCACCCTCGCAGAAGACATATGACAATCTCACTTCTATGACTCAATTGAAATGTCAAGTTTTAAAGTAAAATTAATAAGGATTATTATACAAAATTAATTTTTTTAAATTGAAAATATGCTAATGAAATTAATTTTTTTATTTCTACATTTAAGAAAAAATATGTTGGTAATTACTGGATATGGATGACTATAGGTGTTTTGTCTCCCGACCTGCAACCGATCTCTTAACAATGATGCTCAATTACAAATGTAATAACCATTCCAATAATGATTTTTAATACATAAACAATAATAAGTCAGAGAAATTGTGTATTGGAGATACATATATATATAATTATGATACACTTAAATTTAACCCACATGTATTTTACATGAACCTGATTGTGACCCGTCGTTGTAAAAATGTGTTGATCCTCACGCCAATACATGGCTGATAATTACAAGAGTTAACTCTTCAACGCCTGAGAAGTGATGAAGTCCTCTATAAATAAATGATTTAGGCCAGTCCAAATGTGTCTTTAGGAGTGAACGAGTTAAGATTAGCGAGTTAAGATTACCGGTATTTTATCGAGTGACATCGATTAATTAGCAGGATGAATATTCATACCTGATGATTATTTAGAGGATGTACATGACATGTGTAACACCTGGTGGATTAATCCTTCAAAATCGTACAAGCACCAAAAATGTCCTCAGCAGCTATATTTGTCACCAGATGAAATTATCAACTGCAATTTGGGACATTAGCGACGACCAGCCAGCAAGAATTGTTATGAGAAAAACATGAGAAAAGGGAGCATTCCTTTTGGGACAATATGAAATTCTCTCCAATGACAGATTTTTCGGTTTTGCCAGTGGACTGGTGGCCAGCATGAGGACTACAGATAGTTTAAGGATCCAATTATATTTTCAGTCACCTAGGCAACAATTTTGGTTAATTAGATTGAGCCCTGTTGCACATGCTTACGCAAAACACAGGTCCTTGATTACTAACGGTTTAATGAAAAATATACATGAAATAACAATTAACAACTTTCTACTTGTTTTCTGAGTTGTTTGCACACATGGCCACACAATGGCAGCAGCTTGTTAACAGATTCAAAATAAAACTATTGACAAATTGACAAACAAAATGACCTGAGCCTTTTCATCAACTATGTTGACTTTAGCTCATTTCTCCCATCTGATACAAAGGGAGTGGACATAATAAAGTCCACAATCTAACAGATAATAGAATGTACATCTTCCTGGTAGGAGAGCCACGCCCACACAGACAAGATGGGGGATTAGTTAACTTTACAGAGTCAATTGTTTAAAGGGATAATTGATATCTAGCAGGCCATTGTTTTTACAGGGTAATTGATACTTGGTAGTAGAGATCATTGTTTTACAGGGGTAATTGATATTCATTGTTTTTAGAAGGGTTGATTGGTATCACGCAGTCAGCTGTTTTTACAAAGTCAATTGATATCTAGCAGTCCACTTATTATAGCTATGAGTATTATCTGTTTGTTAATTGTTTTTTAACGTCCCACTCAAGAATCTTTCACTCATATGGAGACATAGTGTTGTGTAGTTCAAGATTTCTACATTTCAATGAAATGTTGCTAAAATTCCCAATTCAAAAGGCCCAGGCCCCGTTTCCAAAAGAGTGTGGAAAATTTTTGCTTAGATTACCATACTATATTAACTTCAGCTTCAGCTTCAGCCTGGTCTACTGAGGAACATTTTGAAATAATTTTTAATGTATTTTTCCTTCTGACTTAAAACAATTTACATTTTTTTTTCTCAGGTAAACATCAGAACATGTGAGTACTCTACTTCAAGTTCACCACAAGTATTTGCTTATTCCATTCACCCCTAAAGACACATTTGAACTGGTCTAAGTCAATGATTTACAGAAGAGTCCATTGTTTTTTAAGGATTGATAAATTAATTACCGTAACAAACACAAAATCATGGGTTGGCTCACTGACACAAACCAACAATCTAATAATACATACCTGTTGGCAGTCCTGTATGCATATCCGACTTTATACAGGGTGACACACACCCCGCAAAAAAAACAAAACCCATAATAATTTTATTCATCAAATCCAACAAAGGTCCAGCAAAATTCTAATTTGTTGGCTTTAAACTTCAGTCTGTGTACGATCATTCCCAGAAGTTTCAGTTATATTGTTCGCTTTGCATAAAAATCATTTTCTTTCCAAAATATGCTCCAAATGACTTCCACGGTAATGGAGGCACACTTGCATACATCACGCAAAACTGTCAATTACTTGAACACATTCCTCTTTTGGGATTTCCCAGACTTTTGCTGTGATTGCTGCCTCCAGTTCACCAATCGTATGAGGGTTGTTCTGATACACATATTCTCCTTGAGATACGCCTCACAGCAAAAATCAGCGAAATCCAAAAAGTGGAATGTGTTCAAGCAATTGAGAATTTTGTGCAACATATGCAAGTGTGCCTCCAATGTTGCAGAGTTTTATGGGTATTGTTTTTTTTTTTTGGGGGGGGGTCACCCTGTATTCATAAAATCATCTCTTTGTATCAGTCATACTTTTGCTACCAAAACAATCAAATGTTCCTTAATATCTAACTAACACATGCAACTCCACAACCACCTTAGGTAGAACCTAACAGGGAATATTTTTGTAAGACGGCACCTACCAAACACCTAAAAAAAAAAGGATCAATTTGGAATTAACTTTGCGAAATTTGGTTGCTTAACACATTAGCCCACACATCCATACTCATATCAAAACATTTAAGTCTCCCCCAAAGTTTTCAGCTTTAGAATTAAGTCTGGGATGCTTAAAATGTGTAATAATTATTTTAAATTTATGCAAATAAGTAAAAAGTAACAATACTGATATCTATTAAAAGATAGCGAGACAGCTTACAGTGTACATGTAATTCTGTGCCTACAAAATTAACCAAAATTTTCCCTCAAATGTTCACCTTGATGTACAGTAAATGTAAAGGCCAAGTCTTGTGAACCCTTTTTTGACCTGGAAGAACTTACATTTTAGGTTATACATTAAAATAACCCTGCAACAGTAATCCTTCCTACTTGTAATCATGTGAATGGTTAACTAGTTGTAGGGAGTCCACTCAAATTTTGTATTGTATTAAAAGCTTTTCTTTTCAGTGTAGCTTACAGGAGCTTGAGGAGATGAAGAAAATAAAAAAAAAAATTTGAAAATCCATTCACATTTGAAAAAGTTATGATCAAATGTGTAACAGAAAAAAGGGGCGTTATTCAGAATTTTTTGACAGTTTGTTCAGAAATGTTATGAAAAGCAGTTTTAATGGGTTAATAAAAAAATAAAATATTTAATTTCTGTGTCTACTTTATTTTGTACAAATGCATGTGCAAACTGGACCAATTTTCAGATTTTTTTGTATTTAATTTATTTTTTATTTAAAACAGAACAAACTGAACTAGAAGTATCTATTTTTAGAATGTATAAAATTACACTTTAGATTCTATTTCATCTTAAAATATGCTTGTATTATCTGATGTATTAATTCTGTACCATATCACATCAATGAAATAAAAATTATAAATTAAAATTCTCTCTAAAATTCCCAAATTTCAAGTTGAATTATTTTTTTCGTCATAATATTTCCCTGTATGAGGCCCCATGATTTCCGAACAACAGTACAAGTTATTTTCATGATTATTTCTAGGATAAAAAAAAACACTCTCTTTGTAATCTTAGCGTAAGAATAAGTTGTAAATAATTCCGATAGTAAGAGTTGATCGACAATGTCAGCGTTCAGTGTGTTGGCGGTTGAAGGCGCGTTGACTCGTGTTTTAACCCCTTGAGCTTTGGATTTTTTAAATCTGGGAAGACAAATGTCTGTCCGACAGTATGCGTCAGTCAGTATTTTCTTATTTTTTTTATCTTTCACATTTTGCATACGAAGGTTACCCAGCGGAAGGACTCTTATATCATTCATTTCAATTCGACCACATCCGTTTCAAAATACAAATCCCATTGGCTGCAACCTAGTGTTGTGAATGCCTCCGCCATTACCAATGAAACGAAAATACCAACGATTTTCGTAATTCACGTAAACAAACAAGGAAAAAACACGTAAATCCTTTGAGAAATAAATGTAAGTGAAATTAAACATTTTAGCAATTGTAATCAGTCATCAACTACAACGGTTCAGTAGATGTGATAGACAATTTCGTGACGTTCTCGCTACAACGAGTGGACTCCCTACTAGTTGGTAATTATAATAAATCGCATGTCCCATGAAAGCTGTCGTAATCGAAAAGTGAGAACAATCAACCATTATGATAATCATAAGGTTACCAAAAGTCACTCTGCCATGTCAAGTTATGTGAATTGAACAATATTTACCTTTTATGACCAAGAGCGCCAAAGTCATGCATCAGAAATTGTGCAAACTAAAAGTGAACTTACCGCACTAAAGTCAAGTAAATCGGACAACTCCTTGTCAGAGTGCATGTTCATTCGGTCACCAAATGTGGCGCCGCTCCCGTCATTAGCAAAAGATCTGTGAAAAGAGATTAAAAATATTTTCATATCATACTAACCGAGACGTGAACGTTCGGTGGTGGACCTACGTTGTTAGGAAAATGTTGTTGCGGTTGCGGTTGTCGTAGAAACTGTGAAGGACTGGATTGACGTGGATAAACATTTTGTATCATGCTTCCCTCCCCATAATACGGCGGAGTGGATGACATGTTGGTGGAAACAAATCTGAAAGTACACGACATACAAAGGTTGTAGGCGGAGAAAGAGGCATGCAAAACTCAACAAAAGTTAGCGCTAACAGGGTTTTGATATGATAATAATAGTACAGTTATCCTCTATAATTCTTTTTGGTTTGTAAAGTTTTTTGAAAAAAAAAGACATAAATTAGCTATGTTAAAACTGACAAATCACAAATCCAAAATGAAATTTCAAAAAAAAAATAAAAAAAATTCAGCAATTGCAAAAAGATTTATATGAAGAGAAAGAAGAACAGATCAACATATTTATTTTACATAAATTTTGTCAATTTGCAACACTTTTACAGGTTAACAGGAGAAATGCAATTTTTCTTCTTTGTCTCATTTTCTTCTTTTCTGTCAAGAAAAATCTGTTTAATCTTCATTTGATTTTGACAATATGTTAAACATGCAATGTTCTCTCAAATATTTGTAACATTTTGATGACTTCATTATAAGATTTTTCGAAGAAAAGTTGAACACCATGTTTCAAACTCAAAATGAAACTAAGGACTAAGAAAATAAAACCCTGTTAGTCACTTGCCAAACGTAAAAGTAAAAATAATACAAAAGCATGCATGAAAATACGAAATTACCAGGCATAATTACAGAATTATCAAAGGAACCATTCAAAGTCATCAAATTCACACACAAATTACTGAGACACTGGACACTGATATTTAGAAATGGCCCAATTTCCGGAAAAGTGTCAGACCGAAGGATTTGTCTGATAAAAATCCATTTGGTCCGACACAAGGTAATAGTAAATGTCATTGTTCAGATTGACAGAACTCCTAAAATGTCAGATACTTGAATTAGCTGAAAATAAGATTTCAAGAAGTCCGTGTCTCTGCCTTCCAAATGGGGAAATATCAAAATTGACACTGGCTGTACCTCTTTATCTAATTACAAATGAATGCAGTGTCCTTTTAGCTTCAGGTATCTAAACAATTTTTTCTTTCTGTTAATTATCATTATACTGGTCTTATAGCAGTATAGGGCCAAAAAGCTTAAGACAATACTGGTCTTATAGCAATATAGGGCCAAAAAGCTTAATACTATACTGATCTTATAGCAATATAGGGCCAAAAAGCTTAAGACTATACTGATCTTATAGCAGTACAGGGCCAAAAAGCTTCAGACGATCTTCCATACAGAGCATTGGAACCATATGCCGGGGGGTCTTATTAGCAATATAGGTCCATCTTCCACTTATATAATTACAGCATTGGAACCATTTGCCAAGAGGTCTTCTAGCAGTAAAGGGGCAAAAAGCTTAAGAGGACCTTCTACACAGAGCATTGGTACCATACGCCGAGATACGGAGAAATAAAGCCAGTAGGAATGACTTTACCTTGCTTTTATTTGTACAATGGAAGCTTAAATGACTTGAAACTATGAGAAAGAGTTAGTAAAAAGTAAATTCTATTGAAAACCTCTATAAAACACTTATTTCCATTACTCTGCAGGTGTAAAATTTAAACGTAGATCTGAATCATAGTAAAACAGAAGTTCTGACATGCGATCTTATGTCATAAATATTCCCGAATAAAGCTCAATTGTTCTAAGTTGTTATTACATATCTCCCTGTGATTCTGAGATCTGACTGGTTCCCTTGATAAAATTAATATCAAAATGAAAACATAAAATAGCATAACTTTTAAATTAAGATGTTTAATACGGCAACATAAAATAACAAGCAAAATGGCGAAACTAAAAAAAACACCAAATAATAATGCAAGATACAGAAAAACGAATATAGGGCAAAAGACATACAAGTAAAGAATAACAAACAGGTGACAAAATATCCAGACACACTTTTCTTTTTTAACTCATCAACCCCTGAAAAACAATGGACCCTTCTGTAAATCAATGACTTAGACCAGTCCAACTGTGTCTTTAGGGGGTGAATGAGTAAATTTTTTTTAGATTTTGAAAAATTTTGATTTTTTCATTGCCTGAAGATTTATCATAATTAGCATAATGATGTGGCAGATCTTTTCATTATAAATTTTGGTGTCTACATTATTGTAAAACAAAAACATTTACATGTAAATAAGGTAAAGTTGTCTTTTTAAAATATTGTACATACTTGAAAAAATGAATTTGCCTAGATATAACTAGAAACTGCACAAAGAATCAATATGATTGTATATGAAATTGAAATCTTTAACAAAAATCTGTTATAGGTGTAAGTACATATATACATATGCCCTACACATAAGATAAATTTATATCTAAACAAATTTAAATCCATTTTATCCCTAAAAATAAAAATAGAATGTTCCCCTGTATTGTTTTAGCCTAATCTATTCTGATGTGTAGGGATAAAAGGGTAAAACTTAAGAAGACCAATCCCAAAGATTATCATTTAAAATGACTGAACTGCTGAGTGGAAATGATTGTCTTTGTCATATAGGGGTCTTGTGACAGTGTCCCATCATCAGATGGCTGTAAGCACACACATCTGATGACAGTGAAATTTACCTGTAAGTGTGTCAGAATATGTCTTGTTATGTTCCACATGCTCAGGTAAAATTCTTGGATGGGAGGAAAGAGAAGTTATCTGAACAAGGTTTGCCGGCATGCTCCATATATCACCAACATGAGAGAACTACCCACAATACACCATCACAAGTAAAGTCACTACTTATAAACAAATTACTGACCACCATGGCTTTACAAGAATTTTTTTTATTTTTTTTTTTGGGGGGGGGGGGGGGGGGGGGGGTGGGGGGGGGGGGGGGGGAGGGGGTGTCATTACTTTGTACATAATGGGAAAGCAAAATTATAACAAAAACAGAAACATTCAATTGTACATTTATTCAGAAAACAGAAAAGTCATATTTACACATACCGGTCTTCAACAAGCCAGTGAGTGATATATTCTCACCACATGTAACTTGTCAATTTTAGCATTTTCTAAAACAGATCACAAAATGGACAGTGGACACACTATTAAGTAAGCATATACTGTATTTATACATGTACAATGTAACATGTGCCTGGATTCCAATGTACCACAGTTAATTTTATTTCATTTTAATTTGATAATCTCTGATCTAACCATTTATATACGACAGATCAGATCTATTTGAAACACTTATCATGATACTATATGTATGGGTAAATAATGGATTTAAAAATCAACATTTGTTCTCATCCCCTACTCATCACTGATGAGGCCAAAATATCTCAAAAGTTAATCAGGCTGGGTTGAACTTTTTTTTTATTAATAGATGTTGACTACTGGTAATATGGTCACCAAGTATGCAGGCTGTACTTAACTTAAAAAATCAGCATTTACATGTACGTGGCATTACTTATACAGCTGTATGAAGTATGTACAAAAACAAAATAATTTCTGTCTTTGCACAAATTCTGAATCATTTTCAACATCAAGACAAGTTTGACACAAGAAGAAAAATCTAACAAAAAAATGTTCAAGGTCTGGCCATGATAAAGCATTCTAGGTCCGGCCATGATAAAATGTTCTAGGGTCAAGCCATGATAAAATGATCTGTTAAGTCCTGTACAAAAAATCAAGTTTGTTTGTTGTTGTTGAACGTCTCACATAAAAATCTTTCACTCATATGGAAAAGTAACCTCGGATTTTACTGTCTCAGTCCGAAGGACAGGAAATCAACCTGCCGAACTCACGATCAAGAGTTGAGCGCACTCCCGACTGAGCCTGGCTAGCTCACAAATAATCAAGAAACAGCAATATGTTTTGGATGTTCATGATTTGTCGTGAAGTAAACATGTAAAGTAACATTTGGGTGCAGGTCAACAAAATGCATTATCACTACAGGCGCAGGGACAGAACACACTTCATAACCGAGATCCATTCAGAAAAGTCACACTGAATTCTTTTTATTTTTCAGCAAGTTGTTTTAGTCAAGAAAATCAAGTCTGCTTGAGAAATCACAGATCAAATCCAGCATTAAAATTGTGTTGCCTTGCGATTTAAATTTGCTTGTGTATCTGAACTGCATTGTTTGTGTCCGACTGTTGTTTTACATCCTACCAGAACATTTTCACTTACTTGTATATTGAGATGTCATCAATTTTAGGTGAAGTGCCACAAATTTTTACTTGAGCTACATGTAATGCAGCGGGGATTCTTTTAAATGCCACACATGCAGTGATGTGGGACCTCGGTTTTAAGTTTCATCCAAAAATCTGTGACTTTCAATTTGCCTGTCGAGTGCTTGGTGAAGGAAGTCATGATCACTCGCATTTAGTCTTTAGTATGACCTGTTATCAGGAATCAAACTGTATCAACATTATAGTAAACAAATTCAAAAATAATAAATGAATTTAAAATTCAAAATAATTCAACACCATTACTCGTTACCTTGATTTCTCGTTTCTGAAATATGACTTGATAATCACTAGGGAGATTTCAGACTTAGGTATTCATTTGAAATGCTGGACCTGAGCAAGAATCTGTCTTTAATCTTCTACAGATTACTTAAGTTTAGGAACAGGATAATGGAAATATGGCATTGCCTATCTTCTGTCAACAGTTACAAAATATATGTCTAACTATGCAATGACATAACAACCAGTAAATTTAAATCAACTCAAGTCACAAATAACACAGGTCTAGCACCAGTGACCTAGATCTGTAATATAAATAGTGTACAGATCAATTTCTCTAAACTATTTGTTTTCTTGTAGGGACTTGTAAAAAATAAAAAAAATCAACTTCATTTTCGAGTTTAAATTTATTTCTCAATCAGTCTAAATACAATGAAGATAAAGTGTACACAAGGTGCATGTGTTTGGCAGGCCTATGTACACACAGGTGTCGCGGAACAGTAGTACAAATATACACAAGTTACACAGCAGCTGCTCCAATGTTTTAGTCTTCCGCTTCATCACTGGTAGCTCTACCTTTTGTCTCTTCTTTTACATCCTGACAAGAAGTTTTTCACTTATTACGTTATATGGTGATACAGTAGAACCTGGCTTGAGAGATCACCCCATCTGCCACTGGAATGTGGTCTCTCAAAAGAGGTTTTACATGTATTTAAAGGATTTTTAATAGCCAAGTGGTTTTCATACTGCAATTGACCTATCGCCAAATGTTTGACACAGCATCCTTTGCCAAACTTTTCCATTATGGCGTCACAATTAAATGGCCAGTCAAACACTTGTGTGATTATGACATCATAATCGAATGACGTCAAAAAAGCACATGGACAGCCACGTGTCAGACACTTGGCGATAGGTCAGTTGTGGTCTCAAAAGACAGGTGGTCATTCATGAGAGTGGTCTTTCAAGACAAGCTCCAATGTATCACCATCAAAATTAGACCATGGACCGACACCAAAGCAGTGAGGGTCCTTTTTGTGTGATGTGGAGTCTTGGTTTTAAGTCTTATCCAAAATACATATGATTTTCACTTCTTATGTTGAGCATTTATTGAAATACAAGTATTTAAGTCTACCTACTTTTTAAGTCTTTGACTCGTTACCATAATTTTCATAGAGCACTAGACCTCATTATCACTGCCTACTCAAGACCTAAGGTGACAAAAACCAGCCCTTTCTTTATTTTTCGGAATAGGACTGGAGACACACTATATAGCTGAACTTAGTGTGTAGATAGAAATCAACAGTGTTTTTTTTCTGTATAGAATAGAGAGTAGTCAATGACTCATGCTGATTTTTATGAAAATGGCTGACAGAATGTGTGGACTGTTGGCTTCTATTGAAAGGTCTGCCGATGTTGTAAGTTTTCAAAAGTGAAAAAATCATTTCAACTTGTACCAAACAGAACCATTACAAGTATTATTTAACCCAACTTGTTATTATTATTTTTTTAATTAAGTTGAATGAACTGTCTTTCCTACTGCCCATACCCCCATCCCACCCCACACCTAATGACTTAATTAGGGCTTTCCACTTCCCACTGGAGAGACCTGTTAGTTTTCTGGTTTTTTTACTTTGAATAAATTCATACAGTAATGATGACACTTTATTTCACTTAGGTAACAAATGAACTTCATTACATACATAATTGATACACTCATTTGGAACTCTACATCCACTTAAATTTCAAGCTCAAATGATTAAGTCTAATTGACAGAAACGATCGTCTTCAGCATTTGTTTTGGCCCTACTTATTTTTTTTTACAAAAACATAACTTTGGTATCTTGTGTAAAATATTTACAAAGCAGTCTGCTGATAAAAAAACCCTTAATTTTAATTCACAAACATACATTAATACACATTCAGAATATTGGATGGAACAATTTTTACAAGCAAACAATACTGATATGTTATCCATCTATCAGAGTTATCCCAATAAGTTATCCTTTATTTTCATTTCAATGAACTTCAACTCAGTTGAACCTCACACAGAACAATAACAGAGTAGATCAAGCTTTAGTTCATGGAAAAATAAAAAAAATGCAAGTGTCAATGGTCTGTTTGACAAAGCCACTGGATCTCCGCTGAATAAGACCTCAGCAGTTTGTACAAAGGAATTATCGTGGATGGTTGAAGATTTTCACAGGGGCTCGCACAAGGTATAGTGAAAATCCAGAAAATTGATGTAATCATGACGCCACACTTTAGATTCAAGTGGCCAAACAGTGGACAGAAGAAATATGTTGTGGACGATTTAGTTCCTTATCAAATTAGTAGCATTATTTTTTCAGCAGTCAGGCTTTTAAACTGTCAGTATTTGGGAAAATGCCACTGGGGACACAATTGGGAATTCTAACATGAATTTGTGTCAAATTGGGAAAATTGTTTGCACACATGGAAATGTAAATGTAATGGAATCTATTTTTAAATGCATTTCTCCTTACAGAGATTTACTTTTCATTACACTCGTGGTGTGAACTCCAAATTTGGAGTTCCTTTCATAAAATAGGGAAAACAAAAATCATGTACAAAAACATGTATTTTGCAATGGGAATGGGGCCAAATTTCAGCCCTGTGGAAATTATAGAAAAAGGCCTAGCAGTGTTGACTCATAAATTGTTATTAATAATATTTGCATGTGATGAAAAACATTATCAATAATTTCTAGTAACCAAATCAATCTATTCAGCATGCAAAATCATATATTCTAAAACAAATGAAAAATAATGAATCAAAACAAAGATTTTGACAAATTCTAAAAAACAAAGATTCATACTTATATATGTACAGAAATTTTCTTATTTAATTCGGAATTCTAGAATGCATCAGAGAACATATAACACAGGATTCAACAATAATAAAAATTTCCACTTGTCCTCCAGGATAAGTAGTATAGAAATCTACTTGTCCGAATGCAAAAATGATTGAAAATCAAGCGTAACATTTAAAGATATTATTTTGTGCTTAAACAAAAAATTTTTTCGTTGAATTAATTTTTGTCTGCAAAGATTCACTTGTCCTTTTGGACAAGTGAGAAGTAACATCTACTTGTCCGGATGCAAAATGGACTTGTCCCGGACAACCCTTAATGTTGAAGCCTGTAACGATTGGTGACCTTTCATCGAAATAAAGGAAGAAAACAGAATTATAAGTACACTGTACATGTATTTGTCCGAGTTCTGTTCATTATTCAAGGTAAGTGTTGCAAATTAAAAAATATTATAATTTTATCTTAATCGATTAAAATTATTGATCTAATACAAAGTCTTATTATTTGGGGAGTTGTTACAAATATCAATCAGGGAGTAAAATTATCACTCAACCAGTGCATTTGCGACCATTTTTATGACTGGGCAATCTAATTTTGCACCCCACCCCCCTATCGCCCAGATGGCTATTAGTATTACGACTGTATCTGTAAATGCCCATTTTTCTCTTTCTTTAGTCCACATCGATTTTGTCATGTAAATCTGGATCTGTGAGATGTTTAAATGCTGTATGTGTCACAACGTTATGTTCAAGCGTATACATAATTAATACCACAATGTGTACATGTTGACAAGATGGTCAACTTTCCAGAAATTTTCATGATATCTTTGAATCCTAGTTAGATCAGCACATGGTGAAATCAGCACTTAATTCATGCACATCGACACCTAGTCATTTCAGCACTTGTTTCTTTTATAACTGTATTTTCGGCCGTTGCTTGCAAATTCTTTCGATATTGGCAGATTAATTTTTCAATGTTATCTGGTAGGATCTTGTAATTATCGCCTAAATTATGCAAACATTAGCCCCTCTTAGAATCCTTTGTTCCTTTCAAATGACTGCTTGGTCAAAACAATGTTTTGATAGTAAATAACACGTTTAAATCGAAATGAATAATTCAGAGATACATGTATGTTTTTTCAGTGACGTGATTTTCAGGGGTTCAAAATTCTTTTTAAGACACTCATGTCCGTGACTTGGAGAGTAAATTTCTGGCAAGTCCACTTGAGATATTTCAAAATCCATGCTGAATTTTGTTAATTAGTAATACAGTACAATTAAATGAATGCTGATTTGGCAAGTCCCTCAGACTTCGGGTATTTCTAAATGCCACGTCCGAACCCAAATTAACCAAGTCCCGGACTTCAGACTTGGAGAATTTTGAACCGCTGGAATTTGTGACTTAATAATTACATCGGTGATAAAGCAAGAAACCAGACAAAGAATACTCCAAAGAGTACAAAAAATTAAAAAGAACCAGTCTTTCTCAACAAAATGGACGGGAAATTATCAATGGTTTGTACATGTAGATTCAAGAGACATATTGCATGCAACACAATAAAAGCGATATAAAAATTGAATTTGAATAAAATTTGGACTTGACTGTGGACTCACGGCGAGTGTGACCGGTCAACAGGGGATGCTTACTCCTCCATGGCACCTGATCCCACCTCTTGGTTTCCAGAGGTCTGTGTCCATTTTTGTCGGATTTGTATCTGTGTCCTGGACATCCTAAAGATTTGTACTTTGGATTTGAGATGTTTTATAATTTGAATAAAACTGAGAAATTTTGTTTATTTGTTGTTTACGTTTCTTAATGAAAGCATCTGAAGAAATAGCTGGGCCCCTGAATTTCAACCTGGGCCTCTAGATATTTTTTCTAGGGACCCAACTGGCCCCCGAATCCTGCGGCCAATATTACTTCCTGTAGATTCTAATATATATTCATACTTGATGATCATCACCATGTTAGACACTAATACTATAGCTATGTGATGTGTCAGTACAACAGAACTCAATATCTATTCATAAACTTTGTGATCAATGTACCTTTTATTAAAAACATTTCATTCATCAATTTGTTACTAATGAATCCTGAAAGCAATATGAGCTGTTAACACTGTTGACACGTTTTTTTTTTCTTTCAAAATTATCAAATCAACTCTTAGCAATTTTTATCCAATGAAAATATCTGAACATGAAATTACCTACAATGTACATCATTTCTGTATATTTACAACATTACAGTATTTCTCCAAAATAATCATAATATCAGGGCTCACCCTGTCATTAGTCAATGGCTATAGTCAATGTAGCCATTGACTCACATTTTTCAAGACTGGCTAAAAAATATTGTAATTGGCTAATTTCCTGGCTAATGTTTTTGGACAAGTCAGGTGTATGTTTATGTCATACTCTCATTCAAAAGAGTGAAAAATAGTATGACCACGCACAATTTCTTTTTTGACGATACATACAGCATAAGTAAGGGCATGGTCAATCGGTGACAACAGAATTGTCTCATAAATTGGGTTCAATGAATGCATTTATTCTTTTAACCACAAGGTAATCTTTATCTGATTAACAATTGCATAAAATCTGCATGTAAATTTTTTCACCAATGACAGCTCATATTACTAACTTTAATAATATTAAACCCTACCTTAAAGCTATATAAGCTGTCACAATGATAATTTTTGTCCAAAAACATATAGGCTAGACAAGAATATGATAAAATGTGTGTTCAAATATATTATCAAACGTGAAACATTGTTTGTAACAGTTTTATTACAAGTTTTCCAGTACTTTTAAAAGATCCGGCTGTATTTCCAAATGCAATGACCTTTCAGATAAACTCTTTCGCCATATCAAATGTGCTTCGCAATTAGGTCAGGTGGATCTCGGTCTTTTATGCGCTACGCCGATCGGCAATCTCCCCCCTTGACGCAATTGGCATATGTTAAAGTAGGGCCGATACTTTTGTCTTTATATTTACTTTTAAAATACAGGAAGTGATTTTTATTGGATAGTACATGCATTATGTAAAATATGTGCTTTTCAATGCTATTTTAAATACCTGAAGCAAATCAGTTGAATATATGAATAAAAATATAAATCACTTAAAGAAATTTTTCCAATCATTAATGTTACCCTGAAATGAATGCTGACATTGCCAAAATCAAAACAATATAACTGTGAAAACTATGCGTACCTTATGTTTTACAATCATGCCTCCATGGCCGATGAAGTTGGGCAGTTCATATGTGTCATGAATGATAAAGTTTGAAAATGCAATGGGACGAGTTAAAAATGAGTCAAGATCACCCGATATAGCTGGCACGTGGACAATTCCAGAAACGATCGTTTTGAAATGACGGAGAAGACCAACTTTGCCTGATTAAGGTATGAAATGATGATGAGCGAAAATAAACGCAAAGGATGATAAGAACAGAATATATATTAACTGCAAATGGCACGTGCTTATTAGACATTCGGTAATCTTCGTGAAAATTACCGAAAGTCAATTTGCAAAGATCTGAATAATGGCGGACAAAAAAAACTGATATTACAGTTACGGTTGACAAGACTGTTGCAATTATATGCATGCATTTGTTATTCTAACCACCAGATGGTCTCTGGGATATATATGAGATAAAATATTACATAAAATGGACATGTAAAATGTTTCACCTTTGACAGCTCATAATCGCTTTAACTTTCATATAACCAGGTTAAAACTAAGAGATGTGGTCACCCACATTCTGTGCAGTAATTTGTCTGCGTTATCACAAATTACTACTGGTAACAGGGCAATGGCCTCATGCAAATTTTTCACAATTTATTTACGCGTGTCTATGCAATATGCAACCTACAGGAAAAGAGTACCACTATCAGAGATAAGCATGTGGACACCTGCTACATGTACATCTAGAGGCTCTGGCCCAGGACAGATACTGGAGATCAGTGGTCCATGTTTTACCTGGGACCAAAATCAGAGATCAAGTGAATATGTTCTACCTGGGACCAAAATCAGAGATCAAATGAATATATGTCACAGCAGCAGTCAAACAAAATTTTCTAGGTGGCCTTCACAGCATGACTATTGTCTAGATGTGCATAGATCCATAGAACAGAAAATATACATTGTATAACAAATGTTTAATGTAGTGTTGACAGCTTTGTCAGTAACCTTTAACCTTTCATCATCCGTGTAAATGGGAATTCATAATTTTTTTCTACAGGCTTTAGGCCCCCATAATCATACACACTACATTTATAGCATGCCGGATCACATGACCAGCAGTGAAAAGGTCATTATGTGCTGCACGGTGCTGTGTTGTCAATGGTTACACATCTCTGTACAAAGCTGTGGTTTGGATTTCTGAGTTTTCATTGTTATATATATGTCTTTTTAGTAGAGTACTTTTTTGGTTTGTTTTAGGGGGGGGGGGCTCTTGTCGATTTCTGTAATTTTATGTCAAAATACTGACCGATTCCCCAGCTACCGTTACATACAGAATGTTTTTCACCCTTTTGGTCAGGTTTGAACTAGGTAAGTGACCAACTAAGTAATGTCAAAGAGTCTGAACATATGAAATTATACACGCTTTAATCTTTAGAAATTTAAATGCATCAATGTTCAAATCATTCAATCTTTTTTATTATTATCATTTTTTTCATATATACAAAGTAGACCTCATAGTTATGAAATACAATTAATTGACTTAATGGTACGATTTGTTGGAGGGCCACACCTGGTACTTTTTGTATACTGGTCATTAGAGTATGATACAGTATCACATTTGTATATATAGTGCTCATTATATTATACATGTATAAGATATTTCCGGGTTAAGTTAATTTAAGTACCTTAGCTGTTTTTCCTTTTCAATTTCCATTGTATCCTTTTTTAAACATTATTTATCTTTTAAGGTGTGTCAGTGGGGTATAAATTACTATTCAACATTTGCAAACATTTTACTTCGAAGTTCCACAAGAATTTTATTATAAATTATTTTGTCAATTCGAAATTATGTCATGTCCACTAGTCAGAATGGTCTGGTGTTCTTTGACACTGGTAATACCCCATTAGTTACACTCACATTACCCAGTGGGTAAGTACCAACGGCCTATTGCGTGGGTGTGGTCTTGCAACTCTAGATAGTAATGAGACATGAAACATCTAGGCAAATATGTAGAGCACTGGACATGGACAACAGTAAAAGATGCATTATCATGCAATGAAAATCATCATGCTTTTAATATGCAGTAATAAATAAAGGGCAAACTGTCACATGACATCACTGTCCCCATGTCACCCTATGTTTTCTTTATTCTCAATACACGTCTTGTCACTCATGTCCATGTGTTATTGTTTACCCAAACACTGAAACATTTTATTTCAAGATGTACATGTGTTTTCAATCTGTGTCGGCTAAGTATTTTCAACATATGCCAAATATTGCACATGTTTACCTCCAGGTAAATATAATAATACCAGCTTGGAGTAAATGATTTTTCTTTCCCCATCTGTTGAAGTTTCATAAAATCCACGATAGAGAATTGCGCGAACTAGCAACAGTTGGAAAACAGCTGTGTTCTTCCCTAGTCCTTCTCCGGAGGGAGAACGGACACTTGTCGTTCTGCTCTTGATATGTTCAGGTCGTATGTAATATTTGAAGGATTTTACTACAAAATAACGAGGATATAAACCCGTGTAATACACCGACCCATTGTTCTACATGGCTTCTCTGAGCACTTGGCACCTTACTTTACGCTTTTTGGGGTCACATAGAAAATTGTGCAGAAACTGCAGAAATACATGTGGATTTTAGCAGTGACTTCAGCGATCTGGAAAGAGAACACACAAGAAAAGTCTACAATTTCTCTGGGAGACATGCCAACATCAAAGATAAAGAAATGTAAACGGACGGTGATTCACAATGGGTCTTTGAGCAGCCAAAATGGCGACGATTACTTGGGGGTCCGGGCCACGTTTATTTTCTTACCTAGAACGTTGATTTTGCCAGGGTTGCCGTCCCTCGCCTAATCCGTCCGAATTTATCATTCCTCAAAAGCCTCACAGGCTCGTTTTGAAGTTTTCTCGGCACTTCACAAAGTTCACTACACTTTTGGACACTTAGTTTTACCTTATTTACCCAATCTAGGCTGACATATTCGATTCCCTTTGTCGTGACGGCGTACTGTGAATAGACTGCTTTGTATTCATACGCTAGGTAGCGGGCACTTGCAGCAACGGTAAAACACTAAGAAAATTGTCGTTATATCCAAATTTCTGTCAAGATTTATAAAAGATATTTGTAAAAGTTTCATTCAACACTTTGGAATGACGAATAAGATACACGTATTCTAAATTAAAAATTTCACGTTAACCTATATCCTTGCTCGCATTTATTTACAGTACGTCTGTGCTTCGACCAATGTTTTCATCCTTTCGTAGCTTGAAGCGCTTTGAATATTGAGGCTCGTCTTCTTGGTTTTATCGCAATATAACATGTAACGGACCTGTCAGCAATCGTTCTTCTGCATTATAGACTTAGCAAGGATATAACGAAACAGAGATCAACACTCGAATGAATTAATTTTATAATTTCTATACGGTATCATTATTATAATAAACACCCCATAAGTTGCCCCAGTCTTCTATGTGCAAAGGATTTGTCATATTGATTGACATCAGTAGGGGTTCGGGATTAACCAATGGAATCGCTTCTTGAGGATCTAGGTGTTTCGTTCACGTGCTGAGATTATTGACATCGGAAATGGTTTTCTCAATACACAGTCTGATTAGATCAAGTGATCAAGAAAAGGAATTGATAAGTCATTGTCATCTGTTCGTTACGGAGTGAACAAATACACGTGTCCATTATAATGATGTGTAATTTCTGGATATTAGAAATGAAAATGATTTAAAAGAGAATATAAAAGAACATAAATAATAGTAAAAAAAAGAAATCAAATTAGTTTTTAATAAATCAGTTATCATTTCCTATACGGACATTTGGAGGCTAAGGATACATTATTGATTTATTTAATATTTTACTGAATTATTTAATAATTTATTGAATAATTTAATATTTTATTGAATTATTTAATATTTTATTGAATTATTTAATATTTTATTCATTTGAAATTTTATTTATTTGACATTTTATTTATTTTCGATCTATTTGCTATTTTATTCATTTCTTTGATATTTTTATTCAATATTTTAGCCATCTATTTTATTTTTTCATTAATTTATAAGCCTTGAAACTATTAATATTTTGGTATTAAAATGTGTTTCAGTTATCCAGAAAAAGTACATTTCATTTCATACATTCTAAAAATTGCACCCCAATTATTTTATTTTTCTGTTATATGGTGGCGGTCAGTTTTTAAGTGTGGAGGGGAGAACCCGATTATGATGTAGAAAGCACCGGCCTTCCGTTAGTAAACTGGCAAAGTTTCTTTAAAAAATCAGTTTAGGTTCCAGCAGGGCTCGAACCAGCGCCGAGCAAAGGGTGAGATACGTCGTGTCTTTGTTTCGTAAATTGATCCGGGTGAATCTATCGTAACCTCTTTACTACCAACACACCCTATGTCGGGTATTTCGTTCATTTTTATCTTTAATAAGCAATCATTATCTTTAAATATATACACAAAGGCGTAGTACAAGGGTGGGGTGGGGGGGGGGGTAGCGCGGCGGCGCGTCGCCCCACACTTTTGAAACTGGGGGGACACAAGTATGTTTCTGCCCCCACACTTTTTGACGTAATTTCTTTTATCACACAGCCATAATTTTTTTAAATACTTAATTTTTTTTCAAAGCAGTAGTTATAATTCTTGAATAATTGATATTCCGGAATCCTACGCTCGACCAAAACAATTACATTATATATACTTTTCTTTCCTAGTTGCCCATAATTTCGGTAAATAAATTTTCGTTTTCTTTTCCTCAGCTTGTATGAATATGAAAATTTATTTGTAAACTTGGCAAATTTTACATTGTATCAAAATGTAAGTTATATCTTACCAATTATTTACACATTACATGTATGTAGGCGTAAGTTCAAGGGCGGTCAGGCGGTGCCCCCTTCCCCCACTTTCTCGCATACCATTTAAAAAAATATATATATGTCTGGAATCCAGAAAAAAGGCTTCCCAGAACTTTCAAAAATCAAAAATTTTCTGGACTCCCTCATCATGTTCATGTATTTCAACGGGGAAATTGCGATTTTTGTGTCTGGAAGCTATAGAGGATACCTCTTCGGGCTTCCGAATTAATCCATCAACGACATTTTTAACGATAAAGAGGTCATAATTCAATGTATGGAGGATACTAGGCCAAAATTCTGTCCCGATTTTAGTAACTTTTCTTGCTGATCCAACTTTCTTTTGAGAAGGGTAATCAAAGCGGTTTATTAGATGTGTATTTTCGCGTCTAAATGCAGAAAAAAGGGGAATTAAAATTTTAAAAGAATATATCCGAAAGATGCGTAAAACCCAACCCCTAATGAAATATTAATAATGCAGTGATGAGGGAGAGAGTGCTGCCCAAAGTTTATAAAACAGGTGTAAAACCTTTCATTTTTCTATAAAAAGTCGAAAAATTAAGAACAAATTTCCAAAAAATTTTGCGCCTCGCTTCGTTCGGCGACTTTATTTAACGCTTACAGCACTTCAACTTGAAATCATCACTCTACTATTGGCGAGGTATGCATTGCATAAACAGTTTTAATTTAAGTTTAAATTTTAAGTTTTAAAGTATAATTAATGTCACCAGGCTCAAATCTAACCCCCTTTAAAACACATTCTACACCAGTGCATAAAGAACGCACCTTTTTCACGCGCATGGCATCTTGTCACCCCCCCCCCCCCGAAAAAAAGTCACGACCCCCTCTTTGAAAATTCCTGGATCCGCCCCTATAATCCTTTCTCAATATTTTAAAACGGTTGTGCCCCCCCCCCCCCCCCCCCCCCGCCACTTTTCTGGACCCAGCTACGCCACTGATATATCTTACACCAGCCTTTATACAGCAAGTGTTTTGGTACTTATTTGATGTCATTTGCTAATTTTGAAGTTGACACGTCGATTTCAAGTACACATTTACCATTTACATGAGATAACATCCCTTACCCTTTATAATATGTACTCATGTAAGTGTATCATGAATGTACTTTTATTTATAGGATAATAACGCATTTGTAGAATCCTGCTACATTTTTTTGTTCATTTTTTCCGCTTATTATGGAAATTTTTGGATTTTTTCACATTATGATTTGGAATATCAAAAAACAATATTTTATAGTTGAACAGTTCAACATACATTTTCATATATTGGACTAGGTCATAATTTCATCTACATACACGTTTCTTTTTCTGAACCTAAAATTCGGGTCTATCGTTTTTTATTCTCTCGATCATATTTTTTATCTAGACATATTCATTTTTGTTGGACAATGTTTATAAGATACCCTGAGTCAGGAATTTACACATGAAAGAGTTCCATTTCAAGTGGATCAATGAAACCGTAACAGTCGGTGTGTGTAGCAGCTGGCTATCTGTTTATGGAAGTAGAACGGACACGTGTATTTTTTTTTTCATACGTCTTATTACAAGATACCGATATAGATTTCAATGTAGTCATTTACACTGAGACCAGGACCCGGATTCACCAAATTTACTCGATATTTAAGCTCAACTTTCATTTTATGATTCAGATTATAGGCCTAGATCTTTATTGTGGTTTTTTAAATTTCTGAATATGACTTATAAGGACACACGTTACAATTTTTCATCATTTACATAAAAAAAATCGGGTCACACTGACGATTTTCATGTACTAAAAATTTATACTGAATAAATTTAGTGACTTTGGGTCAAGATTTTGTGCCTGGGGGTAGGCCTAGCCTATGTGTCATTTTTTTTTTACATACAACACGTTAATGACGCAACAATTGATCTATTTACAATAAATGACGTAATAAGGATATACCTGGATCATTAAATGTAAACATCGTAGCGTCATCCTTTATTGCTATGGAGATTGTGTCTTGGTTGCCAGAATAACTATTTGTCAATTTATTTTGATGTAATTATAAATATTTACATAAAAGGGACAGACAGTCAATTTGGATTATGTTAAAAATGGAAGACAGAAAGCGGAAAAGATAAAATTGAATATAATACGTTTAAAATAAATAGAGTTGAAATGTAAAGAATCCAATGTCGACTTTGGGGTGAATTTAATAAACAAAACAATCAAGGTAATGAAAGAACCCATAAAAATGAATCAAATTATTATAGACGCGTGATTTCAACGGTGTCGGGTTAACCCTTTAAACCCTATAAACCACAATTGACTGGTCTAAACAATCGAAAAGAGCATACCATGTAGAAACTTAGGGGTGAAACTGAAACTAAAAAGAAAATTATACAAAATGCAATGTAACTGCTACAGAACAACGGTGTCATTTTGAAAATAACAAGTACCATAACTTAACCCTTTCAACCCTACAGACCATAATAGAATGGTCTTAAACAATAGAAAGAGCATACCACTCATATATTGAGGGGTGAAAGGGTTAAGTAACTACAATGAAAACGATACTTGGAATAGTGTCATTTGTGTATATATTTATTTATTTCTATATGAGATAAACTTAATAGTTTAGTGTTCACCCATGTGTATTATTTTTCATTAGGCCATTCCAAGTTTTTTCTGTTTAACGTCCGCGGACGGATTGATTTTGAGATCCTTAAACAGAAAAAAAAACCACAAGCATCTAAGAAAAAAATAAGGAATATAGCCCTAACGTGAACAGTTAAACATGAACATTTGTTTACATCATTGTAAAATTTAAAATTTCATAGGTTATTTATTTATTAGTATGTGCCAAAGATATGGTTTTTATAAGTGTAATTTTTTTCCTTTGTTAATATATTAGGAAATACTTAAATGTCCGTAAAATTGCATTTATACTCATAAAAATGTCTTCTTTTTTCTGTCATTTTGTGTTTTTTTTTTACTTTAGGATGGACTCTAAACATAAACAAAACTTGGAATGGCCTTATACTGATATGTACGCAGCCCCTTTTGTGACATAAACTATATTGTGCGCACAGTTTAATTATATTGTGCGCAATTAAACTATATTGTGCGCACAGTTTAACTTTCATTATATTGTGCGCACAGTTTAATTATATTGTGCACACAGTTTAGTTATATTGTGCGCTCAGTTTAACTATATTGTGCGCACAGTTTACCTATTGTGCGCACAGTTTAGATATATTGTGTGTACATTTTAGCTATATTGTGCGCACAGTTTAGCTATATTGTGCGCACAGTTTAACTATATTGTGCGCACAGTTTAACTATATTGTGCGCACAGTTTAATTTTATATGAAGAGAAAATAAGAGAGGCCTTTTGTCGCTCTCCTGGCAAATTTGTTCAACATTGCATAAGAAGTCAAAATGTCTAAAAATGATATTTTCTGTTTAATTAGTTGATTTTGAAAAAATGTTTCTAGTTGTGACTCTTTTTGAAGCCTCTATGTGTACTACAAAACGCGCCAATATTTGTACGCGCCAATATTTGTACCAAATTAACAAACTTGAATCATTCAACTATGTAGATCACTCAAATGCAATTAGTTTTCCAGTCCATGCCGAAGTTCTGGAGGTAAAGATATTTAAAAAAGAAGTACCCCCAGATTCCTCTTTTGCTCCACCCTGGATCCACCCTTGGGTCGATCTGGCCGAAATGAACAAACTTGGTAGAGGACCTTGAGCACTTGATTTCTATAAAGTTTCATCAAAATATCTGTAGCGGCTTTGGAGGAAGTCGAAGTGACGGGTGGACGGACAGATAGACGGACAGACAGACGACGGACAAAAGGTGATCAGAAAAGCTCATTGAACCTTCGGTTCAGGTGATTTAAAACTCTTTGGGGAAGGATTCTAGATTCCTGTTTTAGTCGAAATGAGACCTAGTATTTTGAAGCAGGATGTTTTTCGTTTTCTCTTCTAATTAAAAGGGACGTAATTGGGAAATCGAAACTACATATAATTCTATATGTAACACAAAAAGACCAATGTCATTCATAAAAATACATTTATATATATATATAGACTAAGTCTATAACTATCTTGCCTATCCCTTTGTAAAATTGTTGTTATGAATTGAAAACTATATATAGCAATACAAATTAACACATTTAGTTATAGGCCTACGTATCCTTATATATTTCAAGAGCCTTTCAATATAAAATATGGTTTCCTCTCTCTCTCTCTCTCTCTCTCTCTCTCTCTCTCTCTCTCTCTCTCTCAGCAAATGTTGGTTTGCTGTAACGCGACCGACTCACTCGAAACCCAGCGACTCATTTTTTTATTACCATTCCGGGAATCGATTTTTTTTCCATCAGTCTTCCAATATTTTACCATTGCTTATATTCAATTGTATATGCATACATGGTTTATTACGGAAGCCGGATAGTGCCATGTTAAGAATTGAAACTTTCTAAAACTTTTTCGTAATAACGAGAAACCTTGTAATAAGGAGAAACTTTTCTCGTAATTACGAAAAACATATGTATATGGAGCACAGAAATTTATTTCTGTTTTATTTGTCATTTGATGGGACGTTGCAATTGGCTACGGTGGTTTCCGCCCGTCCGTCAGTAACGTGCATTGCTTTTCCTGTTAGGAAAACAAATCACGTCAAATAATATTTTAAAAAAGCATGCAACGTTTGGACCAGGGATTCAAATGAAATACAGATAGGAGATAAACTATTTTTTTCACAGACATTGGTACCTTGACCTTGCACCTCGGAGTTAGACCTACTTTGAAAAATTGAGCTCTATGAGACTTTGATGCCGCTCGGAGGCATCAGTGTTTCACAAACGCAAATTGTTTCTTTCAAGAAGTATACAAATATTTACGTCCGTTTATTTTCAAAAGAATCATTAAAATCGCGAAGGCGAAAATACGAAGAAATTTTATTTTTGATCCTTCTTAATAGACTTCAATATTAGTTAATTAAAATTTTGAAATACTCTCCTGGCTTTACTGGACGTTACCTTGATTCCCCCCCCCCCCCTTTTTAAGCTCACGTGAGCTTGAAACATCAATGAGCTATTGTCGTAGCGTTTCGTCCCTGCCTGTCTGTCGTGTACTTTTAACATTTTCAACTTCTCAAAAATCGTTCGGATTTGATACAACTTGTTTTAGAATCTACATGTACATACATATTACAGGTCCTCTACCAAGGGTACTCATATCGACCCTTCAGGGCGTGGTTAAATATGCCCCAGACAGTATCCATCGTTGAAAGCCATCTTCTCCAGAGCCAGTGCATAGATCTGAAAACTAATGACATCCGGGTGATTTAGAAGGATGTGTTTGTCAAGACTGTTCACCAAATTTACTCAATACTCAAGCTCAACTTTTATTTCATTATTTTGACTATATAATCGTTTGTAAAACCCTTAGCTTTGAGTAACTAGGAAACATATTTTTATTTTTCATTATTCACATATGAATATCTGTGTCACTGTTACGATTTTCCTGTAAAAAATGAATAAATATGTTGAGTACGGTATTCAAAATTCGAGTACGTACTCAAACAATTTTTTTAAAATATTTCTGAAATTCTCTTCAAAGGAGCAATAATTTTGATCATTATTTACACTTGTTACCGTCAATATACAAACTTGTCCAGTTACAGAATAAATTTTGTGTGTTTTTTACCTTAAAATCATGTAAAGTTAGTTAAGCTTGAGTGCTGAGTAAATTTGGTGACCTGGGGCCCAGTTCATTGAAAGCGGATAATGAATTTTTATTTTTTATGGCAAAATGTTAGAGTGACAATTTCAAAATCCCTGGGGCAGAAGTTTCACTTTTTTGAATTGTACTTATTTCATTTGTCAATTCTCTAGCTTTTGGACTAGTAGGCCTTCGGACTAATGGACATTCGGACTAGCGGATTTTCGGACTAGTCACGGGGCGGTCACCAGATCGACTTCTCATCTAACAATATATAGATATTTTGTTAATTTTTTCTTTAGCGAATTTATAATTTTGAATTTCATGTGTAATTTCGAGTTATAATTATTGAAAGCAGTCTATTTTTATCGTAATATGTCTAAACACGCATGTTGGATCCCTAAAACCAAGGACATCCCTGGCATAGGCGTTGGAACCAGAGGCAGGGTGCCGCCCCCACTTTTTTCACATACACATTTTATATATATCATCAACACGTCTGTAATCCAGAAAAAAACTTCTCAAATAAAGCTTTTAAAGATCAAAGATTTTCAGGACTCCCTCATCATGTTCATGCTTTTGTGTTTGCTGAAACTCAGTTTATTTTTGGTAAATGAGAAGTCTGTTAAGTATCTTCAAATGTATGTTACATATCGAAACTTTCTCGTAATAACGAGAAAAATTTAATTTTTAACATGGCACTATCCGGCTTCCGTAGTTCACAGTTTTTCAAAAGAAAAAAAAAATCCTACCAGTCTAAAAAAATCCGAGTCGCGTTACAGCAAATCAAGAATTTTTTTTTAAAGATGACCAAGTCTATAACTATACTGTCTTGCCTATCCCTTTGTAAATTGTTGTTACGAATTGAAAAAATATTTATGACAATAAAAATTAACACATTTAGTAATTTTTTATTACTTATATTGTAACAGTTTTCCAAAAGAAAACAAAATCCTACCCGCTACCTTCTGACTGTAAAAAATATGAGTCGCGTTACATCAAAATTTTTTTTTAAAGGATGGCCAATTCTATAAATATCTTGCCTATCCCTTTGTAAAATTGTTGTTTTGAATTGAAAACTATAGCAATAAACATTAGCACATTTAGTAATAGGCCTACGTATCCCAAAATAATAGTTCATAAGCCTTTAAATATAAAATCAATCTCTCTCTCTCTCTCTCTCTCTCTCTCTCTCTCTCTCTCTCTCTCTCTCTCAGCAAATGTTGTTGACCAACTCATTCAAACCCTGCGACTCAATTTTTTATTGCCATTCCGGGAATCTTTTTTTTTCATCAGTCTTCCAATATTTTCCCATTCCTTATATTGTACATGCATATATGGTTTACAGTTTTCCAAAAGAAAAAAATGTTGGGTTGCTGCAACGCGACCCACTCACTCAAAACCCTGCGACTCAATTTTTTTATTGCCTCTCTGCCTCTCTCTCTCTCTCTCTCTCTCTTGGAATTTTTGAAATGCTGAGACTCTGATAGTACCGGAGGGGAAGGGAATATGTCTCTTTTTTGTTTATATTTGTTTGATGATGATGACGACGACGACGACGACGATAATCGTGACAATAATGACGGCGATTTCTGTAGTTGCACACGGGTTTTGGTGTAAAGTGATACGACATTATGATGGTAGCCACATTAAGGTAGCTCTAGGAGATGACGACGGTTCCTCTAGTATGTCCACTACAGAGCAGTGGTTACCCGAGAATTTAAAATTTACATAACGTTTTATACGTCCAACATTTGAACACGTGTTACATTTAAGTTTTGAATTTTTTATTAAAAAATCAACACTAACTATTGTTATAGTCAGTTTTGATTTTTTTAATAGAAATTCAAAACTTAAATGTAACATATGCACGTGAAGTTTGGATCACTATGACTATAAATGACGTAAACAGACTTTGAAAATTTTCAACTAGAAGCCGCCCGTATAGAGACTGGTCCTCCATCATATTGTTCTACGTCAGCTCTATACTTTGAAACTTCCTGGGAAACTCTCAAACAACGGAGGGAAACACGTAAGCTAAGCATGAGGTATAAAATTCAGAATGGCATGTCGCCATCTTACCTAATATCGACATTATACCACCACCATCTGGACAAACAAACCCCTACAACCTGCGGAACAACAGTGATATATCCACACCACAATGTCGTTTGAAACTTTACCAAACCTCATTTTTTACCAGCAACAATAAGTTTATGGAACAAATTACCGACTGAGACACGTTGTTTTTCCTGTCTGAATATATTCAAAAATAAAATAAAACATAGAAATAACCCTAGATCCCCCCCATTTTTCTTATGGAAAAAGAACTATAAATACATTGTATTATTTATACACAGCTTAGACATGGCTGCAGTAAGCTGATTTATACAGAGTTAACTTGGCCCAAATAGTCAGTGTACATGTGGCTATAATTTTGAAAATGTTCAACATAACTTTTTGTTTTGTCCCTTATATAGCGATATTCGAAATGTTCTCTTAAGTAAAATACAAAATATGGGTATAAACCCCAACATTGGCACAATTTTATATGGTGACCAGAATTTGATCCCCCAATACAATATAGAGATAATTAAAGCAGTGTACAATTTCATAAAACAAAGCAATCGTTTTGCTTAGTCCCCCTCCATCCCAACGGTTTTTTTTTATATAAATGATAAATTATAATGCCTTTAATCCTCATGTTCCTATGTGCCCCCTTTCTTTACTTCCAGATAGTTTTTTTCCATTCTTTGTATTAATCACTTCATTCTTATGTTGTTACATTTTGTATTTCAATTTTTTTTTTTGCCAACACATGTTTGTTAAGAGAGAGAACACACCTAAGTTGGATAACTTGTGTTCAATATTTTTGTCTTGTTATTATGACAATAAAATATCTTTAAACTAAACTTAACTACAGAGCAGTGGGCGGGGAGATGCTATTCTAGTATCGCTTTTGACATCTAATAGCATCGACGTTCTACTAAGAATTCAACTGAGAAAAAAGGAGTACAATTTAATTTACAATAAAACGTATCTGTATTGTTGATTTACGATGGGATGTTTGGTTCAGGTGAGCTAAAAGCTCTCTCAAGATTCCTGTTTTAGGCGAAATGAGACCTAGCCAGGACGCCATGCGCATGAAAACGGTGCGTTCTGTAAGCAGTGGTGTTAAGGGGGTTATGTTTGAGGCTAGTGACATTAATGAAACTTGTTTAAACTTTAAAAATAAAAATTTGAACTTAAAATAAAAACTGTTTATGCAATGCATAAGATTTTAAAGTTTTAGTAATTCTTAAATAAAGTCGCGGAGCGGAGCGAGGCGGAAAATTTATTTGGAAATTTGTCTCTTTTATAGAAAAATGAAAGGTTTTACACATATTTTATCAACATTAGGCGGCGCCTTTTCCCTTATCACAGCATATATTTCTAAGTGTTGGATTAATTGTGAGGCAATATTTCATTGTGGGTAGGATTTTACGCACCTTACAAATATTTTTTTAAAATTTGGAACCCTTTTTTTCTGCATCCAGACGCGAAAATACGCATAGCGGTCTGCTAATAAACCACTTTGAGTATCCTACTCAAAAGAAGAATGGATCAGCAAAAAAAAAATAAATAAAAAATAAAAAAAAAATAAAAAATTATAAAATCAAGACAGAACTTTGGCCTAGTATCCTCCAGACATTGAATTATGACCTCTTTATGTTAAAAATATTGTTGATGGGTTAATTCGGAAGCTCAACGAGGTATTGACATTTTCAAATTCATAATACAATATTAGGCCGGAATAAAAACGAGTCTCAATGTGATAATTAACTCTCTGGGCTTGAATAACTGGACATTTCTGGAGAGTATATCATGGACCATGGGGTTGATAATGGTGATTTTTGTGTCTAAAGCATCGACCTCATTGGACTCCGAATTAATCCATCACCGATATTTTGGGGCAAGATATAAAACATTTTGATTAATGTAAATTTTGCCAATTATACAATACATTTTCATATTTTATACAAGTTGAGAGAACGAAAACGAATATTTCTTTACCGATATGTAGAGCAAACACTTTAGAGACAAATTAAAACAAAAGAAAAAGTTTTAGTCATAAATAACCCAAGTATACAGTCAATCCAGGTTGGATCCAGGATTTCAAGCTAGAGGGAAGGAAAAGTATATAATTGTTTTGGTCGAGCGTAGCGAGGCGCGAAAATTTTGTAATTTAGTTTTATTAATTTTCCAACTTTTTATTGAAAATATAAAGGTTCTAAACATTTTTTGTTAACTTTTTGGTTTTTGAGTTGATTTTTTATGTACAAACATACATATTTTGGCGTCATTGGAGGGGGGCCTAAGCCCCTTACGCCCCCAATTGAATCCGCCACTGCCTAGTATTTTGAAGCGGTATGTTTTTCGTTTTCTTTCTAATTAAAAGGGAAATTTGGGAAATCGAAACTACATATAATTCGATATGTATCATCAAAATGACCGATGTCATTCATAAAAATACATGTATTTAGACCACGCCTATAAATATCTTGGCTATCCCTTTGTAAATTGTTGTTATGAATTGAAAAACTATTTATAACAATAAAAATTAACACATTTAGTAATAGGCTACGTATGCTAAAATATCTTAATTTATGAAATGCTAAGATTTGATAGTACCGGAGGGGAAGGGAATATGTCTCTTTTTGCTTATATTTTGTTTGATGATAATTTTTCTGCATCGAAGACGATAATCGTGATAGTAATGATGGATATTTCTGTAATTGGACAACGGGTTTTGGTGTAAAGTGATACGGCATTATGATGGTAGCCACATTAAGGTAGCTCTAGGAGATGACGACGGTTCTCTAGTATGTAAACTAAAGAGCAGTGGGCGGGGAGGCGCTATTTTAATATCGCTTTTGAAAATCTAATACCATCGACCTTCTACTAAGAATTCAACCGAGAAAAAAGGAGTACAATTTAATTAACAATGAAACGTATCTGTATTGGTTATATCTGAAATTTTGATTTACGATTGGAGTTTCGGCTCAGGTGAGCTAAAAAGTCTCTGGGGCGGATCAGAGATTCCTGTTTTAAGCGAAATGAGACCTAGCAGGGGTAGATCCAGGAATTTTCAAAGAGGGGGCGTAACTTTTTTTAAGGGGGGGACAGGACGCCACGTGCATGAAAATGATGCGTTCTTTATGCAGCGGTGTTAAGGGGGTTATGTTTTAGATTAGGGACATTAAATTAAACTTGATTAAACTTTGAACATAAAGTCAAACTGTTTATGCAATGCATACCTCATTGATAGTAGAGTAAGCATTTAAATTTGGAGTATATTTTTAAGAAAGTAGCCGAGCGGAGCGAGACGCGAAAATATTTGGAAATTTGTCTTTGATTTTTCACTTTATATAGAAAAATTAAAAGGTTTTAATCTATAGTTATCAACTTTAGGCGGCGCTCTTTAGTCAACCCAGGTTGGATATATTTCTAAGTGTTAGAGGGAATTGTGAGGCAATATTTCTTTCGAGGTAGGGTTTTACACATTTTACAAATATTTTTCAAAATTTGGAACCCCTTTTTCTGCATCCAGACGCGAAAATACGCATAGCGATCTGCTAATAAACCACTTTGAGTATCCTACTCAAAAGAAGAATGGATCAGCAAAAAAAAAAAAATAATAAAAAAAAAATTATAAAATCAAGACAGAACTTTGGCCTAGTATCCCCCTTACGCCCCCAATTGAATCCGCCACTGCCTAGTTTTTTGAAGCGGTATGTTTTTCGTTTTCTCTTCTAATTAAAAGGGACGTAATTGGGAAATCGAAACTACATATAATTCGATATGTATCACAAAAGACCAATGTCATTCATAAAAATACATATATATAGACCATGCCTATAAATATCTTGCCTATCCCTTTGTAAAATTGTTGTTATGAATTGAAAACTATTTATAACAATAAAAATTAACACATTTAGTAATAGGCCTACGTATGCTAAAATATCTGAATTTTTGAAATGCTAAGATTCTGATAGTACCGGAGGGGAAGGGAATATGTCTCTTTTTGCTTATATTTTGTTTGATGATGATGATGATGATGACGACGACGACGATAATCGTGACAATAATGATGGTGATTTCTGTAATTGGACACGGGTTTTGGTGTAAAGTGATACGGCATTATGATAATAGCCATATTAAGGTAGCTCTAGGAGATGACGACGGTTCCTCTAGTATGTCCACTACAGAGCAGAGGGCGGGAGGTGCTATTTTGATATCGCTTTTGACATCTAATAGCATCGACCTTCTACTAAGAAAATTAACAATGAAACGTATCTGTATTGGTTATATCTGAAATATTGATTTACGATTGGAGTTTCGGCTCAGGTGAGCTAAAAGTCTCTGGGGCGGATCAGAGATTCCTGTTTTAAGCTAAATGAGACCTAGCAGGGGTAGATCCAGGAATTTTTAAAGAGGGGGCGTAATATTTTTTAAGGGGGGGGGGGCAGGACGCCACGTGCATGAAAATGATGCGTTCTTTATGCAGCGGTGTTAAGGGGGTTATGTTTTAGGTTAGGGACATTAAATTAAACTTGACTAAACTTTAAAAATTAAACTTTGAACATAAAGTAAAACTGTTTATGCAATGCATACCTCATTGATAGTAGAGTAAGCATTTAAATTTGGAGTATATTTTAAAGAAAGTAGCCGAGCGGAGCGAGACGCGAAAATATTTGGAAATTTGTCTTTAATTTTTCAACTTTATATAGAAAAATGAAAGGTATCAACTTTAGGTGGCGCTCTTTCCCTTATCACAGCATATATTTCTAAGTGTTGGATTAATTGTGAGGCAATATTTCTTTGGGGGTAGGGTTTTACACATTTTACAAATATTTTTCAAAATTTGGAACCCCTTTTTCTGCATCCAGACGCGAGAATACGCATAGCGATCTGCTAATAAACCACTTTGAGTATCCTTCTCAAAAGAAGGTTGGATCAGAAAAAAAAATTACTAATATCTGGACAGAATTTTGGCCTAGTATCTCCAGACAATGAATTATGACCTCTTTATGTTAAAAACATTGTTGATGGCTTAATTCGGAAGCCCAATGAGGTATTGACATTTTCATATTCATAATACAATATTTGGCCGGAATACAAACAAGTCTCAATGTGATAATTAACTCTCTGGGCTTGAATATCTGGACATTTCTGGAGAGGATATCCTGGACCATGGGGTAATGGTGATTTTTGTGTCTGGAAGCAAGAGACACCTCATTGGGCTTCCGAATTAATCCATCAACGATATTTTGGGGCAAGATATAACTTACATTTTGATATAATGTAAACTTTGCCAATTATACAATACATTTTCATATTTATACAAGCTGAGAAAACGAAAACGAATATTTCTTTACCGATATGTAGAGCAAACACTTTAGAGACAAATTTAAACAAAAGAAAAGATAGTCATAAAGAAGCCAAACATAGTCAACCAAGGTTGGATCCAGGATTTCAAGCTAGAGGGAAGGAAAAGTATATAATTGTTTTGGTCGAGCGTAGAGAGGCGCGAAAATTTTGGTAATTTATATTAATTTTCCAACTTTTTATTGAAAATATAAAGGTTCTAAACATTTTTTGTTAACTTTTTGGCTTTTGAGTTTATTTTTACTATACAAACATACATATTTTGGCGTCGAAGGAGGGGGCGTACACCCCTTACGCTCCCAATTGAATCCGCCATTGCCTAGTATTTTGAAGCGGCATGTTTTTCGTTTTCTCTTCTAATTAAAAGGGACGTAATTGGGAAATCAAAACTACATATAATTCTATATGTAACACAAAAAGACTAATGTCATTCATAAAAATACATATATATATAGACCACGCCTATAAATATCTTGCCTATCCCTTTGTAAAATTGTTGTTATGAATTGAAAAATATTTATAACAATAAAAATTAACACATTTAGTAATAGGCCTACGTATGCTAAAATATCTCTGTGAATTTATGAAATGCTAAGATTTTGATAGTACCGGAGGGGAAGGGAATATGTCTCTTTTTGCTTATATTTTGTTTGATGATGATGATGATGATGACGACGACGATAATCGTGACAATAATGATGGTGATTTCTGTAATTGGACACGGGTTTTGGTGTAAAGTGATACGGCATTATGATGGTAGCCATATTAAGGTAGCTCTAGGAGATGACGACGGTTCCTCTAGTATGTCCACTACAGAGCAGTGGGCGGGGAGGTGCTATTTTAATATCGCTTTTGACATCTAATATCATCGACCTTCTACTAAAAAAAGGAGTACAATTTAATTAACAATGAAACGTATCTGTATTGGTTATATCTGAAATATTGATTTACGATTGGTGTTTCGGCTCAGGTGAGCTAAAAGTCTCTGGGGCGGATCAGAGATTCCTGTTTTAAGCGAAATGAGACCTAGCATGGGTAGATCCAGGAATTTTTAAAGAGGGGGCGTAACTTTTTTTAAGGGGGGGACAGGACGCCACGTGCATGAAAATGATGCGTTCTTTATGCAGCGGTGTTAAAGGGGTTATGTTTTAGGTTAGGGACATTAAATTAAACTTGACTAATCTTTAAAAATTAAACTTTGAACATAAAGTAAAACTGTTTATGCAATGCATACCTCATTGATAGTAGAGTAAGCATTTAAATTTGGAGTATATTTTAAAGAAAGTAGCCGAGCGGAGCGAGACGCGAAAATATTTGGAAATTTGTCTTTGATTTTTCAACTTTATATAGAAAAATGAAAGGTTTTACATCTATTTTATCAACTTTAGGCGGCGCTCTTTCCCTTATCACAGCATATATTTCTAAGTGTTGGATTAATTGTGAGGCAATATTTCTTTGGGGGTAGGGTTTTACACATTTTACAAATATTTTTCAAAATTTGGAACCCCTTTTTCTGCATCCAGACGCGAGAATACGCATAGCGATCTGCTAATAAACCACTTTGAGTATCTTTCTCAAAAGAAGGTTGGATCAGAAAAAAAAAATTACTAATATCTGGACAGAATTTTGGCCTAGTATCTCCAGACAATGAATTATGACCTCTTTATGTTAAAAACATTGTTGATGGCTTAATTCGGAAGCCCAATGAGGTATTGACATTTTCATATTCATAATACAATATTTGGCCGGAATACAAACGAGTCTCAATGTGATAATTTACTCTCTGGGCTTGAATAACTGGACATTTCTGGAGAGTATATCCTGGACCATGGGGTAATGGTGATTTTTGTGTCTGGAAGCAAGAGACACCTCATTGGGCTTCCGAATTAATCCATCAACGATATTTTGGGGCAAGATATAACTTACATTTTGATATAATGTAAACTTTGCCAATTATACAATACATTTTCATATTATACAAGCTGAGAGAACGAAAACGAATATTTCTTTACCGATATGTAGAGCAAACACTTTAGAGACACATTCAAACAAAAGAAAAGATAGTCATAAAGAAGCCAAACATAGTCAACCAAGGTTGGATCCAGGATTTCAAGCTAGAGGGAAGGAAAAGTATATAATTGTTAAGGTCGAGCGTAGCGAGGCGCGAAAAATTTGGTAATTTAGTTTTATTAATTTTCCAACTTTTTATTAAAAATATAAAGGTTCTAAACATTTTTTGTTAACTTTTGGGCTTTTGAGTTGATTTTTACTGTACAAACATACATATTTTGGCGTCCAAGGAGGGGGCGTACGCCCCTTACGCCCCCAATTGAATCCGCCACTGCCTAGTATTTTGAAGCGGAATGTTTTTCGTTTTCCCTTCTAATTCAAAGGGACGTAATTGGGAAATTGAAACTACATATAATTCTACATGTACATAAAAAGACCAATGTCATTCACAAAAATACATATATACAGACCACGCCTATAAATATCTTGCCTATCCCTTTGTAAAATTTTTGTTATGAATTGAAAAAATATTTATGATAATAAAAATTAACACATTTAGTAATTTTCGATTACTTATATTGTACATGCATATATGGTTTACAGTTTTCCAAAAGGAAACAAAATCCTACCTACCTATACTGACGGCCAAGTCTACAAGTATCTTGCCTATCCCTTTGTAAAATTGTTGTTATGAATTGAAAAATATTCATAACAATAAAAATTAACACATTTAGTAATAGCCCTACGTTTGCTAAAATAACATTCTGGGAATTTTTGAAATGCTAAGATTCTGATAGTACCGGAGGGGAAGGGAATATGTCTCTTTTTGCTTATATTTTGTTTGATGATGATGATGATGATGATGTTGACGACGACGATAATCGTGACAGTAATGATGAATATTTCTGTAATTGGACACGGTTTTGGTGTAAAGTGATACGGCATTATGATGGTAGCCATATTAAGGTAGCTCTAGGAGATGACGACGGTTCCTCTAGTATGTCCACTACAGAGCAGTGGGCGGGGAGGTGCTATTTTAATATCGCTTTTGACATCTAATAGCATCGACCTTCTACTAAGAATTCAACCGAGAAAAAAGGAGTACAATTTAATTTACAATAAAATGTATCTGTATTGTTATATTTGAAATATTGATTTACAATGGGAGGGATACGACGAATCAGCCTGACGGAAACACGTCAACTTTAGTAGGAATCCATTGGATTTAGAATAAAGTATAATTATTATCGATTCTCCTTATTAACACATTCTCATCTGCCCCACTTAATCCATAAATGTCAGGATCCCAGGGATTGCAGTTTAATTTTATTTACAAAACATTTTCAAATTTCAAACTCCATTCTCTTTATTAACACATTCTGATTTACCCCACTTTATCCGTAAATGTCAGGATCCCATGACAGAAATTGTAGTTTAAATTTATTTACAATATGTTTTCAAAATTATAAACTCTGTTCGTCCATGGACTTTCTGCTTTTATCTGGACGGTCTCCGGGAGGGGGTTGAGCAATGCTATTTGCCCTGCAAATCACGACGTTTGTTACACCTTGGATGGACTTGATTGAACAAGCGGCTTGAATGCTTCTGTGTGTGTGTGTGTGTGTGTGTGAGAGAGAGAGAGAGTGAGAGAGAGAGAGAGAGAGAGAGAGAGAGAGATGTCTAGTGTATGTTTGTTTCCTTTTTGTGGTCTGTATTTCCATACAGGTTTTTAAGTGCCACCACTCCTTGTACAATCCAACAACGACGAAAGGATCGCACTGCACTAACTAGACCCCTTTAACCCCTGTCTAGGCATAGAGCTGTGCGGACATCTTCAGAAATTTTCATGTTCCCACTTTTTGGTAAAATCCATGGTAAATCAAAAATTGGGAACACGATATTTATATTGAAGTTCTTACCTCTAAAAATACCAATTGAGCTACTCCCTCCGCTATTTTTAATTTCAGATCAAACCTTGTTACTGACTAGTCTGATTGTGGGAAGAAGTTTTCCAGTTTACTTTTGGAAATGTTTATGTTCGTCGGATACGGGGGTACCCGTGGTTTAGTATGTTAGATTCCTTCGTCAGTGCGGGTTAAAGATGAGATGAATTCTAAGCTATAGATTGTATTGTAGCACTCCATCTTAAGGTGGTGACACCTCCATATAAAAGTCACAGATACCAAAATAGTAATCGTTGGAAGGTTCAAGAAACAATATTCAAATCAAGTCAAAAGTGGACAAACACAGACCTCTGAAAATTTAGAGGCGGGATCAGGTGACATGGAGGAGTAAGCATTCCCTGTTGACCGGTCAAACCCGCCGTGAGTCCGCAGTTAAATTCAAATGAAATAATGGAGGAGTGAATCTTCGTCATAAACGGTAAAGATGATTCAACAGTTCACTCAATGAAACACTGTCATTCCAAACAAGGTATATATACCGACCGAAAAATTTGCAAAATGTTGGTACAAAGTAAAAACAATTCTGAGTATCATATACAGCATATATCAAATTTTTTATGAGCTTTGAAAACCATAAATTAGAAAACCGTCTTCACTGACCATGATCTTGCAACGTAAATTTTGACCATGTTTACTTGTTGTAGCTCTACCACGCGCAATGCCGACCCCATTACCTTAATACGCCCCCAAAGGCCGTGCCACGACCTTGTGAAGATATTCCACGTTCAAAACGGTTTTTCAGATCGTAGCGCGGTCCTTGTCCAGTGTGATAGGGGTTCTCTCGTATGGAGACTTAGGACTGGAAGTCGGACACGGGGCCTTCCACTCGCTAATAATTGAATCACGTGATTAATATGCAAACCATGGGTCAGTATTCAGAATAATTATTATTGGTACTTGTGCTAAATACAACGTGAAATGGCTTAAATACACTCGCACAAGGGAACAAACACACACATGGCGTCTGAAAAAGTAAGATCATGCAGATATATATCTTTACTCGCCATTAAATTTGGCACAAATTGCTAATAGAATTGGAATTCATTTTCAATAAACATGTAATATCGATATTATATCCCCAAAAAGCTCGTTAGTGGAAGAAAATGTAAGAAGATGTGTATCCATAACGACCCAAATTACTCCTCTTAGAAACTGAAGAAGACTATAAGAAAACCAAAGTGTCTGAAGTCACGCTTGAATCGAACTGCATGTGAAAAGGCACTCGCATAATATCTCGTTAACGATAAACTGCTTTGTGTGAACATTCCGGATATTAACAGACAGACTGTAGATCTATAGGATCCCAGATCCACCAAAGTCACTCAATACTTCAACTCAACTTTTATGTTACTGTTTTGACTATATAGACGTTTGCAAAAACCCTGGATTTGACTGAAGTTTTACGAACGATTTCTATTTGTTTTTCCCATGAACATAATTGGGTATCACTTTCGATTTTTCTGTGAAAAAACGAATAAGTACCCTGCGTGCGGTACTCGAAATTTTAGTATGTACTCGCACATTTAAAATATATACATGTATGTCTGAAGTTTTCTTCCAGTGAGCAATAATTTTCATCATAATTTATAGCTGTATGTCACCAATATACAAACATGTCCAGTTACAGCATCCAGTCACAGGTACTTGTGGACAGGAGCATCTAAGTGTGCCTTGCCCAAAACCGCTTGTTTTTTAGTCTTATTTATTCTTTCCATCAAAACATGGTAATTTTGGAATATACCAGGAAATATTTCCAAACAACAGACTTAAGCCAAATGTGACTACACCCTAGTATATATATACTCTCTCTCTCTCTCTCTCTCTCTCTCTCTCTCTCTCTCTCGTAATAAGGTGTATATAGAGTATAATCACATTTGACCAAAGTCTGTTATTTCCTGGTATATCCCCAAATTAGCATGTTTTAATTAAACGAATAAATAAAATAGACTAAAATACAAGGGGTTATGGGTAAGGCACACTTAGATGGTCATGTCCACAAGTAGCCTACCTGTTCATACAGTGTGTGTGTTCTTACCTTATAATCATGAAAAGTTTATTAGTTGAGCTACGGCAACTAACTAGAGTAGCGTATGACAAACAGAAACGAAGTAAGAAAAAAATGAACAGACAAGAATTTGTTGACTTCAGGCCCTATATTATTTGTAAAAGGATCTTATTCACAATTTTTATATAAAATTCTATTTTTACTTTTTTCATAATAAATGTTTCTATTTACTGAAAAAAAAATTATAGCATTGTTTTAAAAATTCCATCCCGATTAAGATGCGCTGGTTAAAAGAGAATTGTCCCGTCTAAGAGACGTTGTCATTCCCCCATTTGAAACTCATTTAAAAAATGTCCAATTCGGCTTTTTTTGGTAATTATAGTTTTTCAAGTAGATTCTGTTATTTCAAGCTCATCAAGTACCCATCAAAAACAAGATTTTTACACGAAAATGACATTTTGAACACGCACAAAACTGCCTGGGTCACACATGACTTTCCTGTAAAAATTAAAAAAAAATATTGAAAAGAAAAAAAAAATACCTTGAGTGCGGTAGCTCTACACGATATAAGAGTATGTACTCAAATAATGTTTTGATATATATGAATTTTTTTTTTTTTGAAATAGGTGATGATTTGAATTATTTACAATTTGATGTCATCAATATACACACATGTCTAGTTGCAGTATAAGTTATGTGTTTTTTTTACTTTAAAATCATGAAAAGTAGGTTAAACTTGAGTAGTGAGTTAAATTTGGCGACTTGTATATCAGTGGTCAACTGCAGATCAAGTCAGAGTGTATAACAGTGGTCAATCTAAGATAATGTGGTTTCACAACCACTTCAATACTTTGTATTAGATGTCTGGTATATAACTTGTTAGTTTGGTCTATAATTTGTAAGTCAGGGACCCGTTTTACGAAAGGTCTTAAGTCCTAAGTCTTAGCCCTACTTGTCATGGGACTGACCAACCAGCGAAGCGTGGCCATGGTAGCTAAGACTTAAAGTTAGGATTCAGGATTTGCGACCTTTTGTAAAACGGGACCCTGTCCTATAACTCGTTACTCTGGTCTATGACTCGTTAGTCTGGTATATAACTTGTTAGTCGGGTCTATAACTTGTTAGTCTGATCTATAACCTGTTAATCTGGTTTATAACTCATTAGTCTGGTCTATAATTCATTAATCTGGCCTATAACTCATTACTCTGGCTATAACTAGTTAGTCTGGTCTATAACTCGTTAGTCTGGTCTATAACCTGTTAGTCTGGTCTATAACTCGTAAGTCTGGTCTATAATTCGATAGTCTGGTTTATAACTCATTAGTCTGGTCTATAATTCGTTAGTCTCGTCTATAACTCATGACTATGGCTATAACTTGTTAGTCTGGTCTATAACTCGTTAGTCTGGTCTATAACTCATAAGTCTGATCTATAACTCATAAGTCTGGTCTATAACTCGTAAGTCAGGTCTATAATTCGATAGTCTGGTCTATAACTTGTAAGTCTGGTCTATAATTAGATAGTCTGGTCTATAATTCGTTAGTCTCGTCTATAACTCATTACTCTGGCTATAACTTGTTAGTCTGGTCTATAACTCGTTAGTCTGGTCTATAACTCGTTAGTCTGATCTATAACTCATTAGTCTGGTCAATAACTCGTAGGTCTGGTCTATAATTCGAGTCTGGTTTATAACTCATTAGTGTGATCTATAATTGTTAGTCTGGTCTAAAACTCATTACTCTGGCTATAACTCATTAGTCTGATCTATAACTCATTAGTCTAGTCTATAACCCGTTAGTCTGGTCTATAACCTGTTAGTCTGGTCTATAATTCGTTAGTCTGGTCTATAACTCATTAGTCTGATCTATAACTCATTAGTCTGGTCTTTAACTCGTAAGTATGGTCTATAATTCGATAGTCTGCTTTATAACTCATTAGTCTGGTCTATAATTCGTTAGTCTTGTCTATAACTCATTACTCTGGCTATAACTTGTTAGTCTGGTCTATAACTCGTTAGTCTGGTCTATAATTCGTTAGTTTCGTCTATAACTTGTTAGTCTGGTGTATAACTCACTTCTCTGGTCTATAACTGGTTAGTCTAGTCTATAGCTCGTTAGTCTGGATCTATAACTCGTTAGTGTGGTCTATAAATCTTTAGTCTATAACTCATTATTCTTGTTCAAACTCGTTAGTCTGGACTATAACTTGTTATTCTTGTCTATAACTCGTTAGTCAGTCTATAACTCATTAGTCTGGTCTATTACTCATTAGTCAGTCTATAACTCATTACTCTGGGTCTTAACTCGTTAGTGGGGTCTATAACTCTTTAGTCTAGTCTATAACTCATTATTCTTGTCTATAACTCGTTAGTCTGGTCTATAATTCGTTAGTCTTGTCTATAACTCATTACTCTTGTCTTTAACTTGTTAGTCTGGTCTATAACTCTTTAGTTTCATATATAACTTGTTAGTCTAGTCTATAACTTGTTAGTCTGGTCTGTAACTCATTAGTCAGGTCTATAACTCATTAGTCTAGTCTATAACTCCTTAGTCTAGTTTATAACTCATTAGTCTGGTCTATAACTATTTATTCTGGTCTATAACTCATTACTCTGGACTATAACTCGTTAGTCTGGTCTATAATTCACTAGTCTGGTTTATAATTTTTAGTGTGGTCTATAACTCATTACTCTAGTTTATAACTGGTCAGTCTTGTCTAGAACTTGTTAGTCTGGCCTTTAATTTGTTAGTGTAGTCTATAACTTTTTACTCTGGTTTATAATTTGTCTAGTCTATGTGTAGATCTATTATAACCATACTTAACAAAGTTCCCATGTTGTAACAGTCATGATGGAATGACCTTTGACCATTTTTGTCTGTAATCAGTGCATCTATCAACACTAATTAATTGTAAACAAAAATGTTTCACCAATAATAGCAGTAATCTGTACAGCTAATCAAATTAAAAGTGTAGACTTTTCCTCCCCATTACAATCAAATGGACTATTCCATATGTCATTATTATTTTACATAAAAGTCACAAAATCAATACAAAAACACAGAGCAGTATTTAAAGATGGTTTATTATATATTCTGCATATACAAGTGTATAAAGTTATTAGTGTTCCCATAAAAAAGAGAATAAAGTGTACAAGGCAATTCTGGAAATATAACTTCTTGTTTAGGATATATATATATATATATATATATATATATATATATATATATATATATATATATATATATTGGACAGATTTATTTTACTTTCCTACTCCTTTTTTCATTTTAAGTTTTTCTTTTTTTCATTTAATTCATCTGGTATTTACAAAATGGACGGATTGTAAGACCCTCAAGGCACATAATAAGCCTTCAATTTCTCACATAGATTATACCTTTGTTTTTCTCTAATTCTGACAGCCATCAATTTCTGAGTACTGCACATATCACAGAAAATTTCTGATATTTGTACATATCACAGAAAATTTCTGAGTTCTGTACATATCACAGAAAATTTCTGATATTTGTACACATTACAGAAAATTTCTGATATTTGTACACATTACAGAAAATTTCTGAGTTCTGTACATATCACAAAAAATTTCTGAGTTCTGTACATATCACAGAACTACAGAAACTCCACAAACATTGAAATAGATTACTGTATATGTATGGTAGATAAAGTTCAAATTATTCTTTTTCTGAATTACAACTGTTGCAGAAAGGTGCTTGCTCCAATGCTGTATCATGACTGTATTTTCACAGGATTCAGTCCTTGTGATGTATATCTTTAAAGTATACACCTCACTTTGAAATTGAATGCTGCATGATTTTAAAATAACTTCATTCAGCTCTACAGACGCTATCAACTAAAGAGTTTCTGATATTTTTTTTAAGAAAACAGAAAAAAGTAATTTGAAAGTTTCCTACTACTGTATAGTTGTTTAATTTCGAGGGGAGAAAATTTCGCATTTTTCTGAAAGGATCTTATTTATGGGTATGGAATTTCGTGCAAGAGTGTTTCCAAAACAGAAGTATAATGGGAGTTGAAGTAAAGCTTGTGATTCGTGTATATGATGTCTGGTTATATATGAATCCATTTTGATAGGAAATAACTGAGAAAGTAACTTTTTTTTCAATTTTGATTGTTAACGTATTGTCTTTCCAATATTTCATAAGTATAAGGTATAATATTCACAGGTATTTAATTTCGTGGAATTTTCTTTGACCGTGTATATAGCAAAATTGAATCCCCCGCAAATAAAAGCAACTATACAATATAACATTCAGATAACCTTTGGGCATAGGTATTATTCACTCATATCACATTAAATTCGGAACTCCTCTAGCTTGTTCATAAATTATAGATCACAGTCAGTGAAACGTTTGTATTATCAGGTTTTGTCAGAGAGCTAGAGGTGGCCGGTCTTCATTGTATGACACTTCGTCAAATACTTGTCCCATTTTATCAAACGTGTCTCCCATTATGATATATGCCTGTCAAAATAAAAATCAGATAATGTCAACATGAGGTAACTAAATAAAATGCAATCTTTATAGATTTAACTGAAAACTGTATCCTGACTGTACAGGGGTTTTCCCTGGCATAAAAATCCTTCCAGATTATCAAAATAAAATAGCTGATAACTCACTAAAAGAAAAATCTGTCAGAACGGACACAAGATAATTCCTCTCTGTCTGTCAGTAAAAGTCAGTAAGTCTAGAGATCTTACTACAGACTGTGTCAAAATGGACACAATATAATTCCTCTCTGTCAGAAACAGTCAGTAAGTCTAGAGATCTTACTACAGACTGTGTCAAAATGGACACAATATAATTCCTCTTTGTCAGTAACAGTCAGTAAGTCTAGAGATCTTACTACAGACTGTGTCAAAATGGACACAAGATAATTCCTCTCTGTCAGTAACAGTCAGTAAGTCTAGAGATCTTACTACAGACTGTGTCAAAATGGACACAATATAATTCCTCTCTGTCTGTCAGTAAAAGTCAGTAAGTCTATGACATCTTACTACAGACTGTGTCAAAATGGACACGATATAATTCCTCTCTGTCAGTAAAAGTCAGTAAGTCTAGAGATCTTACAACAGACTGTGTCAAAATGGACCCAAGATAATTCCTCTCTGTCTGTCAGTAAAAGTCGGTAAGTCTATGAGATCTTACTACAGACTGTGTCAAAATGGACACAAGATAATTCCTCTCTGTCAGTAACAGTCAGTAAGTCTAGGGATCTTACTACAGACTGTGTCAAAATGGACACGATATAATTCCTCTCTGTCAGTAACAGTCAGTAAGTCTAGAGATCTTACTACAGACTGTGTCAAAATGGACCCAAGATAATTCCTCTCTGTCAGTAACATAATCATTACAGTCTAGGATCTTACAAAGAAAAAATGTGTCAAAATGGACACGATATAATGGCTACTGTCAGTAAAAGGGCACTCTAGAGATCTTCAACAGGCTGTGTCAAACATAACCCAAGATAATTCTCTCTGTCAGTAACAGTCAGTAACCTCTGGGATCTTACTACAGACTGTGTCCTAAATTGACACAGTTAATTCCTCTCTGTCCAGTAACAGTCTTTTATAGTCTAGAGATGACTGTAGGCTACATATATTTATCAAAATCTTACATTAATAGCCCCCAAGTGACCCTCATTTGCAATTAGAAGGGGATTGATTTGACAAAGAAAAAATATTTGTAAGCTTGCATTAATGGCTACTTCATGTATAAAGGGTGCAAATATGCCTTCAAAGGCAATTCAAACATAACCCATTAACTTATTTATAATGAATAAACCTCTGTATAAAAGCCACCTGCCAACTGTTAATTTTGCCTGTTCCAATGAATGGCTTTTATTTTGGAAAAATGTGCATGAGAAACAAGATATTAATTTTTGTTGACCTGATATAGCTAAATTTTGGCTATAAATTAACTCATCAACCCCTGCAGTCACATTAAGACTCACCTTTATCAATAAATAGTATGGTCTACTGTCATAATTCAGGAGTGAACAAGTTCATATTGCATGTAAAATTATTATTAAATTTTTATTCTAAATCATACACCCCTGAATTATGACAGTGGACTTCACCATTCTTTGGAAGGGGTGATTTCAAATATGGCTATAGGGGTCAATGAGATAAAATTGGGACTCAGCACACGGCAGTCTGTGAAAGAGCATCTTTATGAGTCAACCAGCTTATAAATTCCGACTGGCTACATCTACCAAACACAGACTTGTTTTACAAAAGATCCTAATTCTAAATCCATACACCCATGAATTCTGATAGTGGACTTAACTATTCTTTGAAATGGGCTGGTCCAAAAGTGACCTCAGGGGTTAATGAGTTAAACAAGTCTTGTCCACGTATACCAACTGTATGCTAATCATCGTAAAACTATACTAATCAATGATAACACTTTACAAACCTGTGATAGCACTTTACAAACCTGTGATAACACTTACCAAACCTGTGATAACACTTTACAAACCTGTGATAACAATTACCACACCTGTGATAACACTTACCAAACCTGTTATAACACTTTACACACCTGTGATAACACTTTATAAACCTGTGATAACACTTAACAAACATATTTACCAAACACTTTACAAACCTGTGATAACACTTAACAAACCTGTGATAACACTTAACAAACATATAACACTTTATAACACTTTACAAACCTGTGATAACACTTAACAAACATATTATAACACTTTACATACCTGTGATAACACTTTACAAACCTGTGATAACACTTAACAAACCTGTGGTAACACTTTATAAACCTATTATAACACTTTACAAACCTTTTGGAAACTTGTGATAACACTTTATAAACCTGTGATAACACTTTATAAACCTGTGATAACACTTAACAAACCTATTATAACACATTATAAACCTGTGATACAACTTTACAAACCTTTGATAACAATTTATAAACCTGCGATAATACTTTATAAACCTGGGATAACACTTTACAAACCTGTGATAACATCTTTTGTCTGTACTTTCTCTCTATAACAGGATCCCCATCACCTGGCAAAGGACTGACTGGCTGACTGGTGGGTGTATGTGTCCTCTCTCTATCTAGAGGGAAAGCTGGAGGACCGGGGGTTACAGAAGGTCCTCTACTACTGGCAGGCTTTTTGGCAGCAGGTGGCGCTTTTGCTTTAGGGTCTGGTTTGGCAGCCTGTGAATGATAAAGGGATCATGTTATATATTACCTATTCAGACTAAAGTCTTGTCAGCAAGAGTTTGAAATAAATTAATATAATCGTATAGTGTGTGTTGTGTGGATAACGATATCTCCATCTGAGTGGTAAGACTGTGGTTGTCCAATCATGGGGTTTCCATCAGATTGGACTTCCAGATTTATATTATGAGGGTTGATATTGGTCTTTCCACTAAATACATCCATGTTTGTTTTTTTTCTCCCATGCTGCAAATACACTGTACACTGTATTTACTATAAATAAATCTGAAGCAAGATTTAATATACTGTATTTTCATCACATAGAAGTCACACATTACAGAATTATATTGTGATGTCATAGTGTATGTAGTGTTATGTGTTATATTTAGTGTTATGACATGGTTCAATGATTCTAGGTCTCTGAGGAATAAATATGGAGAATGAAATTAAAGTTATTTTTCTTGTTGAAAAAATTAGTCATAGTTTTCCAAAATTTAAGTCTTGTTTTCAAATTTTGCTGAAGATGTATAAATTCCTGAGTGTTAAATTTGGCCCCAGTCAAGAGGACATGGGTACATTGAACTTTTGAAATTGGGAGAGAAAAAGAATTGTTTTTTCTACCATTTCAGAATACAGACGATTTGTAATTGCTGTAATTCTGGTTTGGCAATACAGTAAATGCTCTTGACCAAAGTGTGAGATCACTTACTGCAGATCTAGATACCCTAGTTCTCATACATTGATAATATTTTTGACACAGCAGGGATTTTCCACACTCTTTTGGGAATGGGACCTGGGCCTTTTGAAGTGGAAATTTTAGCAACATTTTATTGAAACTTGGAAATCAGGAAATATACAAAACAATGTAAAAATATATTAGAATCTCTTCAAAAGTCATTGCCAGTTGTCTTCTATAGGGAAACTTAGACTGCAAATTGGGAAAAAATGCATTGTATTGCATTGGGAATGGGGCCTCATTTCAACCCCATATGATAGGGTGGAGAACCCCTGTAGAGAACCCTTAAGTCCATTCAGATACTATGAAGTTATAAACCAAATTTGAAAAGAATTGGTTGATTTGTTTAGTATGTTTAGTTAAAAAAAGTCAAGCAATTTTAAATAACACAGGGCATATACTTAAAGTTCCATAACTCTAGGAAATTTTACCAAATGTTGGCCTATATATATAGTTTACCTGGTCCCATATCTTAAAAAAGTGTTTTGTTTGGAACACAGTTATCATGAAAAGTACTAATCTTACATTTCTAAGGCAACAAAATTCAAGGACCATTATTAAGATTTTTTAAAAACATAAAAATTTCCAAAAGAAAATATTTTTATAAGATGTATAAAAGGTAGCACTGATTCTTGATTTCTTGCACAAAATTACTACTTTGTGTTCATATGTCAGTCTCGGAAACAAAAACATCAGTTTCCAAAACATAAAACGTCAATATCCGACACAAAAAGATCAAAAGGAATGTGACTTACATCTGAGATGGTACATACGACCAATAGCCATAAACTATCAATGTATGAAACCTACATGTGCTTGCTATCTTATATGTTTACACAGCTGTTATCAGAAATACTTTACAGATGAGAATCTGTATTATAAATTCTACACCCTCGAATACTGATGGAACCTACTTAAAATCAATGACATGGACCAGTCCATATGCGTCTTTCGTGGTGAACTGATGTAGGAGTGATGTAGGGTGTTCTACATTCCTGTACAAAAACATCTTATACTTTAATATTGTCACATATAATGCTGACATTATTGCATATCAAAGTTATATATAATACATGTACTTCCTTTGAAAACAAATATTTTTAGATAATTCTTTTGATAAAAATGCATATGTCTCATAAACATTCAATTAAAGTAATGAAAAAGGTACTAAGGCAATGTTTCAACTAATTGGGACAAGACTTGAATGTTCTAACTATGTGTGACAATATTCTAACCATGGAGGGCAAAACTCATTTGTTTGAACTGTGTGGGGCAAAACTCATATGTTCTAACTGTGTGGGGCAATAGTCATTTGTTTTAACTGAGTGGGGCAATATTCATTTGTTTTAACTGTGTGGAGCAATTCTCATTTGTTTAAACTATGTTGGCAGTACTCATTTGTTTTAACTGTGGGACAATACTGAGATGTTTAAACTATGTGGGCAGTACTCAGATGTTCTAACTGTGGGACAATACTGAGATGTTTAAACTATGTGGGCAGTACTCATTTGTTTTAACTGTGGGACAATACTGAGATGTTTAAACTATGTGGGCAGTACTCAGATGTTTTAACTGTGGGACAATACTGAGTTGTTTAAACTATGTGGGCAGTACTCAGATGTTTTAACTGTGGGACAATACTAAGATGTTTAAACTATGTGGGCAATACTCATGTCCACATCACCTGGTGTCACTTTCAGATTTACAGGTATCTGTGTCTATGTCACCTGGTGTCACTTTCAGATTTACAGGTATCTGTGTCCATGTCACCTGGTGTCACTTTCAGATTTACAGGTATCTGTGTCCATGTCACCTGGTGTCACTTCCAGATTTACAGGTATCTGTGTCCATGTCACCTGGTGTCACTTTCAGATTTACAGATATCTGTGTCTGTCACCTGGTGTCACTTTCAGATTTACAGATATCTGTGTCTGTCACCTGTCACTTTCAGATTTACAGATATCTGTGTCTGTCACCTGGTGTCACTTTCAGATTTACAGATATCTGTGTCTGTCACCTGGTGTCACTTTCAGATTTACAGGTACTCATGTCCACATCACCTGGTGTCACTTTCAGATTTACAGGTATTTGTGTCCATGTCACCTGGTGTCACTTTCAGATTTACAGGTATCTGTGTCCATGTCACCTGGTGTCACTTCCATATTTTATAGATATCTGTGTCCATGACACCTGGTGTCACTTCCAGATTTTACAGATATGTGTCCACGTCACGTAGTGTTACTTCCAGACTTTATAGAGATCTGTGTTTCTGTTATATTGTGATTGTGATTGATAAATTGAAGTTTATGGAGTACTAATTTATAGCCGTGAGGGTACAACAGATGAAAGATTAAATCATTAGTTGATATATTAATCATAGCAAAATACTGCTGGACAATTTGTTTGTATTTCTATCTGTGAGTTTGTGTTTGTCTGCTTGACTCTGTGTGCCTGTCTATCTGTCCATCTGTCAGTCTCTATGTGCCTGTCTGTCTGTGTGTCTGTCTGTCTGTCTGTGTGCCTGTCTGCCTGTTTGTCTATTTACATGTTGTGGTATATATCATTTATATATTACTTCAATCTTAAACTTATTATCAGTCAGGAAACCACACATTATGTCTGTCTGTCAGTCTCTATGTGCCTGTCTGTCTGTGTGCCTGTCTGTCTGTCTGTGTGTCTGTCTGTCTGTCTGTGTGCCTGTCTGCCTGTTTGTCTATTTACATGTTGTGGTATATATCATTTATATATTACTTCAATCTTAAACTTCTTATCAGTCAGGAAACCAGACATTATGTAAATCATTATCATTACTCACTTCCTTTCCTTTTGCTGCTTTTGCATCTTTTGGGGGCGGAGCTTTCTTCTCTGGAGCCGCCTTCGCTTTATCCGCCTTTTTACTTCTTGAATCACCTTTTAATACAAAAGCCATAAAAACTGATTATACGTGTTGTTACGATCTATGATCATTTCACAAACGTTGAAGATGTTTTATATTGGTGGTTTTGCATTTTATCAAGGGACATAACTCTGCTATATAAATGTTTCAAAATGTAATCAGGAAGATTTACATTGTATGATGTCAATAATGTCATTTATTTATTTTGAAATTATATCTGCATGAGTGATCTATTTCAAAATCTCACCAGCAAAAATTGTTTTTTTGTTGTTGCTGTTTTTAGGATGTCAAGTGAAAATTCATTGAAAACACCAAAATGATATATCTATCCACTAAAGATGATAAATGCAGTTTAATTTTGATGATGTCATTAGTTTATCCCATGTGACATCATAATTCTATGATGATATTAACAAGATACTAATATGACATCATTGTTGTGATAACATATCTATAAAGTTATTTCTTAGATTTCATGGTGGTGATAAGATATTACACTATTCTAATATTACATTAGAAAAACGACACATGATCATATGATGTCATTTTACGCATGATATGATGTCATTATATATAAATATATAAATTATAACTGGTAATAGTAAAAGGTTCCTTTACAAACAGGTTTTTTAATTCAACAAAATTTAATATTAACAAATTTGTTTTATTTTTAAAACCACAAAAAAAAATTATCAGCACGAAATTTTCTGATTTTACAGTATCATTATTTTCATAACTTTTTTTTATCACAAAACTTTTACATGATGAACCATCCAATAATATTTGTTTATTTCTTTGTACATTTATTCAGGGCTGATCTCTTTCCCTTAGAACTGAAATAAATTTCTAATAATTAACAACGACATTATATTTTTTTATATGGCAATAAGTCATGTAGTGACCTCTTTTCATTCATTTGCTTGTAATTTTGGGGGAAATACAAAATAAACTATTCAAAGTCTCTTTATTACCATTTCTTTTTGTCAAGATTTTCAGAAAATGTCAGTATTTATCTTCAGATAACTGGTAATAGATGTTATAAAATCCTCATTATTTTTTTTTTTTTCATTTTTTGTTCTATAATATACATATATAATATGTACAGTCAAACTTGCATTAAAGGCAACCTCTATATAAAGGGCACCTGCTTATAATGGCCACTTAAACATAGCCTTTATTAACTTTTTTATAATGAAAAAACCTCTTTATAAAGGCCACTTGTCTATAAAGCCACTTGTCTACTTTTGCCTGTTCCCTAGAGTGGCCTTTATAGACAAGTTTGGCTGTATCTGAATATTTTAGCAAATGAAATAAACGCATGTAATTAGACTCACAATTACTTGAAACAGTTGGTATAGAAATAGTACAGAGTTATTTATGCTTAACAAAGAATGATGATTTTGTGCATGAGCAACTAGAATGTAATAATATATGTAAATCTGTCCCAAATATATTGATATAAATACCGTTAAAAACTGAAGAAAAAATCTTTTTATAACACACACACACACACACACACACACACACACACACACACACACACACACACACACACACACACACACACATTGGACATACACCAAGTTTACATAAAAAAGATAGAAGTTTGAAAACATTCAGTTTCTGAGGAAATTATAAACCCTTATTTCACCCCTGAAAATCAATAGAAAATAACAGGAACTAAACTTGTAAACCAATGAACTGTAGCAAACACAAACATGTAGATAAATACATGTATTACAAATGAAAGACCCAACAGGTCAATTGCAACAAAAATCTGTAGAAAATGATAACAAATGAGACTCACCACACAGATACCCTGTGGTCATCCTAATTATCTGACCATCTTCAATGTTTTTAAATTTTGAATGATGTTTTATGCCACATTCAACAATTTTCAGTATCACATGGTGGTGGCCATTTTTTTTTTGTGATGGAGAACAGAACCTGGTTACAGAGTACAAAGAAAGAGAGCACCTGCCTTCTGTAAGTAAACTGGTAAACATTCTCATGGAATTAGCTTAGGTTCCAGTGGGACTCAAAGCCATGCTGACTAGTGGTGAGAGATTTCATGGTTAACTCATTCACTCCTAAAGACACATTTGGACTGGTCTAGGTCATTGATATACAGAAGAATCCATTGTTTTTCAGGGGTTGATGAGTTAAAAGTCTGATGTTCTATGACCACTTGACCACAGAGGTCCCCTAACCATATAGAAAGTATGAAGTAGTCCTTACAGAGTTGAAACAAAAAAGCTGTTTGTAAAAGAGTTATGTCCCCCCCCTCCCTCCCTCATAAATGGAAACTGTGCTTTATTGGAAATTATCAAAGTTCAAGGGGCATAACTCTGTCAAAAATTGTTTGATGGGAACCAAATAAAAACTTGACCTAGATATACTCATGATGTATCTGTATGCCAAATTTCATTTCAATATGTGCACCCGCTTCAGAGATAATGAACGGACCAACTGCCTACCGACCAACTGACAGTGGCAATGAGGAGGGGCATAATAATCTAAGAACAGTCTAACCTGTACTAACCGGTCATCCGAGAGAAATCATGATATTGACCTCTTAATAGAGGTGACCTCTAAATCCAGGGTCACAAAAATGTACAGTTATGATGAGTACATATTTTAAACTTTAGATGCCCATGTATCATTGTGGGTAATAATTAGATACATGTGTCAATATTTATTCTGCGGAAGTATAAATGTGTACTTTTAGTAAAACCATTTACAAGTACATTATACAGATCAATAACATACTGTCAAAGGTATTTTAAGCAGATGCAATGACAGAGATCTTTATACTGGAATTAATTATGGGAGCAATAGATATATTTGGATCCCGAACAACTGTCACATTAAAATTTGAATGGCTTGTTTAATTGGGATAACTTGGAAACTTTGGAAAGGGGTGACTCCTGTGTTATTAATGTACTAAATGAGGTATAATTTTATCAGGAAAACATTGGGAGCAATTGAAACTGATTGCTTATAGCAAGTGATTGAATAATGAAGGTGACCACATGTACAAGTTAGACTGAAATCAAAACCAAGAAAATATTTCAATCTTCACAATAGAGAAATGGAATTCTTCTTTGTCCATGATCAAATAAGACCAGAAGGAGTAGCGGATTTCGGCACATTTAAACAAGTATGAAATAGAAATCATCTGTGTGGTGCTCGTAAAATTTCCAATAGTTAACTCATGAACAAGATGATACAGACCCCGCTGTCGCCTTGAGCTCATTGGTGGTGACCCAGGAAGAGAACCTACCATGATGGATGCTCTTCTCCATGTTCGCTTTATACTAGCCGGCCCTGAATGTATTACATTGAATTATTTCAGGTACCGTAAATATCGAAGTTTACCCGTGAATATGTAGAGGCTGATAAGATGAAAAAGTCACATGACAGCTGTGAGGTTTTCTGATTACCACTGGAAGCCATCACATGATTGCTAGGCACTGTCACATGATTGCTAGGCACTGTCACATGGTTGCTAGGCACTGTCAAATGACTGTGTGAAAATATCACATTCGATAGCTATGTTATGACAATAATTTCTGGATATTTCTATACATGTTACACCTTCTCAGAAGATGAATCACCTGGGAGACGAGGTATTGGTTGTTAGATAAAAAAAACAAAACAAATAAAACATAAAAAAAACCAACAGAATCTTAGAAGGGCAGTTCACAAGTAAATGTTAATTTATGTATTAAAAAATTGTATTGACTTTTTTCTATTCACAAATGACAAGAAAGGAATTTGCTGACATTATTTTGATATTCTGACTGAAACCATATGTTACTTTTCTACCACTGAGAATTCAGATAATGACGTATTGTCAAATTAATTATTGCAAGCTTTCCAGTTATGAATTACTTTACTTTTTGTAAACTTCATAATTTTTATTTACATTTTTTGGTCACTGACCTGATGTGACCTAGTTACAAAGTACATGGGTGACCTAATTATTAGCAAAAGCATTGTAGGTTGATCTGGTCTTTAGGTAGACAAAAGCAATTGTAATTAGTGACAAAGTCTGTATTTGACAGGGTATGCAATGATACTTCACACTTAATACACAGATTCCGATCACAAGGGTTATCATCTATACTCAACATGTCAAAAACAGACAATACTTACCATAACGGAAAAAAAAAAAAAAAAAGCCAACGCGAAGTTTATATAAAGATGAAGCACATATAATACAGAGAGAAGGAGAATAGAAAATGATAAAATATATAAAAATTGTAAGATAAATATTCAAAGTTTGTTTATACCAAGGTTTGAACAACTACAAATGTAATCTAATACATATGATACTCTAGTGAGTATGAAAATACAGTAACATGCATACCTCCCCTTGACCTGAACTGAAGTAGTTCAAAGGTCATACAGAATTGTGACATTAACATGCGTGAGATATTGATTTTCTTGATAGTCAAACCATGCAGAAGAAACCATAACCACTTGTAACCTTGGTTAAAGGTCAAAGTTGAAAATAATTCAGCTGTGTATGTCAGTCCGACCCCATAAGATCTATAAATTGAAAACTTGAGTCATCGTAAAAATAACATTACATATTACACAAGGAAAAAATCGTTAAGAAAGATGATAATTCTGATGGCTGACATCCAAAAATTTTTGACACAGTTGCTGTAATATTTTGAAGAATTTTACCTACACTGAAATTGAATCCCTATTTTCCTTGTAAAATTCCAATCTATCAATACTGCATGGAATGTTAAAAGGCACCTAAACAACTATGAATTCCATTTTATAATCCATTATATCAAATACCTTATATATCATTTCAAATTCTCTTCCCACATCGACTGACATGCCAAATATATTTACATTTTTGAGCTTGACTTAACCAGTTAAATTCTTACAATTAACTCATCCTCCAAGTTAACCCATTCACCCTTCAACACACATTTGGACTTGTCTAAGTCATTGATTTACAAAAGAATCCATTGGTATTCAGGGGTTGATGGAATAAGACAAATTTCAACTATATACCCCCTCATTTTGGATTTTGTTTATTGTAGTAACTCCTCACCATAGAGAAAAATTTGTACACAAGTATAAATCAAATAGTAGAGTACCACATTTGGAACCCCTCATCACTGGAGAAACCACCTTAATTAGAACACATTTCTGAGGAGACTACATCAGTTGATGTATTTCTAGGTAAATTGATCACCGCAATGGAAACCACCAATCATAGGTTATCACTTTCCCTAAGAGACATTCATTGGGAATCATCCACCACTTGTAGACCACTTTACATTTATCATCATTACATACAGAACCATTTGACTATAGGAATACTGCCATTATATAAAAGAGACCACCGGATGGGAGACAGCCTCATAAGGGGAACCACTCAAACTTGTACAACTTACTCTGGTGACCACATAACTTGATTAAGCATCAGAATTTGTTAATCATTGAACCGCCTTTATTTGGTGGTAGAAATCAAGGATAGATATTCTAAGTGGGTATCTCTGATACCTAGACTAAAGCTGATTGTGTTTCTACACATGTGGGATATTCTTGATTTGGATAGAAAGACATGCTGGACAAAGAAAAAATAAATAACAAAAAAAAACCCCCAAAAAACAAAAAATAAAAACAACAAAACAAACAATAATTGTCTACTTCAATCTCCCAATTCTTCAACCAAACATCCCAAAGACAAAATTGTAAAGAACTAAAAATTGAATAACCGTAATGCAGAAGAATTAAAAACATAAAAAACCCTCAAATCTCCAAAACCTTCAGTTAAAAAAGAAAAAAAAATTATAAAAATTGAATAATCCCAATGCGGAGGATACACAATATTAATCAAAAACCTGAAATAATCAAATGAAGGAGAAAGTGATATCAGAAGATAATAATACATGTAAGATGCCAGAGACACAGTTTTGGAATTTTTATAAAACAGCTGGAAAAGGCATCATTGTAAAACTACAGCTAAAATACAAAGATAATCTAATCTAGAGAGACAGGTGAAATAGACGAGAATCTATTTCAAGCCAAGATGTGATGCGTGCACTAAAAATCTACAGACGAAGGGTGATCTCAGTGCTTAAAAACTCACTCATGTCACTCTCCTCTCGAGACAAGCGAGATGACTGCTTCCGAGAACTTAACCGAGATTCCGACTTTGAACTGTTCACTAATATTACATAATGTTACAAAATTACTCACAGGATTCAATACCAAAAAAAAAAAAATAAAAAATAAAAAATAAAATGATAAATAAGTAACAGAATTTTACATTGCAATATAGATAGAAAAGATAGTAATAGTAGATGTATTATATGAGATAGAAACTAACAAATATCTACAGCACAAAACTTACACCTTTGTTAAAAGCAAAATGATGGATTGGTATGTGAAAGTTTTATACAATTGAAACTGACAAAAAAGCTAAACAGGAAGTTTAAAAAGTCCATTTATATTACAAACTACTTTAGTAAAGTTAAAAACTAGATTTTAAAATTTATATTTGACAGATCAGGAGTTTAGTTTTTTTTATCTTTCTCATGTTGGTGAGACATTCTACACTATCAGTAGAGTCCGTATGTATGAATACAGTGGAACCTGTCTTGATATACCATTCTCCTGAAAGACCACCTGTCTTTTGAGACCACATTCCGAAAACCAAACAGTTAAATAGCGTGCGTGTGCACACACACACACACACACACACATTGTACATACACCAAGTTAAAAAAATAAATTAGTGTACCACATTACTATTAGATACGTATTTATATTATACTAAGTAAGAGTCAATATCATAAGTGGAGGCAATATCATACACATTGAATTAAGGTCAGCATTACAATTCTATCACATTTGTCTTTATGTTATAAAAGTGTAGGTTAATATAACATTTATCAGTGGAATCCATATTTCACTGTATTACTACCAAATATGTTTATGTTATATATATGTACAAAGGGCTAGTCTATACTTCACTTATCAGTCCATATTGTATATTTTTATACTGTAATGTATGTTATGTAATAATACAAGGGCAGAATCATATAGTCCATATAAATAATATGACAGACCAAGGGATACTATTACATAACTCTATAATATAAACAAGGGGAGAGTACTACATCAATTTGTTGAGTCTATAACACATACACACACGCACGCACACACACACACACACACACACACACACACACACACACACACACACACACACACACACACACACACACACACACACACACACACACACACACACACACACACATATGTAAGTAAGGGAGTCACATGGCACTGTTAGCTATAGACAAGGAGTCAATTATGCATTTATCAGTGAAGTCCATATCATATATATGAATGAGAGAATCATACAATAAAATTCAAAATTTGACTTTTAATGAGGTTGACACCTTGATTTATCAACCCCAGGGAAGTGATATTCACTGAGGTCATTTATCATACAAGTCATCACATGAGAAACTTCACAAGTTGCTGTTTATACAGCCTATGGACAATATGTTTCCAGCACTTTTCCCGGACTATTTATTGGTTTTTATTTTACTCGAATGGAATATATATCGTACTTGGTCAAGCATCTACATGATCCAGGTAATTTTTCATTTTTGGATTGTTCTCTTTCGTACTAATGAATAAATAGGTACAAAGTATAATTCAAGCACACTGAAGAAAAAGATATCTGGCATTCCTCATTATATTCTATCATTTTCCGGGGTATTTTTGTTTCTTAGCACTTTTTTTAAGGACTAAATGCATTTCCGACCACTATTCTAGAGCTGTGTGAAGCATGAAGCCCTGAAGTCTGAACTGGTGAATGTTAAATTTCTATACCAAAAACCTATAAGTTGCCAATAAGTGTAGAAATATGGAAAATAATGGTATCATTTAGTGATATTAAGTGACATTTAATGTATCTAAAAGATCTCTGACCTGGGTGACCTTGATCTATTTACAAGATCTCTGACCCAAGTGACCTTGACCTTTTTATGAGATCTCTGACCCAGGCATCAGGACATTAGTAAATTTTGTTATCATTATCCCAACAGATGCAACATCCAAAATTACAGGAGATTTAAATCAATATTTTTTTCAACAAAGAACCTCAAAATATTCATGTTTACTAATGTCCATTTAATATGGTATATATATATATATATATATATATATATATATATATATATATATATATATATATATATATATATATATTTATGACACAGTCATGTCATACTATCAAATATTTCTAAATCATAAACAAGGGGAGAGTCAATATTAACAGTGAAGTCCATATCATAAAAAATACCATATAAGTGGAATTTTTAGCAAGAATTTTTTTTAGTGTTTTGTCTTTGAAAATTGGTATATAATTTTGGTGTGAAGTAATTATAGTGATTTTATGATTAAAAATATAATATATTTCAGAAGTTTATATGCACCAGTTTATACATGGTATTTTATTGACACAGTACATGTATGTATGTAGTATACTATTTACATAACAGTACAATCAGAACAAGAGATCCCAAAGGGATATTGGCACCCACCATGGAATGTTCTATGTCTGATCTATGACAGACTGTTCTTTTCTCTTCTTTTCTCTTCTTTTCTCTTATTTTGTGTCTCAACATTGAATTTGAACTTAAATCGATATTTCAGTGAAATTTTTTTTTCACAAGATTATAGCAAAATTGAACTTGAACTAAACATATTACATTTTAAGAGAGAATGGAATTCAACATGTCTGACAGGCATCCATCTTGGATTTTGATCTCTGAAAATGTAATAAGCACATTTAGACCTCAGGGGGAACCTCCATAATCAATTTCGAAAAGATTCCTTCAGAACATTCTGAGAAATACATACTTCCATTGTAAAACTCCAAGATGGCCACCTGTCAGCCATGTTGGAATCCAATCTCTCAGAAAATGTCATATGCACAACTAGACCCCGGGGAACCTTCATGTCCAATTTCAAGGAAATCCCTTCAGTCCTTTCTGAGAAATAGCAATAACAAACTTCCTGTGGTCAAAATCCAAGATGGCCGTCTGTCGGCCATATTGGATTCCAATCTCTCAGAAAATGCAATATCCACAACTAGAACTTAAAGGGAACTTTGTTGTCAAATTTCAAGGAGATCCCATCAGTCCTTTCAGAGAAATAGCAGTAACAAACTTCCTTTGGTCAAAATCCAAGATGGCCACTTGTCTGCCATTTTGGATTCCGATCTCTCTGAAAATGTAATATGCACAACTAGACCTCACGGAGAACCTTCAAGTCAAATTTCAAATAAATCCCTTCAGTACTTTCAGAGAAATAGCGGTAACAAACTTCGTTGGTAAAAAAAAATATGCAGGGCCATATGAATAGCTCACCATCTGTTAATGGTGGGCTAGAAATAAACTGTAACTATATTCGTACAATCAGACGCAGGGATAGAAATAAGCAGGGACCCAGTAACCCATGGCAAGTAAAAACTAAGCTGGGTCAGTGAACAAATGTTCGATTTCCTGTGACAGAATTCTATTTAAAATCATGCCAATTGACGAAAGGTCAAGGAATATGAAAAATAATAGCTATTATATTAAGAAATATCTAATATTCAGTTTTGTATAATTAACACGTCTAGTTTTCATTTAGTCATCTTCTGTCATTGACAATTAGGAACGTGATCTCTGTAAACATCATGGCAACGGAAGTTATAGACCTACTGTAACTATCTATTTAGGTTACACCAATTAGTTTTCAATTAACACTTAGAAAGATTCATTTATCTAGTTATTACACAGCATATTTTCTACTATTGAACATACCTACACTCCCAGTTAAGATAGAAAACAAAATAGAACAAGAGGCCCAATGGCTCTTAATGGTCACATGGGAAAAATTTTGAGTTAAGTTTGGTTAAAATTTGTCCACTGGTTTTTGAGAAGAAGTCAAAAATGTCTAATAGACAAAAAATTCATACTTTCTGTTTACTTAGATGTCTGTGACATTGACCTTTGATCCCATGACCTTGAAATTTTGTCAAAATGATCCTTAGATACATCCTAACAACTTTCTCATATATCTTTGCATACAAAGGTCCATCAGTTTTGAGTTATTAAGTCATTTGTATACAACTGTACCCTATTTTATTCAAACACCCACTAGTAGCATTCAGCTCAGGTGACCTGAAAACACCACAGGAGACATTTTGTTTTTAATCTTTTCAGATAGCAATCAATAGTTTTGTCTGATTCACATAAGATGTTATGTCCTGCATTTGAAGACAATTGGTCCAATTGGTTTTTGAGATGATATATACTAAATTTAAAGAGATATTAACCAGGGATTTTGATAAAATAGTTTTTAAAATTGTTTTTAACAGTGTATCTATACATTAACCAAAATACCTGTATGACCTACATACCCGTGTCATAACAGGTAATTACCTTAGGTTTCAGGGTGGTTTTGGTAAGTAACTTTTTCATCTTTCTTATAAAATCCTAACCCAGGGGTCAAAAAGTTCATAAGGCTTTTTGTATCTAACCGTATCACATAACAAAGTTATAGCCGTGTTTAAAAATCTACAGAAATTTTAATTTATAGTTATGGTTGAAAAAAAAGTCAAAAATATTAAGTAAGATAAACAACAAACACACCTGCCTGAAAATGAATTAGTGATTCCATATATATATATATATATATATATGGACAACTGACAATTAAAACATCTTTTGCCTTTACTATTTGTCTGCTTTGAAAAGTAGGCAATCATTACTGTCAATTCTGAATGGAAATTCTGAACTGGGAAAAAATGTTGAAGTTGTAAATAGACCATTATTTTCTTCAAAATTTCACCTTTTTTTGATGATAAATATATAAAATGAATAGATTTCTGATGAAAGGACATAACCCCCGAGGAATAGTTCACACAAAGGTAGATAACTGATGATGTGAGACACAAAGGTAGATAACTGAAGATGTGAGACACAAAGGTAGATAACTGACGATGCATGAGTTACAAATATAGATAACTGAGGATATGTAAGACTCAAGTGAATCAGGATGTGTGACACAAAGGTAGATAATTGAGGATGTGTAAGACTCAAAGGTAGATAACTGAGGATATGTGAGACACAAAGGTAGATAACTGAGGATGTGTAAGACTCAAAGGTAGACAACTCAGGATGTGAGACACAAAGGTAGATAACTGAGAATGTGTAAGACTCAAAGGTAGACAATTCAGGATGTGAGACACAATGGTAGATAACTGATGATATGTGAAACACAAAAGTAGATAACTGAGGATGTGTAAGACTCAAATGCAGACAACTGAGGATGTGAGACACAAAGGTAGATAACTGAGGATGTATGAGACACAAAGGAAGATAACTGATGTAAGACACAAAGGTAGATAACTGAGGATGTGTGAGACACAAAGGTAGATAACTGAGGATGTGTGAGACACAAAGGAAGATAACTGATGTAAGACACAAAGGTAGATAACTGAGGATGTGTTAGACACAAAGGTAGATAACTGAGGATGTGTGAGACACAAAGATAGATAACTGAGGATGTGAGACACAAAGGTAGATAACTGATAATGTGTGAGACACAAAGGAAGATAACTGAGGATGCATATGTAAAAGAGGGCAATCAATAAGACTGGGACACTCAAATAAAAAACTCAAAAAGGGAATGCTGATTCTAGACAGGTCATTATCACACCCACATATACAACCAAAATTCATAAAACTTACTCAAATTGATTGGTGTTTTCGAAACAGGTACTACTGGACTTAAATCTAGAAGTAAGAATGAAGAAAAACAATTGCACATTTACCAGTCTGTGTAACATCAGATGATACTATTACGTAAACATCAGATGATACTATTATGTCAACATCAGATGATACTATTATGTAAACATCAGATGATACTATTATGTAAACATCAGATGATACTATTATGTAAACATCAGATGATACTATTATGTAAACATCAGATGATACTATTATGTAAACATCAGATGATACTATTATGTAAACATCAGATGATACTATCACGTAAACATCAGATGATACTATTACGTAAACATCAGATGATACAATCATGTAAACATCAGATGATACAATCATGTAAACATCAGATGATACTATTATGTAAACATCAGATGATACTATTACATAAACATCAGATGATACTATTACGTAAACATCAGATGATACTATTACGTAAACATCAGATGATACTACTATGTAAACATCAGATGATACTATCATGTAAACATCAGATGATACTATCATGTAAACATCAGATGATACTATTACGTAAACATCTCAGGATAGGTTAAACTGTGAAGTAAACCAGGGCAAATCAGTCATGTGCCTGAGGAATACACAACATACACACAGGAAAGAAAGAAAAATGTATTTAAATGTGAACGAAAGGTTAACTCATTCATTCCTAAAGACACAGTTGGACTGATCTGTCATTGATTTACAGAAGAGTCCATTGTTTTTTCAGGGGTAGATGAGTTAAACTTGATCAAATCTCCGTATGTTATCAATGTTCAGACAAAATGGAAAAGTAAGGAAAGTAAGTAGAATGTAAATTTTTGTACAAGGAGGATACTACCAGAGGAGACTGGGAAAGACACTTGTCAGGATTATTTTAGTATGCCACACCTTCTTTCATAAACATGAAATTTATTTAAAATTTGAGAAAAAAGACTTGAGATATCTCAAAGAAACTGAAATGTTGTAAACAGATAAATGGACAGACAGACCATAAACATTATGTCCCTTGCTTGCTTTGATATCGGTGAACCATACACATTATGCCTCTCCCATGCTTTGATATCGGTGGACCATACACATTATGCCCCTCCCTTGTTTTGATATCGGTGGACCATACACATTATGCACCTCCCTTGCTTTGATATCGGTGGACCATACACATTATGCCCCTCCCTTGCTTTGATATCAGTGGACCATACACATTATGCCACTCCCTTGCTTCAACATTGGTGAACCATACATATTATGCCCCTCCCTTGATTTGGTATTGGTGGACCATTCACATTATGCCCTCCCTTGCTTTGGTATTGGTGGACCATACACATTATGCCCTTCCCTTGCTTTGATATCGGTGGACCATAAACATTATGCCCCTCCCTTGCTTTGGACCATACACATTATGTCCCTCACTAACTTTGATATCGGTGGACCATACACAGTATGCCCCTCCCTTGCTTTGATATCGGTGGACCATAAAGATTAGGCCCATCCCCCAGGCCATAAATATTGGGGATGAGGAAATTCGCCAATACATAGATGGCTTACATTTTTTACAGAACTCGAGTAATCTGATGTTTACTTGTCTAAAACAAATGAAAAAAATCTTCAAAGTAAGTTATACTAATAGTAACAGAAAGATAGATATACAGGGGGAATGGAACAAACAAAAGAAATAGATCTACAAAGTTATAGAGAAAGAAACAGGAAAATGGAGCAGAATTTATCTAGCAAAAGCTGACACCATGACAAATAAGGTATGGAGTTAGAAAAGAAGGAAGGAAAAAGAGAAAATGAAATATATTCCATGAGAAACATGCCGATGAAAAAATGAAAATGAACTGAGAAAGCAAAATCCCTATCAAAAGTGAAATGAAGAAGAAATTTGAAACACAAAAATTCATTCCATGAAAAAACTGCAAAAATTGGAAAGAGCAAAAATTCATTCCAGGAGGAAAATGAAGAAGAAATGTGAAAAACAAAAATTCAGGCCATTAGCAAAATTAATATATTGAACTCATTCCTTGAGAAAAGTGAAAAATTGAAAAGAACAAAATTCATTCCATGAGGAAATGGAAGTTTTATTTCTACCAGAAAATGAAGAAATGGGAAAGATAAAAATTCATTCCACTACATCAGACATATCATATTCTACAATCTACAATTAACACAGTGTCCTACTCCAACCCACCACTGATTATTTCCGCTTCCAAAACATTACTGCTGGACTCAGTAGCAAATTCTGTGAGCGTTGAGCCACACAGATTATTGTCTAAAATTTATAATAAAGAAAAAAAAAGGAAACAAATTAACAACAGGATGGCGAGTCCTGACAGGACATGATACTGTCAGTACAAGAAATGATCTGTCTTTTTATTTCTTATGTCTATATAAATAGGTTTTCTAGTCTCTTGACCTTACTACATATGAATTGAAAGTTCACAGGACATAATTTTTGATGGATATGCAATATAGGTGTGGTCTTATCTATGGACTGAAGAAAAACAAGTTTGATTCAATATCCAAAGAAAATTACTTGGAATTCTTTTTAAAATCAAACAATATTATATTTCTGTAATAGAGGTATTGATATGGTATGTAGTGCAAAGGTTAAAATGTGATAATGGATAGGGGAAAAACATACGGGAACGGATATGATTTTCCAAATAAAATTAATTAATTATGTAGAGGGATTAAATAAAACTGATTTTTTTTCCTCTATGACTTTTAATCATTTGTGCCATTTTGGAGGATTTTGAAGGATTTTTATGGCAGTCATTATGAAGTGATCACATGGTATTTCACATCCAATCAAATATAAGAACTTTTTTCAGTCATATTATGAAGGTTGAGAAAAAATATCAAAATTAGATAAGAATGGTATAAGCATTGGTTAATATCATTGTTAAAATTTTTAGTTGATTAATTTGAAGATCATTTAAAAAGCTTAATTAATATGTAAACGTATGCAATATAATTAGAAGAAAAATGTATACATTTCATGATTACAAATATTTAAAAAATATGAATACTCATTAGAATAAGTGATAAATATTTACATACAAATTATTATAAGATATGTACATACAATATTTCTGTACAATATACCTAAATGTCTATATAATATATCTATATTACTTCACAAAGATTTTGAGGCAAGCAAGCATTGAATTTTTCATAGATAATGAATAAATCTACACTGCAGTATATACTAGCAAAAGCTTAGTCACAGCAACTATCAAATTAAATCTTTACACATACATAAACATTACAAAACTAATGGAGCACTTTGCTGTGTGTAACAAGAGCATTTACAAATATAAAAATTTGCAACATTTTGCACCCAAATTTTCTTGTTTATTTTTTTTTACAAGATAAAAAAAAAAAAAAATTGAAATTTAAATGCTTTTATCTTCAAATTTTGTATCATTTTTGTTCCTTTATTGATATAATATTTTATGTTCATTTTTAATCTTCATAAAAATTGAAAAACTGTTAAACATAAAATCGAGATTTCAGAGTGGTATTAGCTGCATTTTTCTTAATTCCCATATATTTGGTGAAAATTGCTTGAAAAACCAAGGTTTGGCACATTTATTTGCAAATGATTGATTGGACCTTACTATTTATATATACATATATGCCACTGGACCTAACCTTGTTTTCACAAAATAATTATAGGAATATAAGAATTTTTATGTCTGTGTATATCTCTCATTTGTTATTGTACATCAATCTAAGTACCTGTAGAAATATTTTTTTCTTCAAAAACACAGCTAATGCCTCTTTAAAGAAGGAATTTTGTGGAGTGGCAAGTGTCAATTTTTTTGGTTACTTAAGCCAAGTGATCTATTGAAGTCATGTGAACTCTTTGAAGATATACAAATCTCTGTGTAGAAAGCTGACACCAAACAGTGGCAAATGGTTTCCCGTATTATGTATAGAGGTGTTTGTGATAGAAAGAGCTTGAAAGTAAAGATAAATTTTACGATTTTTGAAATGAAACAGCACCACCATTTTTACTTGATATCATACAACTTAGGCCGTATGAATGATTTCAATTTTTCTTTCATTTGGCAGTAAAAGCTTTTGTACATATTACAGATATAAGAATATATATATTTTTCTAAAGGTATGTGGTACCATCTCAGAAAACAAAACAAGCTAAAAAAAAAACAAAACAAAAAAAAGCCAAAATAATAAAATAAAACAGATAAAAAAATAAACTGGGGAAGTAAGATTTTGGATTATGTATAAACCTATTACTTCAAAACAAGTAGACATAAGGGGAATAACTCCTGGAACCACACAGCAAACTTTCCTGATAGAAGCCAAACATACATTTATCAAATGGAGAATTGAAAATAAGTAAACATGAAACGTACTAATATCATCTGGTAAATCATCGGTGTCTTTTTCTGGTAGACCCATTACTTGTCTTAGAGTGGTAGACTCTCTAACCATTCTGTCAACTGCCTCCACTAAAAGTTCATACCTAGAATTACAAAAAAATTAATGAATTACTGAGACTACTGAAAAACATGTTGCACTTTCTTTTAAGCATTTTTTGTTTGCCTGAGTAAGATCATAAAGAATGAGGAATAAGTTTTCTCCCATGATTCACAGAATTTCCCTTCCTTTTTACGGGGAATGATTACCTTGTCAACCCCTCGTAATGATTACCTTGTCAACCCCTAGATTATTGACAAGCTAAATGTGTTATGACATCACAATACAATTATACAATGTATAGTTTCTATACATGACTTATGAGAATGCAGTGCTGTATTACCGTATTGTCGACTTGGCCGATATTTTACAGTGAAGGGCAACTTTTGTAAATATTCGCCAAGGTTCCCGACATTTGCCGAGATTGTTGATGATATTTCATGGACCATTTCTGCATATTATGGCAATATAAAAATAATTAGTTAATACATAAATGATATAACGACTACAGTAAAATCCATATAACCTGACAGGACGGAGCCTCTTGAACCCTTTATTGACCTAAATAAGTTTAATGAAGCATAACGACATTAAAATGACACCGACAAGAGTAGTCGTACCTAATTGTCACCATACCTACGAGTATCAAGTGAGAAATGAAACGTTTTTTCCCGTGAAGCCTGTCATAACCAAAATGTGAGTAGAATCATCCGTATCCAATCAAAAGGTTACTCCGCCCCACCATGTTATGTGAATCGGACTATACTTACCCGACTTTATACAGATTTTTCTTTATCGGCTGTTGAGGATAAAAACTGAGTTTGGAAACCACTGTATTTAGCTGATGAAGGAAGTTCTCTTTCCTTTCATCATCTTCATCCATTTGTAAAATTTCCTAAATAGATATAAAATTGAAATTTTTAAAAATTCAGCAATAAAAACAATAAAATGAAAAGAAAATTGAAGATCTATACTTTACAGTGGTTACATGAACCAGTTCAAATATTTGACCCCATGAATCAATCAGATAACCATGAAGTAATGAAGACTAGCCATATATACTCGTGTAAGACAAGATTATACAAAATGACATTGACCCATATGAGATAGAGATATTCCACACAATATGATATTTACTGGTATAGGCAACATACAGGTATATACCTTACAAAATATGATATCACTTTTCTTTTTATCATACGTCTGTTCTAAAGATTACTACATTTGCATACTGCATGCATTAATTGTTTTTTTTGTAATGTATCCCTCTTCAGAACTTCTCTATTCATACTGCGATCAATGAAAAGAAAAAAAAGTTCCGAGTATCATTGTTTTCCGTACATTTCATCGTCTGTTCGTTCAAAGTCATCCAAATTCATGTAAACTGAACATGGAGAAAGAATTCTTAATTCTTTGTTGGCAAGAAGATTGGAATTCGTGGAAGCTGATATCGGGAACATTGAGCTGAGAAGGAGTATGATAACAAAAATGGTCATATGACAATCTCTGTTTATCAGACAATACTTTGTATCCCGTGATACCGACTTACAGAACTATAGCTTTAACATAAAGTGACTTACATCTTTCAGATCTTCTACAGACAGATCCCAGTATCTTCCAGCTCTCTCTTCCTCTGGAGCTATCTCTGTGTAGAGCTGCTTCAGTTCCTGAACTGCCTCGTGGTTAAAGAATAGCTACAGCAAACAAACAATCACTGTAAATCATAACAATCTGAGAGTATCAATGAATCAATGAATCAATGTCTCCTACCTGTGAAACATTCTGAGAGTATTGATGAATCAATGTCTCCTACCTGTGAAACATTCTGAGAGTATTGATGAATCAATGTCTCCAACCTGTGAAACATTGTAAGGGTATTGATGAATCAATGTCTCCTACGTGTGAAACATTCTGAGAGTATTGATGAATCAATGTCTCCTACGTGTGAAACATTGTAAGGGTATTGATGAATCAATGTCTCCTACCTGTGAAACATTGTAAGAGTATTGATGAATCAATGTCTCCTACCTGTGAAACATTCTGAGAGTATTGATGAATCAATGTCTCCTACGTGTGAAACATTCTGAGAGTATTGATGAATCAATGTCTCCTACGTGTAAAACATTGTAAGGGTATTGATGAATCAATGTCTCCTACGTGTAAAACATTGTAAGGGTATTGATGAATCAATGTCTCCTACCTGTGAAACATTCTGAGAGTACTGATGAATCAATATATGGTTCCTACCTGTGAAACATTCTGAGAGTATTGATGAATCAATATATGGTTCATACCTGTGAAACATTCTGAGAGTATTGATGAATCAATGTCTCTTACCTGTGAAACATTCTGCAAGTATTGATGAATCAATATATGGTTCATACCTGCAAAACATTCTGAGAGTATTGATGAATCAATGTCTCCTACCTGTGAAACATTCTGCAAGTATTGATGAATCAATATATGGTTCCTACCTGTGAAACATTCTGAGAGTATTGATGAATCAGTGTCTCCTACCTGAGACACATTCTGAGAGTATTGATGAATCAATATATAGTTCATACCTGTGAAACATTCTGAGAGTATTGATGAATCAATACATGTCTACCAGAGAAACCATATTTTATGTAATATTAATCTATTACAAAGTTTATGTAATATTGAGCTATTACAAAACTTAACCAAGCGCAATGAGGCAGACAAAACTTATAGCTCGCTGCCTTCCAGTTTCACCGGTAGAGGACTTATAAACATTAGAGCTCTTTTGTTTAAACTGGTGCCAATGCAGTGAAGGATCTTTAACATGCTAAGTCTATGTTACATCAGTTTTAATTCTCATCTGAGAAACTAGCCACTTTCACTTTGTATGCTGTGTGCTTGGATATCTTAAAGTAAATAGGTTGGTCTCCTGAATTTTGAGATAACGAGAGAGTTCTCTGTATCTATATATTACAAACCTTGGGATTATTCCTACTGAAAATTTCTTCATCCATTATATAAGCATCTACTGGTGATGAGGGTCTATCGGGAGTCTTAATACCGCTGATGATATCATACATGATCTGTCTAACGACCTGACTGGCCTGTTTTTCTTGTAGATCTCTCTGTAATGTATAATACACACATATAGTATGGCAACTACATAAACATTGTTATTACAAAAAGTAGTCAATCCAAGATGGTAGACTTAACCAAACGATAGTCAACTAAATGGAATATACTTATTGTCATTGAGATGAAAGGGGCATATCTTGCAGGCTTAATCAAAAGCGTGACTTAATTGGCTTGTGCCAACTAGTAAAGGAACTTGATTTACAATCCTTGACACGTATGACACGTACGACGATTAGGAAGACATAGATATAAAAAAATGATCAGTTATATCTGAAGGTCAGATAATTGTTATTATTCCTGATATGTCAATAACCAGTTGACGTCCGAACAATTTAACAGACATGGAATCTTTTGACATTTTGATTTGTTTTATGAAGCAATGCATCCATTCTGGTATTTTGTGTAAATAACCTAAACAGGAAGTAGTGATGGCTTAGAAAAATTCAAAAGTCATGTTATACCAGCATGAAAAATCTAGAATAATAACAGACAATCCGAGAACTCGAAACTAGAAACTATTGTAGGTATCCATACCTCTAAATCCTCCCTCTCTTTCTGGAACTTGTCCTCTTGTAGAGCTATTCCCCTGAGTGTGACAATAAGGGCTGCCCCACCGCACAAGGTAGGTCTGGTTTCAAACTTCCACTGTTCATTAAAAACACCAGCATTGGGGGACTTGAAAACAAACGGGAACTTCATGGTCTCCCCTGGCAGAATCACACCTTTTCCAAGAAAAAATTGTCAATAAATTTGTAAATATTTTTACAATCGTGGGAGAGTTAACCCTTTAAACCCTACAGGCCATAACAGACCTGTCTAAACAATAGGAAAGAGCATACCACTTAGATATTTAGGGTTGGAAGGGTTAAAGACATATAAATCTCTCAAATGACAATGCTCTTCCAATTACCAAGGGAGATAACTTCAAAATGACAAGAAAATTGTATTTATAAAATATCTTAGAATAAAACGTGTGGAATGATGCATGACACCATATGTAATTTCTGATATTTTTGTAAACAGAGATACTGTATAATCAGAAAATTTTGTGGGGTTAAAATTTTGTTGTTTTACAAATAAAACAAATTTACTGACATTATATTTCGTTGAAATAAAAACTGTTTGTAAAGGAACCTGTTACAATTTCTAGGATTATTTTTCTGTGAAATTTTATCATGGTTTAAATTCCGCTGACAAATGAAAACAACAAAATAAACAAAATTTAAACCACAACAAAGTTTTTGGAATCTACTTTTTTTTTTTTCACTGCATAAGTATTGCTATGGAAACAAATATATACTAGTACAGGTCTACCAAGGTAAAATGGCACAAGTTTACAAACACAGCGAGTTTAAATCAAATCGTAACAGGGGTGACAAGCTCCTTGTCATCACAAAAGTATTAGAGATTCAGTAATGCATGGAGTCGTTGCGGGGCAATATGGTTTACCTGTACAACCTATTTTTCGGAAGTAGACCGTATTGTTTTGGTTTTTGACTGAATCCGGATGTGCCACTGTACATCTTTCAGCTTCATATAAAACCTGCCAACAAAGGGAGATAACCAATACAGATAAATAATTACATGCCTAAATGTTAACTTACCACTACTGTTGTTAAAATAAAATCTGTGCACATTAGCGTGAACCAGATCAAATGGATTCTCCTTGGGCAGTTTCTGTCAATGAATTAAAGTAGAGATTATTCAGAACATTTTATTAATTCAATTACCCCTAAACACTCATTTGGACTGGGTCTAAGGCATTTGATTTACAGAAGAGTCCATTGTTTTTCAGGGGTTGATGTGTTTAGGTATTATTTATGGCTACTATATAAGGGAAAATGACTGTAACTGTGTTAATATTCGGAATATTTACAGTGTTAATAAATCCTTGAATTTAAAAAACAGCAGATCAGTTTTTGATAAAATTATATATACCTAACATATTAAGTCCTGATGAAATTTTATTTTACTTTGGATATGCGAATTCAAGCAACCACGCTTGTATAAGGAGAGATAAAAATGAAATTATATTCCGTGGAATTAAACCCGCAAAACATTGTTGTGAATATTTAGATCATGTGATCAGATTCAGCAATGAAAGGTAGATGGGACCTTACTGGTCACTTTTGTATCTGACCTATCAACAAAACCCCTGACCCCAGTGGTCAAGAATTTCCTATTTTTGTTATTACAAATTCTGCAAACATTTTTTCCGACATTGTTTCAACCTCAACAAAAGCATTGTAAAGGGTTCTCTGAGTGTTTGACCTTTAGGTCACTTGCATACTAATACTACTGTTACACCAGAGACACATTGTATTGCAATACATGTATTTGTTTCTTGCATGAAAAATTGTGTCTGTGGGTTTAAAACACGATAAATGTAGGATATTTCTTGTTCAGAGATAGTTTATATAGTATTAAAATAGTGTTGGTTTGATGATTGCCACCAAAATGTCATCCACAACAGCTCGTATTGCTTTAAATCTTGATTTCATTTGCTATTTTGTATAAGAGACTAATGGCGGTTGGACTCTATTGAACCCTCACATGAGAATGCTTCATATTCTATACATCCATATTGAGTGGCTCAACATCTGAAGAAGCCACAAGCCTCCACCAGACAAAAGCTTAATATCTGAAGTAACAGACCATTTTTGAGTTGTACAATTCCACCATCGTTCATCATAATAGTATGCACTTTCAAAGAAAAAGTCGGGCAGCATCACTTCCGATTAAGCAACTTATCCTATATACCTGTACATCTTGGGAATGGAGTATTATGCAGTGATGGGTGCAAGGCTTGAAAAGCAACTTACAAAAAACTGATCTCACTTGTCATCTATACAAGATAGAACATTAATCTAAACTTTATTTCTCGTAGATGAACTGAAACAAGATATCACTAAATGTTGTCAATCTAAATATTGGAAAACTTTCTGTTGAAGTCACATGATCTGAGTACAAACTATTTTGACAAAACTGAACGGAATGAAACAACTCATGGTCTATTGAGCATCACAATCATTCTGTGAGAGCATCACAGAACATTCCAAACAATGTGTTAAAATACATACCTTCCAGTCATAATATACAGCCGTCGTCCCATCATTTACGATATACAAGTACGATGTCACCCTGTCACCTGAGTAGGCCTCAAACGTCACCCGAGCCTCTATACCAATCTGATCATTAAAGCTACTGCTGTCACCCGTCCATCTCGCTGGCTGACCGGCAAAATTGATGGAAGGACCAAATATCTGTTCTGGTGTGTCGTCCTGGTTTTCTTTCAACTGATCGCTAAAAGAAGTAAAACTTTGGTCAGTAGATCATGCAGATATAACTAGTATATATACATTAAAGTCTTGTTGTAATGAGGGTAAGAGGTATTAGCAGTGGAACTTTGTCAATCTGATAAAGTTGGAAGTCATATGTAAAAATCGTTGATGTAGTTCTTCAATAAATTTTTTGTTTGTGTTTTGATCTTCATTTATCATAGATCATGATTCAGAACAACTAAATACAATGAAACTGCACAAATCCAATAACTTGTGTACATTTAGTTACAACTTGAAAAAAAAAAACCAAAATACACAAAAAACAGTTAATGTATGTTACCCTACATATAAATGATACAGCTTTCTGTCTTTTTTTTAGTGAAAACTGAATCCAGACTCAAATCTTTAGGTTAATTCCTTAACTCATCAGCCCCTCAAGTCACATTTGGACCTGCCCATTTCAAAGAATGGGTAAGTCCACTGTTAGAATTCAGGGGTGTATGATTTAGAATAAAAATTTCATAATAATTTTACATGCAACAGGGCTCAAAATTAGCACTGTTCCATTGACCCATGGCAAGTTAATATCAGGACGGGCCAGTAGATTTCTCATCTGTACCCATTGTCCATTAAGAGAAATAACAGATATCTCGTATATGTGCTATTTTCAATAATTGTTACATGTATGTAAATTTTGTAAAGTAATCTATCTCATCTTTAATACAGGAAAATATCCTATCTTGTCCTTGTATGTTATAGTTGGTTATTCTTTATCTAAATATATCCCACGATTAATTCTTTTGAGTTATTTGTGGGCCATAATAGAAGTTTGGTGGGGCTATTAAATTTTTTTTTTATGAGCCACTTGGGGAAAAAAATGCTAATTTCAAGCCCTGTGCAACATGAACTTGTTTACTCCTCAATTATGACAGTAGACCATACTATTTATTGATTTGGATGAGTCTAAATATGACTAGAGGGGTGTATGAGTTAAGTATATATACATACAGTTCCTGGTCATTGATGTCGCTAAACTTGTCTCCTTCCTCTTCCTTTATAAATCCAATGTTAGATTCCACTCTCTCCTTCACTAGTGGATTGGCTGTTCCTATAATCTCCAATCCTTCAAAGTCCTGTAAACAATGACAGCGGAAAGATGTAACATATACAGGAAAATACAAATGCAGTGTCAATTTTCTGTTGAATTTTAACAGTCTGTAATGTAAGAAGTCAAGTTACGGTCTACCATAAGAATTGAAAGGTACCTAGTCCAAGCAAAATTAAACATTGTGTAAAAATTTCATAAGGAATCTTGAAAGCAAACTTATATTATTGACAAACATTCCAAATTTTATTGAATTTTAACAATAAAAGTCCCATACCTCTGTAACCACAAACATCAAAATCTTAAGAATCAAAATCGTGACCTAGTCTACAGGAGTTATTTTCAAACATGTCCAATTTATATCAAATTTTAATGAATAAAGTTCCATAAGTCTGTAACAGCTAAAGTACAAATCGTAACTTAGTCTAAATGGAACTAAACATTGTGTAAACATTTTGAAAAGATTCGTGAAAGAAAACTTGACTTGTTGTCAAATTTTTTTTCAAATTAATTTCCCAAAACTCCCTATAAAAAATTTTGTACTGTTTTTCACAATTATATATAGTTTGATTTTAAAAGTTTTCTTAACTGCTAATTTTCAAAGATAATTTTTTTTCCTTTTGTTTATTTAAACAGAATATCAAATTTAATTTCTGAAAAATGTCTCCCTATCATTCTTGGTAATAAATGTTAATAAAATCAGTGTAAAAATGTGGTTTTATTTATGTTATGAAAATAGGTAGTAAAAATACAATATCTATGTCTAAAGTAGAACTTTACAACTTTTAAGGAAAGTCTCTGGATACAACGATAGTTATTACTAAAAACCTATCAACTGCTAATTTTCAAAATTTGATAATTATTTTTTCCTTTTGATAAAATCTAATTTCTATAATTCTATAGAATATCAAATTTAATTACTACACGCTGGCTGAAAATGTCATACATGTATGAAGTCATTTTTGTATACAAGATTTGTGCGATAAATGTACCCGACTATATATCACGGTTTATTGTAAAACACCCAGGACAGTGTGTATTAAAAGTAATAGTGGCACTTGATTATTGATTGTTTGACTGTGTCACTCTCATATGAAACCGGCTTGGTTAAGTTGTCCCATTTAGTTTAAATCTCCTTTTAAAAACAAAACGAAATGACCGCATTTCAGTGGCACTTGTAGGGGTGGAACGGTTCCGGCAAGATGTGAAAAAAATTATTTTAATGTGTAATCCACTGCATGATACATCACAATTTAAATTGGTAAGGGTTTTTTTCTTAGACGTACTCTCTGATGTTTACAGGCAATTATGAGACAACAAATACACTGATCTAACTATGACCTTAAATGTTTTAGTTTCGATTCTAACTTCAAATACAGTTGTCTCTACTGTGTGGCATGTATATTTTTACATCATATCTGCTGTAAAACTATGGATCTTATTTGCTTTATGTAAGATTATATGTAAATCAGATATATCTGAATATATATGTGTGGCTACAGCAATTGAAAGACCACCAACCCAAGCCACTTGGTTAAGTAATCCTTTAGTTTAAATCTCCTTTTGAGACTGCATTTCAAAGGGGTGGCCCAAAGGATCAACAAACTGATGTTTACAGGCAATATGAGACAACAGTACAGAGACTATGACAAAGTTGTTAAACTTCAAATGTTGTCTCTACTGGTATATTACATCATATCTGCTGTAAAAATATGGGTCTTACTTGCTTTATGTAAGATTATATGTAAATCAGATTTATCTGAATATATTTCGGCTACAGCAAAAAACCCACCCACCCAAGCCTATCAGAAAACCAAAGCAAAACAACAAACATTAAATATATGTATATACGAAATAATGCAAGCCAAAAAAATTTTTTCCCAAATTTAACACTCCCTCCTCCCCCCACCCCCATAAAAAAAATAGAACTTGTTGCTAAAAATATATCTGCAATAATCATCATGCAAAAGTTTGGCATAAAATGGATACGTAAAGCATATATATATATACATATACATACATAAACATGCAAGTTGTGTTACACTGAGTATCATTATTTCATATCATTTCCACAGACAAAGGGAGGTAATTCTAGGAATCATGCAGATTTTATATTGTAGGTTGCTATAACAACAGCGCATCTACTTTCACAGTGTCACAGTGTATTACCTTCTCTCTAGATATTCCTACCACCTGAAGGTTTGTAAAGTCCTACAACAATTTGATAAAGTAACATAATCAGTCATTATACTTAAGTCAATCCCCCCTGAAATTATAGAATAGATTGTACCAATCAATGCTGAAGACTAGTTCATTTCTGATAACAGGGAAAATGAGTTTATTTTAAGTTGAATGGTATGCAGTTGCACTATTTTTGCTCAGTATGTCTTTGACCTGAACAAGTATGATATGCTGACGATTCGTCACGTTAATCTTTGTGGTAATTTGTTCTATGCGTTAACAGGGAAAAGTAGTAGCTGGAGCATTGAGGTGGATCCCATTAGGTGAACAGTATATTCTGAACATTACAAACAGCTGACAAATTTTAATCATATCAAGTCACATTTGGTTAAATATATCCCAGAATATCTAACTCAAATAATTACAGCGCCCTATATCCACTATCGTTTCTCCAGGGCTTTAAGGCAACATATTCACTGGTCTCGTCACCTCTGTACAAATTGTACTAATCAGAAACTACTATCAATTTGAGGCTGCACACTCATTACTTCTGTGAAAAAAACGTAATTTAAAAATGGACGTTTCTCAATTCCTTCGGCTGATAGAAGATAAATTTGATTAAAAATTTAAAAAGAAACGTTATTCTTGCTTAACTGCACACATTTACAAGAATTTATAACTCCTCCTACTTTTCGCACCACATGTTAAGATAAACAAATCCCATGATGCTCTAGTATCAGTAATTACCGATGGAAACACTTTTACAGTAAATGCATTCAGGCATTAATGCAGAAATAGGAGATTGGCAAAATATAACAACTGGTGTCATTCGGGTTACAGAATATCCTTAAAGTTTCAACGTTTATCAAGCACTTTCATTGGTCGGTTTTGTAGTGTTCTGTGATAAATTCTTTTTGTTATTTTGTGCCCTCTTAAACATCATATCTATATCATAGAACACATGCACACACACACACACACACACAAGTACACAAACAGATGCACACACACACACACACCACAAGTACACAAACAGATACACACACAAACAGATGCACACACACAGACACACACACAAGTACACAAACAGATGCACACACACACCGCAAGTACACAAACAGATGCACACACACACACCACAAGTACACAAACAGATACACACACGAACAGATGCACACACACAGACAAGTACACAAACAGATGCACACACACACCACAAGTACACAAACAGATACACACACAAACAGATACACACACACAGACACACACACAAGTACACAAACAGATGCACACACACCGCAAGTACACAAACAGATGCACACACACACCGCAAGTACACAAACAGATGCACACACACAGATGCACACACAAACACACACAAGTACACAAACAGGTGCACACACACACACACAAACACACACACACACACACACACACACACACACACACAGATGTATACAAACTGATGCACACACATACACACACTGACAATGAAAGTTTTTTTTTATAAACAAAACATAGATTTGTTTGCATTTCCCTATAAAAAGTTGTAAGCAACTGAAGAATATTTACAGGTTTGTGAGGGTCCAGATCATTAATAGCTTTCTGCAGCTCCTTTTTACGTTCATCCAGGTAAGGATTCTTGTGCCAAGGATAGTGTACGGCAGTGTTATGATACGGGGGCCATTGCCAGCCCTTCTCTTGACGGATGGCCGTGGGTATTCCAACATGCTCAACAGAAGGTGGATATCCTCTCTCTGCCTGGGTCAAAGTCATACTGAAATGCAAGAAGATTTTTATATACTGATACAATTTACATGAAAATGTGTATTTATCAACACAATTTACAAGATAATAATTTTCTATCAGTATATTTTACAAAATAATAATTTTGTATCTATACATTTTACAAGATAATATTGGCGAAATGGTGGTAGATACACCTTTCCAAGGTGGGGGGGGTGTCTCCTAAACAGAAGAAACCCAGATATGACATAATTTGAATCCTCAATGTTTGAAAGGAAATTTTACACATATGTCCAAAAAGAATTATACAGTAAAACCTGCTATAGCGGCCACCTCTATATAAGGGTTACCTGTTTATAAAGGCCAGTTCTTTCAAGTCCCTTGATTGCATACTTCAACTAAATTGAACCTGTGCATAAGGGTCACCTGCACATAAAGGTAAATATTTTCTGGTCCCTTAGATGGCCCCTATATACAGGTTTCACTGTACTTCACCAAACCTTATATGTGCTCATCAGATATTCATTTAATCACTTACTGGATTCCTGTTTCATCATCTCCAAATCTTTCCTGTTGTTTCCAAAATTCACTGCCAACTCGATCTGTATAAAATAATAAAAGAGTCAGGTGTGATCAGAAGATATTTTATTGCCATATTTTTTAACAATAATTTCATTTATCACAACATATGTTTCATGGCTTTTAACATATATACAATCAGCAAAACACATACACTCTATCATTCGCACTCTTGCACACTGATCAGAAGTTAACTCCCCTTCTGTAAAAATCTAACATTTCCCTTTTGAAATTTGTTAATTTTTCTTTACTATCTTTGTATTTGTTTTGACTAATATCCCCCTAAAATTACTGAATCATCACGTTTATAGAATTTCATCATTGAGGGCATCTTTATGAAGATTTTAAATTAGTGACAAAAAATTACATAGATAGCTCAACGAAATTAACATTATTAATAAATCTTGTCAATCAACATAGTTAATTTTGGTAAACTGAAATCTTAATTTTCTTCATAACTTACATCCTTTTCCGTAATCATAGGCAGGGATACTGCGATCTATAAGATATCGTTCTTCTTGAATCTTACGATAATTGTCAGCAGCATTCATTGCCAAATCTTCGGGATTCTTCTGCAGAAGTCCTTAAAAAAAAACAGAAATAAATATCAGAAATTATGAATAATTTGCTCAGCTTGGAAGTCTATATTTGCAATGCAGATTTCGGGTTTTTATTACCTCCCCTTAATGAATACTACCCATTGGATAGTATAAATCATCTTGAATTAAAGATCTGTTAACTGTCTGCTCTGGTTACAATTGTGTATCATATTTGCACACAGGAATTTCATTTAGTTTTACTTTTTCAAGATTTTCGGATTACCTCCCCTTCAGTAAATATTACCATACCCATTGGTAAATGTTACTCATAACAAATATAAAATGTCCCCAAGATTCCTAATTAAAAAAACCCAGGCCCCATTCCCAAAAATTCCATGGAAAATTCCTGCAGCAAGACTCACTTGATATATAACCCTGTTGTCTCTTTCGCTCCATCATTTTCATCTGCCAGTTATGAAGTGCGTTACATTCGTTAGCATGTGATCCTGGTTTTCTAATGCGCTTCTTCTTCTCATACTTAAGAGTTGGAGCAATGGGTTGTACATCCAGTCCAGTGTCAGGTATATCCTACAGTATCATAAATAGGAAACATGTCAGCAAATTTTTGGATTTTTTTGGAATTTTGAATAGTGTTTTATGCCACACTCAACGATTTTTCAGTAATACCGTGGCATATTTAGTGGAGGAGAGTAATAGAATCTGCCCCTACCTTGAGGGTATGACAAAGGAATCTCAATCCTCGGGATAAGATTCTTGGATGACAGACCCTTGGCTAAGAATCTTATCTCGAGGATTGAGGTTCCTTTGTCATATCCACAAGGTAGGGTTTGATTATTTTTCCCCCATGTCTTTATAATTAAATGCATATGTCTATGTAGATTTATGTAGATTTGTGTCAAGTCCGACATAAATATGTACTATATTCTAGAAGCCACAGAAGTTCTACGACATAAATCATCATAACACGTGAAACTTGTGAACGCCCTAGGGATTGATAAGGAAATCATTACCCCGTAATAAAAGAGGGAAAATTTCTGTGAACCATGGGATAATATCTCCTTAAACACTGTCAGATAATATCATCAAAGTTCAAATTTTGCATGAATTTATGTTTAACATTCAAGTATTAAATCTCTGATGTGAAAATATCCACATACTGACCCTATTTGTTTTTTGTTTGTATGCTGTTTATAGACCACGCTTAACAATTATTCAATTATATGGTGGCGGCCAGTTTTGATGGTGGAGAAGAGAACTCGGTTACATTGTACTCAGGAATAAACCACCAGCCTTTCGCAAGTAAACAGGCAAACTTTCTCACAAAATGAGCTTAACTTCCAGCTGGATTTGAACCAGTGCTGACTAGCGGTCAGAGACTTCATGGTTTAAAGCGCGATGTTCTAACCACTTGACCACGGAGGCTCCAACTAACTTGAGAACAACAAATATACTGTAATTGACATATACAGATTTATTTCCCTCCAAAGAGAAACATGAATGGTAATTTTAGGGTAAGGCACAGGAAAACATGTAGAAAAAGGCAAATATTTGAATATGAATCAAGCTGTAGTCACGAATATTTTGATATTGATTATTGGTTATCGTTTTAGCGCTGTATGTAAGCCAGCAGCTGAAAAAAGGATCCTTAGGACAATTTTGGGGACAAACTGTGATTTTTATGATATCAGAAACTTGAACACATGAAGATTTAAATAAATATGATATGAGAATGAGTGTAGGCTAAAGTAACTGTTTTTGTTTCCAGTACAAGAAAATTAATCTACAAATTTAGAAAAATTATGTCAGACAGAATTCCTTGTTTTCTGGCATTTCATTGAGTATGTCATAAGGACCATTTTCTCAGCCGCCAGTTCATATAATAGATATAGTAATAAGTTTGGTAACATGTTATACCAGTAGATCTCCTCTCTTAATGGCCTCTTTTCTGAAGTCATCAAAAGATCCCAGAAGACTATGTGGAATAACGCCTCCTTCATCATTGTAACGCGGTCCAGCAAAACCTGAAATGAAATAATTATACCATATCAAATACAGTCAACTCTACTTATAGCGAGACTGTGTATAATAAAATACCAGTTATAGTGAGGATATATCCCCTACCTGTGCATTTCTTACATTATCTGAATAACGAAATCCAGCTATATAACGAGGTTTAAGTCAATCTCCCTTCCACTTCTTTATAAGTGGAGTTGACTGTATATAATAAGTGACATATTAATACAGTATAGACCCCCACAAACTTTGCCTTTAAAGACTTAATAGTGAGGTTAACTGTTGCAGATTAGTAATAAACAGTCACCTGAACATTTAATACTGTTAATACTCAGTGACATGAAAATTTCTTAATGAAATCAATAAGTATAGACCCCCCACATAAGAGATCAACTTCGTAATCAGATCAACTTCGTAATCAGACCACTTTTAAGAGATCAACTTCGTAATCAGACCACTTTAAGCCAGTCAGATAGGTGGTCTTAATAGTGAAGTTCTACTGTATAGACCCCCACATAAGAGATCAACTTCGTAATCAGACCACTTTAAGCCAGTCAGATAGGTGGTCTTAATAGTGAAGTTCTACTGTATAGATCCCCACATAAGAGATCAACTCCATAATCAGACCACGTAAAGCCAGTCAGATAGGTGGTCTTAATAGTGAGGTTCTACAGTACAGTGGATCCTGCCTTGAGAGACCATCCTTTCTACCATTGAAATGCGGTCTCTCAAGACAGGCAGTCTCTCAAAAGAGGTATTATTTAACTACAGTAAAACCTGCTTCAGTGACCACCTGTGTATAAAGACCACCTGGTCACAAAGACTGTTTTTTGTTGTCCCCAATAGTACCATCTGTATAAAAATCAACCTCTATATAAAGACCACCTCCCTATAAAGACCAGTTTTCTCGTGTCCCTAAGGAGGTCGTTATATACAAGTTTCACTGTAATTGGTTTTCAAACTGTGGTCTCAAAAGACAAGTGGTCTTAACAGCTATAGGTTCCACTATATTAAGATTTTAACAGATTTTCTAAAACATGTAAAATATAAAAATTTGAATGTGCTGATAAATTAGTTTCCATGTATGCTACGTGCACTTATTTTAGCAGTATTCTAATATTAGCGCCTTTTGCACTCAAGTCATTGTGCTAATTCAAGGGCAGTGCTAAAATTTCTCCATTCTGTCATTCTGTATACAGGAAAAAGCCAATGAAATTAATTGCGCGAATTCAAGGTTATGCTAATAAGTCTATACCCCCCGATAGTGCTAAAATATGAGTGCACTAAGTTAAATACAGTATACTTTAGTGTTCTCTCTCTTTCTCAGAAGCAATTCTGTCAGAATAACAAATTAAGTAATGTTTTATCTTAACTCATCAACCCCTGAAAAACAATGGACTTTTTAAGTTTCATGTAAATCAATGGCTTAGACCAGTCCAAATGTGTCTGTAGGGGTAAATAATTTACAAGAGATAACAGAAGACAACACAGATCGCTGGTGACAGCATTGTATCTCAGATACTCTTTTGACAAAGAAGTATTTTCAAATGTAATAATGTAGTTCACAAGGTCAAAGGTCATAGTACCATCAGAAAGGGCTGATCATAAGAATTGCACGTGTTAAATATTAAATCTCTACTACTCATATTTCAAAGGGTATCACCCAGGATATAGCCATGTTTTTGTCTATACGATGGGTATAATACTAGATCTGTGGACATTTTTTTACTCAGTAAGCTGCAAAACTGTCATGTTCCAGGAACTCTTTCTAACGGTCGGTCAATTTTGTTAAAATGATAAAAGTTTTACCTGAATAGTCTGGCTGCTTCACTGGGGCATTAGGTGGCGCTGGTTTGGCTACAGTTACACTATAAATAGAACAAAATATTAGGAATTAATAGGTTCAAACTGCTTTTTTCTGATTTTGTTATAACTCATAAACCCCTGAAATACAATGGACTCTTCTGCAAATCAATGATTTAGATCAGTTCAAATGTGTCTCTAAGGATGAATAAGTTTTTCAGTTTCTTTGAGGTTTTGCAATTCTTGATAGCATTTCAAGTAATTAATATTCAACTCATCAAGTAATAATAAAAAAAAAAACATAACTTACTTGAAAATAGAATTGACTATCAAGTTACTACCTGATAGTCTAAAAGCACTTACAAAATAAAACATATCTTATTGACATTTTTGGATTTCATTTATAAATTGAAAAAAATGTGAGAAAATAGTTTCTGTATCATTCTCTAAAATTATAATGATATTTCTATTTACATTTTGGGTTTCGGTCTATCCCATTCTGATGCTGGTTTCATCTTCTTTACGGTGACCCTCGAGGTCTTGGGTGACTGAATGGGAGGGACTGGGGTTGTCTCTCGAATCTGTTACAACAGAAAATTGAATGAGAATAATATAGACATGTTTCATGTGATATCATTTCATGGATAAATGTACAGTAATTTTTGTCAGTAATTTATAAATCTAGGCTCTAGCCTTCATTTACACAACTTGTTATGCTTGGACAGGGGTCAAAATTAGCATTGGTCTGCTGACCCATGGTAAGTAAATAACAGGACGGGTCAATAGATTTCTCATCTGTACTGGACCCATTTTCTAGCAAAAGAAATAATGATACATGTAGAATGTGCTCTTTTCAATAATTGTTACATGTATGTAAATCTTACAAAATAAAACTGATCTTTAAGACAAACTGAAAAATTTGTCTTAGGTTGATTTAGTTGTTTTTTTATGTAAATATATCATGAAATTATTTCTTTTGAATTAATTGTAGGCCAGTAGAAGTTTGATGGGGCTTGTAGATTTTTTATGTAGATATGTTAAATTCAAGCCCTGTTTGATTCTCACAAAATACTAACTTTCTTTGATTTTGACATTATTCACCAGACATACATGTAATTACCAACTTTTCTTTGAATCTTACGTTTTTCAAATCTTCTTCCTTGATTTGCAGTTTTTCAATCTCCTCGTTCCATATGATGTTCCGTGATGGACTCTGATTTTCCTCCGCTGCATCTTGAGATGGAGTGCCGGACTTCTCAGGTGTTCCAATCTGGTTCTTTTTCCGGTTCAGTTTGTCTGAAATGTTAGAAATGAAAGTAAAAATTACCATAACTAAACACACACTAAAACAGAAAGCAAAACTTTAGTTAAGGTATGGGTATGTCAATTCTTTTTTTCTGTAAAGCAAAACATGTGGAAATATTTGGAAAATAATATAGTGACATAAGATATACATTTTGAAACTAATATTATCATATAAAATATGACATATAGAAATGATTTGAAAGCGTTAGGGTCATATAAAATGTGACAAGTAAAGCATACAGAAACTATCATGATTATAGCATATAACAAGTAGAAATAATTTCAAACTTATATGGTCATATAAAATATGATAAATAGAAATAATATGACACTGATATGGTCGTATAAAATATGATAAATAGAAATAATATGACACTGATATTGTCATATAAAATATGATAAATAGAAATAATATGACACTGATATTGTCATATAAAATATGATAAATAGAAATAATATGACACTGATATGGTCATATAAAATATGATAAATAGAAATAATATGACACTGATATGGTCATATAAAATATGATAAATAGAAATAATATGACACTGATATTGTCATATAAAATATGATAAATAGAAATAATATGATACTGATATGGTCATATAATATATTATAAATAGAAATAATATGACACTGATATGGTCATATAAAATATGACGCACACACATACACAAACATGAATACCTTATCAAAGGTAATGTATAAACTTGTATTGTACTTTGTTCAGTTCTTTACTATATTTGTTTTTTTATATTCATCACATTAGCTTATTTGTAAGTTATTACCTTAATTACAAAATGAGAAATGTTCTCATGAAAAAAACCCCCAGGAAATTCGCCAAAAAAACAACAACAAAAAAAAAAAAAAAAAAACAACAAAAAAACCCCAAACAAACTAACAAACAACAGAAATATTATTAAAGAATTTATTTTTATTATTATTTTTTAAAGAATTTGTTAACTTTGTTTTTATACCTGTTTGCATAGAAATTAAATGTTACAACTTAGGTAAGCAAGAAATGTTATTTAATTATTGTTCGTGAAATAATTTGCACAATCCAGGCCTCCTGTCACATATATATATATACCCTTGAACACACTATACTACCTTTAAACACTTTAAAAAGCACTATTTTAAAAACACTCAGGTAGATCAACCGATTGTAACAGACATAGAATTATGTTAAACAAGATTGCCTTCCGTTGATAATCGCGCACTATGTGACTCTTAGTTACAGCCGTTTGTTGTGGCGACTACAAATACTCTCCGTTGTGTATTACTCTGTAAACATATCAATTTACTCTGGAATTTCAATATAATTGAAAAAAAAATCAAACAAAAATAAAGATAATTTGTTTAAATTGAAAAGAAGACTCAAATTTTAAATAACGTTGTAGACCTGTAATAAACATAGATCTAAAGATAGACATTGGAAGTAATAATGAGTCTCCGGTGTATTTACTAGGAGATACCACTCACACCAGTGAAAGTTATGACATAAAATCTCCAAACTTTGGGTCGCTTTTGTAATTTTTACTTTCATGTTGTACCTAACATAATCTTATACATGTATTGAGCTACTAAAGCATACCAAATGGCAAAAAATGTGAAAGAAATGCCATCTATCAGCTTCAACTGTAAATTCTAATAGGGGACTTCAAAAAACAGAATCATTGCCCTTTGCTGGGGTTAAGAAAAATAAAATCCTTCACTTGCCTTTAAATATATATATATACATGTATATACAGTTAAACCTCTTTATAATGTCCCTCGTCTAAGGTTAATGCCACAATTTTTAAAAGTCATTGTACTACATGTATATCGAATTAATCAGTGGCTTTATTGCATCTACATGTATATCACAAGACAAACTTAATTGCGTGATTAAAATGATGACTATATTAACGAAAATATAATCTCCTGAATTGGATATAGACAAAATTTGATACCAAAGTATCATTTGAAAGGAACTTTAGAATATATATATATATATTTTTTTTTTTTTCTATGTTAGGTGTCCACCCAGAATTCAAAACCTAACTACCTATTCGGAAATACACACACAACCTGATGAAAAACATGTAACTCTTCAAATATAATTGTGATCATTTAATAGAAATAAATGCCATCAGGTTATGGAGATGAGTTGAGTGAAAGGGTTCTCCTAATCAGAGTCTGCTACAGTACTCTGAGTGCGCTAGGGATCTATATTAGCTTTATTTGATCTGAACTCTCATGTCTGCATCTAACCAGCTGCAGTAATAAAATGCTTTTATTCCATGTGTTGTAAGGAACAATATGCATTCTTCTATTACCAATTGTGTGTGGTTTTAATGTCCTAAACCAAAATGAAGTGGATGCTTAACATAGAAAAAAATTGGAATGGCCATACTAGGAGAATTCATTTCTACTCCTACAGTCTATATCAACTGCAACTGACGTGTTATATATATATATATATATATATATATATATATATATATATATATATATATATATATATATATATATATATATATATCTACCAGTGATATTGTTTGCCTTTAATTACCTACGCCCTACACCATTTTCCAATAAAATTTGCCCCCCCCCCAAAAAAAAAGGACTTAAAGTTATCCCAATAGGTAATAATACATACATACTAGTAGAAGACAATTTTTAAAATCAACCGATCACAGACTGTCAAAGCAATCCTTTTATTCTTGAAGAATACGTCTCCACGGAATAGACTCAGTGGGCGGAGTGTAATGCAAATAACCAACTGCATGTCGTCTAAGGCGTTTAGCCATAATTTTGATGGTTCTGTTTATAATTAAGATATCTTAATTAAATAGAAACACCAAAATTACATCTAGCCTATACACAGAAGATGCTTTACTTGTTAGACGAAGGGGAAGGACTACTTCTACAATAAATCTCAATCATATTTTACTGATTATAAATAGAACATATGTAAATCAATAATTTTATTGAGCATCCACTGTAACAGTGAAGCATTTCACAGATAATTCACTCTAAAAGCCAAGTATGTCACTGATAATTCACTCTAAAAGTCACATATGTCACTGATAATTCATCCTAAAAGCCATGTGTGTCACTGATAATTCACTCTAAAAGCCAAGTATGTCACTGATAATTCACTCTAAAAGCCAAGTATGTCACTGATAATTCACTCTAAAAGCCAAGTATGTCACTGATAATTCACTCTAAAAGCCATGTGTGCAACTGATAATTCACTCTAAAAGTCATGTGTGTCACTGATAATTCATACTAAAAGCCAAGTATATCACTGATAATTCACTCTAAAAGCCAAGTATGTCACTGATAATTCACTCCAAAAGCCAAGTATGTCACCGATCATTCACTGATTATTGATCATAAATGACAAACATTTCCTTGATTATTCACTCTCAATGGGAAATTACTATTTAATTTCAAAAATTTTAATGGCTATTCAAAATACTGTGGAATCTCATTATATATTGAAATCAGATGAGTCCAAATTCCGGTTACATCAAAGTTGAACATGTGGTCCCGATTTGTTTGATAAATAAATATACATTAATTAAAATTTCAGTTAATTTGAATTCTGGATATCTTGAAGTAATAGAGATGGTCCAACAACTTTGAGACAACAAAATTCTGTTGTATTTATTTTAACCAATGAAAATGCTTCATCACTACAGATATTAAGATATGTCACTATAAATACCAATCATTTCCTTGATTACTTCTTAAACAGATTCACATCATTTTCCTAATTATCATTCATTCTAGATATCAATTGTGTCACAGCTCTCACTAATAAATCACTATAAAAGCTTAGCATTTCATTGATTCCTTCTAGATATCAATTGTCTCACAGCTCTCACTAATCAATCACCATAAAAGCTTAGCATTTCATTGATTCCTTCTAGATATCAATAGTCTCACAGTTCTCACTAATCAATCACTATAAAAGCTTAGCATTTCATTGATTCCTTCTAGATATCAATTGTCTCACAGCTCTCACTAATCAATCACTATAAAAGCTTAGCATTTCATTGATTCCTTCTAGATATCAATTGTGTCACAGCTCTCACTAATCAATCACTATAAAAGCTTAGCATTTCATTGATTCCTTCTAGATATCAAGTCTCACAGTTCTCACCAATAAATCACTATAAAAGCTTAGCATTTCATTGATTCCTTCTAGATATCAATTGTCTCACAGCTCTCACTAATCAATCACTATAAAAGCTTAGCATTTCATTGATTCCTTCTAGATATCAATTTGTGTCACAGCTCTCACTAATCAATCACTATAAAAGCTTAGCATTTCATTGATTCCTTCTAGATATCAATTGTCTCAAACTCTCACCAATAAATCACTATAAAAGCTTAGCATTTCATTGATTCCTTCTAGATATCAATTGTCTCACAGCTCTCACTAATCAATCACTATAAAAGCTTAGCATTTCATTGATTCCTTCTAGATATCAATTGTGTCACAGCTCTCACTAATCAATCACTATAAAAGCTTAGCATTTCATTGATTCCTTCTAGATATCAGTAGTCTCAAACTCTCACCAATAAATCACTATAAAAGCTTAGCATTTCATTGATTCCTTCTAGATATCAATAGTCTCACAGTTCTCACTAATAAATCACTATAAAAGCTTAGCATTTCATTGATTCCTTCTAGATATCAATTGTCTCACAGCTCTCACTAATCAATCACTATAAAAGGTTAGCATTTCATTGATTCCTTCTAGATATCAATAGTCTCACAGCTCTCACTAATCAATCACTATAAAAGCTTAGCATTTCATCGATTATTTGGTAATGATATTAAACAATTCTTTTATTATTCATTCTAGATATCAATTGTCAGTAAAGTTCAGCAAGGGCATCGAAGTTGGTCAGCAGAACTTTGTGTGACATCATATATAAAAACATGAACCCCCTGCAAGTTTTTAACATCATCGACCAATGATATAATGCAAAGCAAACAGAGTGCATTAGAATGTGGAATTTAAGTACCGGTAGATATTTGTATTTTTGTTGGAAAAGATGCAAGCAGAATGAATTGTCAATGTAATAATATAATGAACCCTGGTGTATGTTTCTTTGTTTATCAATTACACAATATATTTCTATACACAGGTACCTATTCTTTATGCAGTTTCTTTGATCTTTGTATCACTGTATATATTATGTTATAAAATTGAATTAAGCCCCGTTTACATGATCAGAGTTTTCTTGTACAAGTTTTCTTGGTCAAAGTTTTTGACCCAAACTTTGATAAGACGTAATCAATGTTTAGATGTTACAAGCACATGGTTCCCACATTTTCTTGTACAAGTCGCTCAAAAAACTTTGATAATGTTTACAGGTGACTTCATCAAAGAAAACTTTGACCAAGATTTCTTTGACGGACTTTGACAAAGAAAACTTTGATGGTGTGAACAGGGCTTTATGATGGGATACAGCTTCATGTATGATGAGCTAAATCCATAATAAAGTATATACATGTATATAAACACCAGTAGAAATGCCTACTTACTGATCATGTGATAATTAAGGTGAGAAAACAGACAGGTAGGATTCAGTTACTTGGTAACTTCAGAGACTTCTCTGATATTAGTTCTTCAAGTATTTAGTTTGTGTTTTAGACATGTTTCCCGAACTGTTTCCACAACACACAAATTCAACAAACAGATTTTCAGTCTTTGAAATTAAATAGAATATACTAAATACACCAGGGTAAAAAAAACCAAAACAACTTCAGCTCAATCTAATACATACAAGAGACCACATCTTATTCAAATTCATCAACTGGGAAAAAAATTCTTGTACCTACTCCTGTTAAACCTAAAGATATTCAGCTTATAAAATCGTTTGAAACGGAAACTTACGCCCGTCTTTGGCTACTGCAGACATTCTTCTCTCCCTTAATGGTCCTCGCTGTTGGCCGTGATCGCGACTAGCTCTACGATCATGCCGATGTTCAAGCTTCAAATGACCATGATCTTCTTTAACCATTGTGCTATTGTTTTGTAAAGATATTTTATTGTGATAAGAAATATTTGACAAATGAATGGTTATACTTCCTACAAATGCTATAGGTACGATTTGATTGCCTTACAATAAACAGAGAAGCGTTATTGTGTATCGACATTCTGATATTTCAATATTCTTGTCATTCATCTTATATCAGATAGGAGCTGTTGTTAGTGTTCAGCCATCACATTATTAACTATTGATGCCCGAGACAAAACCAAAACTTTAAACTTAATGTTTGAGTTTGAACAAAGTCTGATTTAAAGTCATTGTTTAATCACACATTGTCATAGTTGAACCTATTTATCCCTACAGACAAATTTGGACTAGTATAATTCATTGATTAATAGAATATTCCATTGTTTTTCAGAGGTAGATCAGTTAAGAGATGTTGTTTTTTGCCAGACAATGCTAAACGGAGTCTCCCCCCAAAATTGTCCTTGTCAAAAGAATTTATTGAATCAAATTGATATTATTCATGATGGAGAAATAATCTACATTTCACATTTGGATTTATGTTCTATGTTTTTGTTCTCATATTATCTAGTTCAGATTTTTGGATATATACATGTATTTCCATTTACTTCCAAAAAATGGCTACAAAGCAGACTTAGCAGTGGATGAGAGCAGGACGGGAGTGAGACTGGACTACCATATATACAGATTTCATAAAATAACCTGGAGTAAGTGAAACATTTGGTATGAACGATTAAAAGGTTTTATTTATATCAAGAATAATCACAAACTTAACATTTAAATAAGAAAGATTGGATAAGGAGAAGAAATAGATTCTGTTTTACATAGATCCATTTGACGATGAAATCACAGTTATTTTCTATTTCTTATTTACCGTACTGGCACTGTGACAGTTCCCGGACGATAACAGTTCCCGGACGATCTATAATTACGGGTATAATTAACAGGATTTCGCTAGATATTTTCCTACAAGTCGTCTGCATATACACTCTTAAAGAGATGTACTGCAGCCAGAAATTTCAAAACAATTATTTTAATAGATTGTTACGTCAGTTTATCTGTGTTCCTCCCAACTTTCATTTTCACGCACTGGGGGGAAGTGATGTCATGACGACATGAGAAAAAATAAGATTATTAATGTTTTAAATCAAACAAAACATATGGATATAATCATATTGATATAAAATTGCTCACTCCTAATAATTAATACATAAATTTTGTCCAATTCACTCTTTGTTGAGCCTAAAAAAATTCATTAAACGTAACCGTCCGGGATCTTAGGAAAATGGCGCCACACTTCAATTGGGGAAACTCTTAAATGAGGTCTTTTAAATTTGTTTCCCAATTGTTTCTTTGTATAATTTAAAGGATCTTGAGGTAACCTTTTACTATGTAGAATTTCATATTTGTGTGCCATAAAATAAGGGAGATTTTAAGAGAAATTATAAAAAAATCATCCGGGAGCTGCTATAGTACCAGTATGTAAAATTTCATGAAAAGATTTCTTCATCAAAGCTGAAAGCTATGAGTTTTTTATTCTAGATAAATTATCAGCAATAATGAATTACCTTACATTTTTAAATAGTCACAAACCTATGACTTGTAGTTTTAATTACTTCAGAGTGTCTGTGCTTTCCTTCACAAATTTTTACTTGTGATATAGCCTTTTGGTTGAGACTACAAACGTTTAACTGACCATGATTAATATCTATAGATAAACAATTACTAAACATATATATCAATATAGATAAACAGAATTCTTTTTGTATCAAATTAATATCATATTAGGAATAAGCTGAACACATTCAACCCTACAGACCATAATAGACTAGCCGAATACAACTGAGAAGATGATACCATTATGTGACTAGGGGGTGAATGGTTGAGGACTATTTCTGGATTATTTTATACCTTTGGATTGAATTATGCTGATATTACTACATGTATAATAAAACATAAGGCTGATATTGTCATGTCCTATATTAACTTTGGCATTTCCTACATTAACTTTGCCACTGACTACAGTAACAAAGACATTTCCTATATTAACTTGACATTTCCTACATTAACTTTGCCATTGACTAAATTAACTTTGACATTTCCTACATTAACCTTGACATTTCCTACATTAAGCTTGACATTTTCTACACTAACCTTGGCATTTCCTACACTGACCTTGCCATATCCTACATTGACTTTGACATTTCCTACACTGACCTTTCCACTGACTACATAAACTTTGACAGTTCCTACATTTCCTTTGTCATTTTCTACATTAACCTTGACATTTCCTATACTAACCTTGACATTTTCTATATTAACCTTGACATTTCCTACATTGACCTTGCCATTTCCTACATTAACTCTGACATTTCCTACATTGACCTTGCTATATTCTACATTAACTATTTCCTACACTGACCTTGCCATTAACTACATCAACTTTGACATTTCCTACACTGACCTTGCCAATAACTACATCAACTTTGACATTTCCTACACTGACCTTGCCAATAACTACATTAACTTTGACATTTCCTACACTGACCTTGCTATATTCTACATTAACTATTTCCTACACTGACCTTGCCATTAACTACATCAACTTTGACATTTCCTACATTGTACATCAACCTTGACATTTCCTACATCGCCAAATCCTACTTTCACTTTGAACTATGTGGTAAACCTGCTGCAAAATGTAACATATCTACTTAACCGATTTAATTGTACAGATCAAATGACAACGGTTAAAAATGATAGAAAGAATATTCCATTGAAATATCTAGGGGAAAAGGTTGAAAAATAAACACATTTTTTAGATATTTAGAACACATTTTAGAAGCAAAATTTGTCTTTATAAGAACAGTAGAACTACATAACATCTTAAAGACTGAAATCAAATTAACTAGCTACAGATTGTTTTGGAGATTTTTATCTTTTGAACTTTGACCCATCACTATGATATAAAACAAATACAACAAATTAACTTCAATGACCATGTATTACATACACAAATTTCTACTTCTTTTTCTCTTCTTTCTTGAGTAGTATATTCCTATCTCTGACACTGTACTCCAGAAAAGATTATGTACATATATTCCGAATAAGATTAATTCCAATTTGTCTTCATTTAGATCTTACAATTGAATGTATCTACAATCAAGTTGTCTCGAAAGCAAATCTCAAAACCTGTGAAGGCTCCAAATGTTTATAACTGCTAACTGTACCACATTCGAGATCCAGAAATCACAACTTCTGTCTAAATCCAACCTAGGATATGCATTGAATTGCCTTCCACAATTAAATAATCCAGAATTTACAAGAGATCCTTTAAATTCCAAACTGTTTAATATTTTTACAGTGTCACACCATAAGGAATGCAGAAATTATAAGTTCTATCCAAAAAGATATCTCGTTCAGATCGTACTATCAATTTTGCCACAATCATGTAAATATAACTGCTTTTTTCCCCCTACATCTCATGTTCATTTATACATATATATAATGCTTCACTAATTCCTGCGCACACAGACACTGAAATATATTGTACGCTGTAAAATAATAAGCTTGTCGATAAAAAAAATTTATGTTAGTTTAATGTTACTTTTCTATAACTCAAAATTTAAGTCGATCGTCAAACATTTCGCTAAAACAGATCCTCAAACAGGTATTTAATTACGTCTAAAGGTGCACCTGGTTCTTCCTATATATTCCGAGGATTTAAAAAGCTATTTGAAGAGTCTTTCTTTGTCACTTTTTATTAGTGTTTCTGGCTTAGTGAAATTGATTCATGCAGTCCATGGAAATGAATTGAATTTTCTTCATCGTAAAATCGGATGAATGTTTAAGAAAGAAGATGTACAATTCTTATATCAATATCTCGTACACACAAAAAAATAATCTCCAAGCCACATTGATATGAAGCTAATGACAGTAAAACTACCAATAAACAGCTCGCATTTCCTTTACCTGCCGATATCCAATATGAACAACTTGACAACAGAATCGGAAAGAAACGACCATGACAGCACAGAAATTAAGATCCATATAGCGAATTTGTATCAACTAACTGAGTGTCCAGTTTATATCGGTCTAGACTTATATGACAAACTTAATAATAAAAACATAATCTCATATTATACACAGACAAAGTAGACTGACCAGAGTAAAACCGACTTTGTATATTCATATGAAGAATTGACTTTGACACTTACTCAGTTTTTTTAAATGCAGTTAATATGAGGAACTTATTCTAATCTACTTTCAAAATGCCATGGGTAAAAAATGATTTAAAGTTGAAATTGAAGTAAACTAATAGCTTTTATATGTATTGAAATAAAAATTATATAAAAGAATTTTTTCAAGAACATGTTTGGGCTTATTTATGGTTCTTAAACATTCTCTCTCTCTCTCTCTCTCTCTCTCTCTCTCTCCCTTTCTCTCTCTCTCTCTCTCCCTCTTATTATATATATATGTTTAATTCAGCATTGTGATATATATATACATACAATGTACACTGTAAAATCATTTATTTTCCTGGATTTATTTGAAACACTGAGAAATTCAACTCATAAAAGTTAAAAGTTTGAAATATATTGTTTATATTTTAGTAGCATTAAATAACAAAGTTATTTGGGATTTTGTCAATAGTTCGAAAGCATTCAGAATTCAATTCATTGAAGTCCCACTTACAAAGTTCTACATTTGAAAGACATAAATATGTGAGGTGGCCTGCATGCATGCTTACACACACACATGCTCAAAGACACACACACAAAGACACACATGCACACACACAGTCACACACACACACAAAGACAGACACACAGACACAGACACACACATGCTCAAAGACAGACATGCACACACACACACACAAAGACACACATGCACACACACACACAGACAGACACACACACACAGACACACACACATGCTCAAAGACAGACATGCACACACACACACACAGACACACACACACTCAAAGACAGACATGCACACACACACAGACACACATGCACACACACAGACATGCTCAAAGACAGACATGCACACACACAAAGACACATGCACACACACACACACAAAGACACACATGCACACACACACACACACACAAAGACACACATGCACACACACACAAAGACAAACATGCACACACTGACACACACAAAGACAGACATGCACACACAAAGACAGACACACAGACACAGAGACACATACACACATACAGACACATACACACAGAGACACACACACAGACACATACACACAGACACAGAGACACATACACAGAAACAGACACACAGACACATACACAGAAACAGACACACACACATAATTTAGAGATAAACAAATGGTTTCTATCACGTGATCTATCATGTACTTTAGATTATGTAATGGAATTTGTATATGTCATAAATCCAAATAATAAAATGAAAGATTAATCATTTCAAATTGATGACATGTCAAAATAACTGAGTAGAATTCTACTTTAAAATTTCTTTATCAGTACTAAGTGGACCTCAAAGTCATCTATTTTACTCACTGAAATTGAAGATTTTATCAACATATAAATTTTCTTTGATATGTAAATTATAAGTGAATATGAAATTATTAGAATGTTGATTTAACGATCAGGTTCTACTAGAAGCAAATACATAAAAATTAAATCTCATGGTTAGATCGCCTTTTCACCTTGCTTTATATTTCAAATAGTCATTGCTTTAATATAAATTACCATTCATCAAACAGTAATATGAATATAATGGGCTAAGAATTAGCTATTGACAACATGAAATGTACATTTCTCTATAGTGAGTGAGTATTGTTTGGTTTTGAGATTATCAGTTCCATCTGTGTGAAGTCTTTAATGGTAGCCTACATATGTATTGCAATACAAAATAATATAAAGCAACACCAGCTATACATTGTTCTGACTTGGTCTACATCGATATACATGAATAGGGCATGAATTCGTTAGTGTATTGTTCAACTTTCTGTCAAAAAAAAATAAAAAAAAAATGAAGTAAATGACGTATATGATACAGTCATAGTGTCAACTCTTAAACCATTAGCACAGTAATGTGTTGGCAGTGCCAAATACATTGACAACATCAACTCATAAGTTATTTACTCTTTCACCCATAAGTATGTTTTGAATTTGAATTTTGGTTGAAGGTTGTTTTACGCCATACTTAACACTTTTTTTAGTCAGGTGGCACCAAGTTTTTAGCGGTAGAGGAGAGATCTAGAACCTGGTTACAATGATTCCAGGAAGTGACCCGACCAACCAACCTAAAAAGCTACACCCTCCCTTAAAAAAATTCTATTGTAAATACAAGTTGTTGCTGTAATAAATAAAAGTTTTTGCTATAGTAAATGGACTCTGTGATGGCAATTCTTGTACCTTTACCTTTGAGAAATCGGCTGACACACAATTTTTTTTCATCAGTATTGCATACTTTTATTCTGACAAAAGTTTTGTTCAATTTGCATATTGTTCGATTCACATAAGATGGCGGGGCAGAGTAACCTTTTGATTAACATAACAATGATTCTACTGGCTTTTGTGTTATTACAAGCTGCATAGAGAAAACGTTATATTCCCCACTGAATACTCTAATTCATGGTGACAAGTTAGAACAATTACTCTAGCCAGTGTAATTTTTGTTATGTTATGCTTTATTACCTAAAATTTAAACTTCCCCAGGTTGAAAAAGGGATCACAAGACTCCCCCCCACCAGGTTATATGGATTTTATTATTCCGTATCAATATTTGAAAAATAAAAAGGAGGCCTAAATGTCATCAGTTTGTGTGTGATCACTGTAATATATTTAACATCTATTACTGAGTCTACATTTTATTTATGGAACATGACACTTTAAAAAAATATCATTAAGTGAATATTCTTTGCCGATATTTACGCAATCAGAAATTTATTCACAAAACTTTTCACACAGGTGGCGTGCATTCATTCCTATGGGTGGCACTGTATAGAGTCATTGTTGAATTCTTGAGAGCAAAGAAACCTACCAAAGAAGGGTGTTATTTCTTACTTACACAGGTATGTTACTGTACATAACTATTGTATACAAAAAAAAAAAAAAAAAAAATGAAAATATTTGTCAGGGATTTCCAACAATCATTTTGGAATGGGGCCTAGGCCATTTGAATTGGGAATTTTAGCAACAATTTATTGAAAATGTGAAACCTTAAAATACACAAAAAACTGTTTGAAAATTCAAGAATCTCTTTAAAATTCATTTTCATTTGACTTCAGTTTGGAAATTTCGACTGCAAATTAAGAAAAAATGCTTGTTTTTGCATTGGGAATGGGGAATTATTTCGACCCCTACAATTGGGTGGAATTTAAAAATTCATATCAATTACTGAAGGGGAAAATATATTATTGTACCAATATAGCATGCTGTTACATGATAAAGTGATTTTATATATATAATAGACCTTATTTCTTTAATTTCTACTTCATATTCTATGTTGACAGCTTGTGATGTTTAACTGGTAGAGCAAGTGGGAGGGGGGGAGGTCCCTGGTTCAATTTCCAGTACCGGATCATATCACAAACATACTGTAAAAATGGTAGTGACTGTTCCTTCACCAAGGGCTGGGTACAGGAATTTAAAGTCACTAGTCTTTGTGACAAGACCTAAAATAGAGGTCCCATCATATTCCTAGGTCACGACAGTTGTAGCACTTATGAGTGATGTCAGGCCATAGCACAGGTCAAAATTTGTGACACTTCACCTAAAGCCTCACCCCTCCACACACACACATCAAAAAATAGATAAACAAGAATAAAATGCACAAGCACACAAGCAAAATTTCACTGATTTGGCATTAACCATTCAATACTCAGAGCAAAAGTTAAAGGGAGATAACTCTTAAATCTACATAGTATAATTTTGTGTGAAACAGAGTTAGCTTGAAAGTTTTTTTTCAACCTATAAATGAACTTTAACTAAGGTGCAATACTATGCAGTTAATTTTATATTTTGTCAATTAATATGGAACAAAAATAGGTAAAACTGTAAATCAAATTTTATGACATTCAAATAAATATAACTGTACTTCGAGATATCAGAACACTTCAAAATTGAGTTTGATATTCACCAAACTGTGTACTTATTTCTATTTCAGTGTAACAAAATTTAACATTGTCAAATCAACTCAGAATGCACATGCCAATTTTTTTTCTTACACAATGTGTAATAAAAAATAAAAAGGACTAATAAGTTGGTAAAAGAAAATTCATTTAAAACTGAGACATAAACTAATTAATTGGTATGACCTACTTGCACTTCGTCTTCTAAATTCCGTACCACCACCAACAGATGATGCTAACGAGCCTTTTCTATCCATCACTCCAGTAGAAGTGTTGTTTCGTCTCAAAGCACTAGGTGGAGCCGAGTTAAGTTTTGGTGGTTCTTTTGACACGGAAACAGAGGTGGAGACCACCTGAACAGAAAGACGTCTTTTTGCGTATGACGTATTCATATTCTATCGTATTTTTATTTTGAACTTCCTTCAATTTTAATTTTTTCAGTCTTAAATATTTGCTGTCAAAAATTGATGTAGAATAAATCCCAGAAAAGTCAATTACAAATAATTATAAATGCAATCATTTTGATGTCATCATAAATATCTGTTCCACTTGTATTACAGAAAAGTCACAGTTTTAGAGTCACAGAATTAACAAACATTCAGATGACTCTGTTTATGATCAAGGTCCACAACGGTAACATCATATTTTCATTTTCATAATCCAGAATTTCTCCAACAGTAGATCAATTTGCCATAGAAACAACTACTACGAGTAAGCCTCCTTAAAACACACATAAATTTTTCCAGTGTTTTTACTAAAATTCCACTTAAATCTGGCAAAGCAGATCATGAAAATGAAGTATATTTGCTCAAATAATCATGTTCTGTGTTCTAGTCGAACTGTCTACAAATATTTGTGTTTGTATACTCGTGACTGTTCCTCCTATTATTGTGGAACTCGTCAAAGGTCTCGGAGATATACAAACATGGATAGACGCATTATTTAGATCACAAACATTTACCCGCACTTGACTCAGGAGATGATCTTGTTTGTAATGTTTGCTGAACAGTTTTAAACACAAGAACATGGATACACAAATCACGGACCGATTCAAACTACATTAACCTATTCACCCGTAAAGACACATTTGGACTGGTCTAAGTCAGTGATTAACAGAATAGTTTTTGTTTTCTACGAGATAACGAGTTAACACTGAAAACGGTTCAGTGAACTATAGCAGGCTGATGTGGAAATTAATTGAAATCAGGAAATGTCGCAGGTTATAATAAAAAATTCTGAATCATTGCTCTAAGCTTTTTTTCAATTTCTCATTTCCCCCTCTAAATCAAATTTATTAATTTTTTCATTATTATTTTTTTTTTTTACTTGCAGTGAAATTGAATATAATCTTTTTTTTTTAGAAATTTACTTAAGCCATAAGTTGTTAATAAATAAATTAAGATTTCAATGAATAAATATTCAAGATTACCACAAAATATGCAAAAGAATTATCAACCTGCTCAATTTTTTTATCATAGAAATAATCCTTACTGATTTTTTGTATCTTAACTTCTTGTTGAATACAAAAATTCCGTCACATTGAAATCTATAAAAAAAATCTATAGAAAATTGAAAGATCTTAGTCTTCTATTATCACTACATGTAAATCAGCAATCTTTATACTGTTAAATCAAATTCTATTTCAATTTAAAAAATAACATATTCAATGACTGATCCAATGACCGATTTAGAAAAATAAACCGATTTTCACTCTCTGTCGGTGAACACAACAGCGTAAGGTTTACTAAGAGAAATTTACAGTTAATTATAATGGTGTGCTCAGATTGTCAATGTTGACATGTTTACACATATATCAACTCAATTACCTCCCTTTGTAAGGTGTTATCTCCCCTTTTCAGGTAGATCTCAATATTCCATTAAGAGCTATTTCAATGTACATGTGTAGTTCCATTAGATTTTTACAAACAACATATACAGATATATAACTCAAGTTTGCTAAGTACTTTCCTATCCTTTATGATAACATTTATACCACTGTCCACAGCTAATTCTCAGTAATCCAAACTTGTTACACACAAAATTATCTATTGTTAACAACCTAGACACACATTTGGACTGGTCTAAGTCACTGATTTACAGAAGAGTCCAAAGTTTTTCAAGGGTTGGTGAGTCAATCATCTCTCCATAACAGTATTTGTATGTCTCTAGTGATACGTTCATTTTCAGCAGTTCCACTGATCAACAAATCAATTTCATTGTTAAATTTTGTTTTTCAAACTTTAAATTTTCTACAAATGATCGTTCTTATACACAGTTTGTACAGAACTCAAAATTGGATAGATTCTGTGTATGTTCATTAGCTCTTTATACACGTCCGACAAACGCACAGAAACAGACAATGAAATATACATCGACAGCCTTTATTGGTCGAGGGAGAATTCTGGTTACAATGTTACATTCTATTGTGAACATGGAGAGTTTATTTGTACAATGATTTCCCCCTTACTGTTCCATACAAATTGACTTTCAACTCTGGCCATGTTTATTTGAAATTTTTGAGTACAGGTGTAATATCCTGTTTACAAGAAAAAAAAACCCCCAAACAAACAGAAATTGATCAGTGACGAAATCACATTTGTATCATATTTGTGTCTCAAATACATTGGGAACTCTGTCAATAGGTAAATTAATGAAAGTGTGTAAATTGAATAATTGAATTTTTCAAGTCTTTTCTTATCTAAGCAGAATATAATTTTAATTAATGAAAATACAGAGTGAAGATATATATCCCCATCTTTACTAAATGGACAAATTCACAGGTAAAGAAATACCTGCCATAACCTGGGTAGTCCTACCTTTAACAGGTAACATACTTTACTTTCATCTTTTTTGTTTACACATAATCATTTGAGATTGAGCATTTAATAAAAAATGTTTACTTTCTTGATAAAGGTAGGTGTGGTATTAAATCAATCATAATTTGTATATAATGGTAGTTGACAGGGTGGCTATATAGACTGTCATCTACATCAATGGTGATGGCTTACCACATGAACACAGAATGGTGAATACAATCTATGATTGACGTAAATACCAGTTGCTTTGAAAGCTAACATTTTATAGTCTGGTAAGGTAAATTTTTGACATTTTAATTTTTCATATATTATCAAATATTTCAACAATTCTCAGTAATGTTATTTAAGGTTATAAATTTATTTTATTTCATATCTTTAAAAGGACACCAATTATATGGCACAGACAAATATATATTTAAAAAAATAATATTCCATATGCAAGGGAGATAATTCAAATGAACAAAAATATTTCATTGAATCCAGTACTGCTGTGATATGGACAAAGAGTTTAATGGTGTCAATTGTGAGGTCTGTTGTTTATACTTCATATCTTGTTAAAAATACACTTATATCTGTGCAACCTTTACTTTTACATTTGATACCAATTTTTTATTTTGGAAATATGTATCTTCCTCTTTATATAAATATATATATATATATACACATACTCTTGCTTTTACTAAAAATGCAAAGTCACAAAATTGTCACAACTAGGAAAATTGATTTCTATTTATTGCATTTTTTTCCTGCTTTAACAACTGTGTGGGAACTGTGTTAATATTGCAGAGAAACTAAACAACTAAACACTGCTACCATGAAATACAGACCTAAATAATACGGGAGCGATTGTTTGGAAATATTGACAATTTATCAAAGGGAAGCAACTGCACTTTCATCATAAAAATAAACGATATTTATGGTAAATCCAAGTGAATCAATACATATTATCTTAATCCTTACCAAGAGCCTGACCAAGAAGTAACTTGTTTTTTATTTCTCCAAGTTTTCCCAGCACATGTTTTTTGCTGTCGGCATCATCCCCCGTGGCATTAGAACCACTCACCGTCTTTGATGATAACCTTCTCAGCGCAATTTTCCCAATAGACATGATACTGATTTCCCCGTACTTCCTTTTCTACTTCCTTCAAAGTGAAAATTAATTGTTAATGTGTTTCTTCCAAATTAAACATATTTTCTTATTCTTTTTTTTTTTCAACTTAAAGGTCATTGTGACCAACAGTTGTTTAAGTGTTGTATAGATTGCAAATTATAACATTTCCAAATTGTTAAGAGATTGTAAAGCCATGCTGAAAGGAAACTAAAGGTCTTGGAACAGAGGGATTATAATTAACAACTGACATTTTCAAACAAAACAGATTTTTTCCCCCAACTTAATACCTTGATAAAGCCAATAAAATAATATAACTGAAAAATGTTCCTGTTTAGACTGTTTGGTCAGTAAGAATGGTTGCTTTGCAATCGAGTGGTTTTAGTTCGATTCCCCATATTGGCCATAAACGGTCAAAGGTAAGATGTCTTTAACAAAAGAATTAACAGTTCCAGAGTTCCTTGTTATGCATCTGACTTGAGAGGCAAAAGTCACAGACATTTACTATAGGGAGTAAGATTTTAAAATTTTGATGCTCTATGTCATTGCAGGCATAAGAGAGCCATGTGGCTCTGTGGTAGAGTGCTTGATTTGCAACCGGAGGGTCGCGGGTTTGAGCCTCGGAGAAGGAAGATCGCTTTTCCTGTCCTTCGGATGAGATAGTAAAAACCGAGGTCACGTGTCACAGTAGGTGTCAGCACATTAAAGAACCCTCACTGCTCAATGGCCATAAGTGTCAAGCATAAGCCAAAATTTGAAGCTCTTCATCTGCATTTGGTGACGTCTCCATATGAGTGAAAGATTCTTGAGTAGGATGTTTAACAACAACACAATACAATGCAGGCATAATGTGAGCACTCACTGAATTGACAAGTGTCCAAAACATAGGTCAAAATTTGTGACACTGCTTTTACTGAACCTTGAACTTTGCATATATGCAAACAACAAGTGACCTTGGCCTTGTTCAGAGACTTGATAAACATATTCATGAACAGAGTACATGCCTGCTAATTTGACACAAGACACACTGGCTTCTATAATCTCTAGAGGTCACAAGGTCACACATCCTCTTATTTGCTGTAATGCAAACTTTAAGATCAATCATTTGCTGCCTCATTTACGACATGTACAGTAAATTAAGTTAATACAGTAAAACCTGCTTTAGAGACCACCTGTGTATAAAGACCACTTGGTCATAAATACCATTTTTTTGGTGTACAAATAAACCTCTATATAAAGACCACCTCTCTATAAAGTCTGGCTTTCTTGTGTCCCAAAGGAGGTCATTATATACAAGTTTCACTGTATTATGAAACCTTTTTGAATACAGTGGAACCTGTCTTGAGAGATCATCCTATCTGCCACTGAAATGTGGTCTCTCAAGACAGGTGGTCTCTCAAAAGAGGTTTTATTTAAAGGATGTGGTAGCCCATTGGTTTTCAGAATGAATTCTCAAAGGACAGGTGGTCTTTCATGAGAGTGGTCTTTCAAGACAAATTCCACTGTACATGAAATAACTACAATTTATGCAAATTTAAGCCAGCTTAATATTATAAACATCATCTGCAGCTTAAGAAGACAGTTCTTAATTGGTCATATAATGCCAGTTCCATGCAAATTTATGAATCAAATTCCTAAAATGAAACTTCTTATAAAATCAAGACTGGGTACAAAACTAGACCATCAGAATTAAGTAAAAAGTAAATATCTGATCATAATTCCTTTTTCTAATTCCAGTCTAAAAGTACATTAAACACCTGGTTACCATAGGAACGGAGGACAATATGCATTTCCTTACCTTTCAATATCCAAAGAAAACACACTTCCTGAGTTGGTGAATGCCAAAAGAACTTGTGTACATTTGTAAATATCAACCATTTACCAAATTTTGAAAGTTCTATTTGTTGACTAGCTCAGGGTCAATGTCTTTCAACCAAAAAATTCTTTCTTCACACATATACAAATTTCACGGAAATGACATCACAAGGAAATTAAAACAGAAGCACAAGATTGGCCATTAAATTTCAGAAAGCACTTTTCTTGTTTCCATTGGTAAAGTGGCCATTCATATAAAAACACTGGATAACCATAGGGCCAAATTGTTACTTGAATAATTTCTGGTTCTATCAACTCAATTGAAAATAAACATTTTTTTTTTTCCCCAATCGAAATACAAACATATCAAGACTGGACAAAACGACCTTGCTATGATCATAGAGTCTCGAACAGTGGCCTAAACAAATATTTTGGTCAATTCTTGACAATATCATTCCATTTAATTTTTTGTTCGGAATCAATATTTTCATATAGGGCATTGAAGTTGTAAGTTTATATGTTTACCCCCAAGGGAAAAACAAATTCAAGAGGTTTTCATTCAAATAAAGTTGTGGCCAAAATATTGATTTGCTATGACTAATGGGAAATAATACATTTGTTTTCTGGGTCTTAATGGTAATTAATTTCTAATTTTAGATCTATCATTAATAATGAATAATTAGATTATGATAGAAAATGAGTAATTATTTAACTCCATTCAATTGAGGAGCAGAAAATTACAAATTTATCGCCCAATACTCTGTGAGTGTGTGTGTGTGTGTGTGTGTTTGTGAGAGAGAGAGAGAGAGAGAGAGAGAGAGAGAGAGAGAGAGAGAGAGAGAGAGAAGTAAAACTTCCTAATAATGTTAAGATATGTTTTTATTACTTTTTTTCCAGATTCATTCCTTATCAAATTATTTTGATGGTTTGTGTAAATATATTTCCCATCAATTGATATCTGTCTTGACATACCATTGAAAGTAGTCCCATCAAAAGTAGTCCCATCAAATCAATCAAAAGTAGTCCCGTCAAATCAATCAATACATTGCATTTGTAGCTATGACGGCCATTATTTGCAGTTGACATAAAAATCACCATAATGCGATATTGTTTACTTCATAAACAATCAAAACTGAGTGATATAAATACTGGTTAGCAGTAATTTAATGGCTTTCAAGTACCATTGCTTTTTCCTTAAGACTTGCTGTGTAAAAAACTAATTGAAACTTTCATCCATAACAATATTGATACTTCTATAAGCTAAACACTTCAAGACACCCAAAATAAAAATAAAAAATCTCGACTTTTGATCTACAGAATTTTCATTTAACTCAATCATCCCTAAAGACATATTTGGACTGGTCTAAGTTACTGATTTACAGAAGAATCCATTGTTTTTCAGGGGTAAATGAGTTCAAGATATTGTGTTCTAGACAGCATAGTGTTGTCAGTTTCAGATTTTTGTATGTCAGTTATACCTATATCACAGAGGGCGGGGAATTTCTGTGATACATGTACATGTTGGTCGTTTTTTCAAGTAGTAAGACTTACAACAAATATTGACCTATATGAGGTGTGTGTTATGTGTTGTTAAGTCTTATACACACATTCATAATGGTCAATTACCTATATACGATTTAAATATATGCTGGTCATTACTAATGTAGTGGTCAAGATGTTCACTTTCTCCTGTGAAAAATTCTTAGCAAAGAATATTGTACACGAAGGAAATGGTGACATTTCCATGGCAACACATTCCTATCATAAAGTGAAACCTTGTCTACAGAGAGAGGTATAAGTTGAATTAGTTTGTAAAACCATTGCTATATCTATAAGGATAAAATGATTAACAAATTCTCATATTTACCAGACAAATCTAACCGAACTCTGACTTACATTCTGTTATTTATTTCTATTTTAGTATCTACAGGATATACACTATTACATGTATACAGTCCAAGTTGAACAGTAGCATGGACAGAAGGAACTTCTATGTCTGGTGAATTTACATGAAAGGTAAGTCTCTTTTTTTCTGTTACTTTAGGTATCTATTGTATAAATGAGTCTGTTAAATTAGGATATTTCCATCCTAATCTTGGTAAATTCTGAAAAAAGGATAAAGTCCAACAAAATACTGTAAAACAAGATACCTTTAGATGAAATACATGTTCTCATTTTTGATATTAATAAAACTGATTATTGTACAAGCATCAATCAAACCAGTACAATGAATATGTTTTATAGCTGTCATCAAGATTAACTTGGAGAATTAGTGTTTGGAAGTGATTGATAATTTTGATGTGCTAGATTTGTCTCCCCTTTGATACTTGTCTCCTTAAAAACCTTATATATCTGTACATGGGACATACCTATCTATCATAAATTATAATAATTATAGTACCTTACCAGCAAGGATTTTTCTAGGCTGATTTTGGGTCCGATTATAGGACCCATTCCCGATGCAAAAATGGCTTGTATTCTGCCAAAATTATGCAAAAATTCCCAATTTTGAAATTCAAAATAAAAAATTAAGTATTTTCAAACAAATGTCTTAAATTAAGTGTTTCTACTTTAGTAAAAATGTTGTGTTTTTTCCCCAATTTTCCGGACCCTGGACCCAGAATTTTGGAGGTAGGAAAATCCCTGACCAGGCATCATATTTTAACCATTTATACAATGGATACATTAATGTACACAGAGCTTCTTTTCTGACCATGTAGTAATACACATATCTAAGTTAGTGTATGGTGATTTTGTACATACAGTGAAACTGGTATATTAAGACCCTCATAGGGACACAAACAAAACCAGTCTTTATAGGAAGGTGGTTTTTACATAGAGGTTGATTTGTACACAAATGGTACGATAGGGTCAGCAAAAAAAACCCCCCCAAAAAAAACGGTCTTTATGACCAAGTGGCCTTTATACACAGGTGTTCGCTAAAGCAGGTTTTACTGAATTTCGATTTGATTGGAGAATGAGAAAGGATGACTGTAAAATATTTTATTTCCAAGTTCATTTCTGGAAATGAAAATTTTGTTCTGAACAGATGTTGTTTGGAGATTTAAATTATTCTAACTGTAAAATGAACTGGAACCCACAATTGTGATTGTTAATCCTGCCTTGTGACAGTTTAAGCCATTTTAAGTTTTAAAAGATTATAATCAAGGGCTGCTTCAGGTATGGGTGCAGCAGGCAGGTACCTCCTAAATTATGCAATACATGTATAAAACCTTTAATTTTTCTATAAGATGTGTAAAATTGAGAACAAATTACCAAAATTGTTGGTGACTCAATACACATCGTAAAGATATTTTAGGGTTTATATATATGCTCCCTCTGACTCGAAATCCATGATCTGCCCCAGATATTGATATTTACGCTAATTAAAGTTATATATACAATGGTAGTTATCTGGAGAGTTTGCCAACATGAAAGTTAAAGTAGATCACAAAAACTGCACATTTATATAACCCTTTCAGTGAAGACCTGCTTAATCAGTAACCACTTGTCTTGATGTCATAATGGTTGACAGGGTGGTCCCTCAAAGCTGGATCCATTGTATTACTGTAGGGTTAAGTGAATGCATAAATGACCACCACTCCCCAACCCCCCCCCCCCTCTCCAATAAAATGAGAGAAATATCTTCAACACTAAAAGCATCTTGACGTGTGTTTTACCCACTTAAAACTTTTATGACAGTAGACTTGTTATATGAAAATTCACTCAAGATTTCCCCATAAACTAGGTCATATTTAAATAACAGATTTATGATAAATTATAACATAATCATTCCCTCCCATAAAATTCTTTTTGATAAATGTAACGGTGCCTATAAACTGAGTTTCAATGTGTAAAGAGAGTTTGATGACTCAGGAATTTACATCCAAAACAAACGGTCCAAAATTTATTTTTAAAAATACAGTGAAACCTCAAGATAGGTGGTCTCTTAAAAAAGGTTTAATTTAAAGGTTTGTTTAACTGCATGGTTTTTGGAATGTGGTCTCTCAAGACAGGTGGTCTTTTATGACAGTGGTCTCTCAATACAGGTGGACTTTTGCTAGAGCGGTCTCCCCAGACAGGTGGTCTTTCACAAGAGTGGTCTCTTAAGACAGGTGGTTTTTCACGAGAGTGGTCTCTCAAGACAGATTCCATGGTATGATATTGTATTCCATCCATGTCATAAAACGGTTTACCATACTTGGACATCACATAAGTCAAGTCTTATAATAAACTAGAATATATCTAAAAAAAAAAGTATATACTTTATTTAAATAAAAGAAATTTATGAACACGTTCCCGGAACTTATATCAATGTATCTTTTTGGCTCTGATATTGGCATAAGGCATGCTATTGCTAACTTTGGAAGGAAACTGTAGAACCTGGTATAATCACCCACGTGTCCAAGCTGGCAACCCTATCTCCATCCCCTGCCATGCCATCCCATACACTCCACTGTTCACTCTTGTGATCGAACTCAAGTCACACTGGTGACAAGCGAGCATCCTAACCACTGTGCTGAAACTGGACACGTCATCTTTTGTACACAGTGGAACCTGTCTTGAGAGACCACTCTCACAAGAGACCACCTGTCCTCCGAGACCACACTTTGAAAACCACATGGTTAAATAAATCTTTGAATAAAACCTCTTTTGAGAGACCATCTGTCTTGTAAGACCACATTTCAGTGGCAGATGGGGTGGTCTCTTAAGACTGGTTCCACTGTAACAGATTTCCAACCAATAATAACACAAACCAACATTCCTGTGTATACTTGCTTAACCAGATATCAAACACCATATTTACTTGTCATTGCAGTAAACAAAACACACTACCTTATGTTTCCATGACAACCAGCACATTTTACATACAAAGTAATCAATCTTCTCATGGTAAATGGTTTATGCAATCAATCAGTAATGTGTAAAAATCAACAATGAACAAAAGTTAGTGTTGGTGAAAGTGATAATTTTATTACCATTCTACCTTCTAATGTTTACTCTGTCAAAAATTTTACAAATAAACTCTATTTCTAGATGTTGTGATATGAGCATCAAAGAGAATTGAAATAATACTAAAAAAAAAAAAGTCAAAAAGCTAACACTTTAAAACTAGAATCTGATCCTCTTAAATATTTCAACATAAGTACCATTGACAAACTGCCATAGATTCTTTATCAATCTTATTTTGTAGGAGATAGTTAATGTTTCTCTTTGTGTAGATTTATTTTTGTACAAATGTTGCGAAACAGTACCCAATTACTGTATACGTACATTGTTGAGAAGTATTATTTTGTTTTGCCGCTTTTCGCGATGTGTCCTCAGGTCCTTTAAATGAATAAATAAAATGTATTTCATCAAGACTACTGTACAACCACTGTATGTAACAAAGTTTTTACGCCATCATATGTACGGTGGCCCTCGACCAAAGACCACCTCGCTAACCCCGCATGGTAGGGCACCGCCTGTTTAAGTCCATAAATATTCATTTCTTGAAAATGTGTTACCGTAATAAAGTTCATTAAAAACAGGACCTCACTTAAGAGATCACATCGCTAATCTGACAAATTTGAGTCGGTCAGTTAGGTGAACTTAATAGCGTGGTTTCACTGTATATCATTTAAATGCCATCATATTACTATCACTGATATTGATATCTGTATATTAATCTTCACTGTATTAGTCATGCATTGAATACATTCATTTTTCTTATTACGAACTATTAATTGTACTTATTTCGATATTTAAGACAAATAGATTATAAATTTAGCGTAGCACTTACGCAGCACTAATTAATCATTGTGCCAAATACTTCATGAACTATATTTGAGCTGAAATATAAATACCCTAAAATAAATACATGAACAGATACAGTATCATTCTATCAGTACAACATCTAACTATATCTAAGTGAAAGATACTGTAACTTAATGACCCCTATAGCCACATTTGAACTCACCCGTTTCAAAGAATGGTAAAGTCCATTGTTAGAATTAGGGGTGTATGAATTAGAATCCAAATTTTACATGTAATATTGACTTATTCTCTCCTAAATTATGACAGTAGACTGTACTATCTCTTAATCTGGGCGGGTCTAAATGTGACCACAGGGGTTGATGAGGTAAATATATGAAGGTAATCCTAGAATTGAATTTTGGCACCACTGAATACACTCAGTCACTGTTGTCTGGGTGACACACTGTGACACACAATCTTCCTCATAACGACATAACTTTTGAAAATATTGACAATTAAACATGTTAATAGAACTGGTCTTCACACTATTATGGGTGTTACATGTCAACATATAGCAAGCTCCAATACTGGATAATCACCATGGCAACAATATAATTAAAACAGTGTTGTAATAAGAAATACACCTCATGGACCCTGAATCCAATTTTCAATACATATACATGTAACCTAATTAAAACATAGGAAATGACAATAACATTGCTTTAAGCAAAGAGAGAGGTTTACATAGGAGAATTGATCATTTCCATACACACAGCACAGACAGTGAACCAAATCTACAGCCATGAGGAAAAACCAACATTTTAGAAATTAGATCTAGAGAATAAAATTATGTAAAAAAAAATTATTCAAATCAAAAAAAAAAAAATGCCGTCATATATTCTACATTACATGGAATCAGACTAAACGAGAAGATACTCAAACATACCTCAGCAGCTAATTGACCCCTTTTAGGACAGGGTCCTTTATCCTTTCAATTGTGAATTTTACATTTCAATGAGCTAAATTTGGTAAAATAAAAATAAACTAAGGTACTAATGAATAAAAATAAAGATGGAAACTTGTGATTCATTTAACTTTTTTTTTATTAAACCCACAACATGGAGATCATCTAAAGACAAAGGGGTTTTAATTGAGCAGTATTTTAAAGTTGTAAATTTGTAATAAACTCGTAAAACATTGGCCTTATACACAATCCATTCACCGATTCAGACACTGATCACTATACATGTACTTAATGGCTCTGACCCGACATACTATTCTGAACTAAATTGGTCTGCAAACATGTGACAATGAAACCGGTGCAACATACTAATATATCCCTTATAATATTGACCTGTAACAATATCCCTTGTAATATTGACCTGTATCACTGTCATGGCATTGGCCTGTCACATGGCTTTGACCTGCCTCACTATCTCTGAGAGAGAGAGAGAGAGAGAGAGAGAGAGAGAGAGAGAGAGAGAGAGAGAGAGAGAGAGAGAGAGAGAGAGAGAGAGAGAGAGAGATTTCAAACCCCTAAAACTAAGCCAACCCATGCATTTTTTACTGAGATGTCTAAATATCATGCATACGTGTACATTATATACTTACTAAATGTAGAAATAATTTGAAGTGTATGAACAGATTTTCTGAGTCTCATCAGAACTTGGCTACCATCTGACTTTGTCTGAAATTTCATACTATTTTGTCGACTCAGCTTTCCACCACTTTGTGACTTTTTTCCTGCACCATTTGTGGGCGGACCTTTTGAATTTGTTTGCTCAGAATTTTTGTTCTCTGGACAAACAAATTCCTTGTTATTTTTCCGAGATGCTTTCAGAGTTTGAGCTGTCTCTGGAGTTTTCTGGGAATTTTCATCCCCTGCCTGACATTTTGTCCTCATTTCCATTTCATCATTGATGTCCAGATTAATAGACACATTTTTGGAATTAGTTTCCATTTCTTACAATCTGAATATCAACCAACACTTGTGTATTCCAGAAACTATGTATAAAACCGAGATCTGACAAATATACTGGACACCTAAAAAAAAAAAACCTCACCAAGATCTAGTCCTATACAACACTCCCAAAGTGAAATAAGATTAAATGTAGCTCATCAAATTCATAAAGAATTATGTAACATTTTTCGTTAGAAAACTCAATAATTGTTAAAACACAATGACAACTGCCAGAGTCTTTGATAACCATGTGACCTATCATCGACGTCGTCAATTTCCTTTTCATATGCATGTAAACTATAATTCCTACTTGTAATTGTTTTAAGTAGATCTTTCAGCTTCTCCAACATCCTAACACAATTCTTTTTTATCCCAAATGACAAGATTTCAAAAGAACGGAAACGACATGGAAATATCAAAGCCTGGTCTCCAGAGATTCCGTTAATGCTTTGGCTGTTTCCACTGTCTATTGTAAGAGATAAGCCGTGTATAAAACATTCGACATAAATATGTCATATTGCAAACAATGAAATGCTAGAGGTATCTGACAACGAGTCAACATGGAGATAATTAATGTTCTCTATTTAATATTCCGTTAGCAAACATTTTTATTCAGTATTTTCAGTCACAGATTGAAGACTTCACCTATTGCGTATTCCTATTATCACCATAACAATTATTCACTGAATACTCTTGTACGTATTAAGATGAATTGCAAAATAACATTTACAATAATGATCATTACATTGGTCAAATAATTGGTCAAACTAGTGGTCAAATGATCAGAATTGCAGTGGTCAAATGATCAGTACCACAGTGGCCAAATGACTGGTCATCACAGTGGCAAAATGATCGGTCATCACAGTGATTAAATCATCCAGAAAACAGATGTCAATATATAAGTTTGTCAACTGATACAGTTGTGGTAATACTAAAACAGATCAGTCATCAGTTGTAGTTAAACATCTATATAAGTAACTGTAGTCATCCCTTGCACTCCTTAACAAACACTACCTCAGTGAGCTTGGTGTCTTTGAGAGTTCTGTTAAGCCCTACAGTAGCCTAAGTGTGCTCGGAATACACACAGTACTGCAACTCAATTCAAAACTGACCACAAAACGATAATCATATCCTATATATACGTCAGGTAGGTAGCCTCATACCGGTACATCAGGTAGGCATAGTTGATAACATTTCATAAAACTGATCAGCTGTGATTTATGTTCTCTTTTATAACACTTATCTTTCCCCTTGTCTTATAATTATATTTTTAAATGTAATTCTAGATCCTTGTTTTACATATCATGATGGCCTGTGTTTCGCTTTTAAGTTGCACAATTGTACACTTGTACAGAAACCTAGGACAATACGTATCTGTCACGTAGTCGAGGACAATACGCATCTGTCACGTATCCTATGGGAGCCAAATGTCCTCCTACACAATGACAAATCTTAGGTGAGATACTTGACTGGCAAACTTAAAACACCAAATCCTATTTATAGCTTTATGATGCCGTGATCTGACACAAAAACTCTATGACTATGTCTTTCTGTCTTGTGTGCTCCTACTGAATTCCTAGAATTAGTTTGCCGTCCTATGTGCTGAAGCACAAATCCTATATCTTGTTTTGTGCTTCTACACAATAATTTACAAAAGAAAACTTGTGAAACTTCTACACATACCCACAATGTAGCTCACTGATGTGTATGCTTATACAGATATCCTCCATAAAAACTTTCTACATGCTTAAGATATAAATCATATATGTAATGTGCTGTTCTGTATGTCTAAATGTATCTCTCTGTCTTTTGTGCTCATACAAGAAAAGTAACTTGATCCCATATACACAAAGTCCCGAGTATATATATATCCCACTGTTCTGCAAAATGAAACACTGCAAGTCCTGTATAAAGCTTTTTATCTTTTGTAGTAAATCTCATATCCCATACATGTGCTTAAACACCAAATTTTACATGTTGCTTACTGGTCTGTGTGTTCATACACAAACTGAAGAAGCTCACTGTCCTATGTGCTTTCACATAGATCCTATAGTGGCTAGTTGCACTGTGTTCATACTCATAATCCAACAACAACTTTTTATCTTGTGTGATTTTAAATAAATCCTAAACTAGGCTACAGTGATCTGAAATATTGTGTTCAGACATAAAATCCTATAGCATCACATTATCCTGTGTGCTTATACACAAAATCCTACAATAGCCTATTAACCTGTATGCTCTTAAATGAATTCTACAGTGGCCTGAAATCTTGTGCTCAGACATATAATCCTACAGGAGAACATTATCCTATGTGCTATTATATAAATCCTACAATAGTTTACAGTCGTGTGCTCAGACACATAATCATACAGTAGCACACTATCCCATGTGCTCTTATATACATGTAAATGCTACAATAGTATAAAATCCTGTGCTCATATAAAAAATCCAATCAGCATCTAAATCTTACAGCTACAGAGCAGGAGAGAGCTGTAATGTGCTCATTAACACAAATAAGAACCTGCCTCACCTCACGTGCTCACTATCAGTCAAACTACAGTCAGTAATAATAAACTGTAAACTCAAACTTGGGCCTCATATTTAATTTCACACCATTGATTGGCTTGTAGACTTTACAATCATCCTCAGTACTTATATCCCATAAACAACATTGTTATCACCTTCCCATTATGCTTCGATCACATACTCCAGATATATCGGCCTATATCACCAACAGATTCTCACCAAACTTGGACAATCACTTTTACGGTCAGTGTGTAGCATGTTGTACCAAGCCAAAATGAAGGAATTTGATCTAACCAATTCTGCCTGATTTATAATCCTTTGCCATATTAAATCAACATTTATGCATTATTTATGGCAGGTAATCTATTTCAATTACACATTGATTACAGGATATTAAGATGTGTGAAATTGACGAGTGTCCATATCTACATGTTGCTACTATCTCTGTCAGGTTGTCCTTAGTATACACAGTGAAATCTGACATCTAGTGGTTATCACATGTGGATGTTTGCTGTTTACAAGATCCCCATTACTGCAGACAATGAAATCATAAATAATGTCCTATCTATGAAAATCAGTTGAATTTCTTTTATGTTAAAAGTGAAATTCCAACAAATCTAAGAATATTTTGGAAGTTTATTGTTATCAGATCTGGATGGTACTTTTGGAGTTTTTATTAACTTTATTATCATTTTTAATCCCATATATACAAACATCCTGTGTCATGTGTATAGAGACATACAATGTAATTCACAGGTATAAACTTGACTATAGAGAAAGCTAATTAATGGAGATCCAAATACAATATATATATACATACAGCTGTACACAACAGGTAGAACACAGCTAGGGATCTGAGAGAGACTGGTGTCTGCATTCAGCATGTCCCTTTTTTCTGAAGAAACTGATGCTTTTTCTTACGTATGTAAATTTCATTTAATTTTTAAACAACGAGATCTACAAGAACAACAAATGATATTTGAACAAACAATATACATTGTATGTAACATATAGATTACTGCTATTAATCTGAGTTTTGAACACTACAGCTTATGAGCTATCAATTGGAGAGGGAGGTGTCTATATGCCTCTGTTATGAAAAATCAGGTACCAGTACTTTTTTTTTTAAAGAGATACATAAATTTTGTTTTTCATCCCACACATCATTAACACATACATAATTAGCATGGATAATCATTTTTTAAATATCTGCAAAGACATCTTTTTAATCATGTTTCTGTCTTTGTGGAAATACTTTTAAAGGTTACATTTTGACCATTACATGTAACTCAATTTACAGAATTAATTGTATTGGATCAAATCAATAAACATAGAAATTCTACAATAAAAATTTCATTTTTGTTGATGTGACTTCTATCAACAAGTAGCCCTTCCCCTTTCTATGAAATGAACATAGTTTGTGATTTTAATTTAACTAAAAGCAATCTGTCAGCTGTTTGTGATTTTGCTGTTGTACATAGTTATTTTTTTGTATCATAAACATCTAAACATCATTGCAATTTTCATATAAGTATGCTGTAAAACATGAAGTATTCCAATAAATTGAAAGAACCAATACATCTCGCCATCTATTATGTATGGAGTAAATGAGATTGTCAATACTAAATTAAAATCCAATATTCACCAGTGACATTATGATACGATTTATGAAGATTTTATTACATCAAAATTACATGAAATAAATTACCATTAGTCCTGCAATCATTTGAGAGAGAGAGAGAGAGAGAGAGAGAGAGAGAGAGAGAGAGAGAGAGAGAGAGAGAGAGAAGAGAGAGAGAGAGAGAGAGAGAGAGAGAGAGAGAGAGAGAGAGAGAGAGAGAGAGAGAGAGAGAGAGAGAGAGAGAGAGAGAGAGAGAGAGAGAGAGAGAGAGAGAGAGAGAGAGAGAGAGAGAGAGAGAGAGAGAGAGATGAATTTCCCACAAAATTCCTGTAACATTACAGGGGTTCAATATTCTTTTTTAGATACTCAAATCTGGGACTTAGAGAGTAAATTTCTGGTAAGTCCAATTTTGAAGTTTGAAATTTGAAAGTCAATTCTGAATTCTATTAATAAGTAATGCAGTAAATTTAAATTAATGTAGATGAGGCCAGTCCTTCAGACTTTGAATTCACCAAGTCCTGGACTTTGGACTTGGGGAATTTTGAACCCCTGAACATTACAATCAGATATGATGGATATGTATGTATATATAATATCAAAACAATGACAGAGAAACTGACAGTAGTGCTATCAATTTGAGGGAAATTCTGTTATGAATGTCAGAACGACCTCACAGAGAGGTGAACAACATCACAAAGGATGAAGAACACAGAGAGAATAATGGCCTCACAGAGAGGATGAATGACATCACAGAGAGTTGAACAACATCACAAAGGATGAATGACCTCAGAGTGAAGATGAATGACCTCACAGAGAGGCAAATGACACCACAGAGAGTTGAACAACTTTACAGAGAGTTGAATGACATTACAGGGAGGCAATTGATGTCACAGAGAGATTAGTGACCTCACAGTAAGGAGAATAACCTCACAAGAGAGTCAAATGATGTCACAGAGAGATTAGTGACCTCACAGTGAGGTGAACAACTTCACAGAGAGTCAAATGATGCCACAGAGAGATTAGTAACCTCACAGCGAGAAGAATAACCTCACAGAGAGTCAAATGATGCCACAGAGAGATTAGTGACCTCACAACAAGGAGAATAACCTCATAGAGAGTTAAATGATGTCACACAGAGATTAGTGACCTCACAGTGAGGTGAACAACTTTACAGAGATGTGAACCACATTGTAAAGAGGGAAATACTAAATACCTGTAACATAACATTAAGATATTGGCAATTTTTCTAATAATGAAACTTAAAGTCCTGCAATCAGTTACATTAAAATTCTCAAATAAAATTTCATAACAATGAAATCATAAACAAGTTGTAACACGACCACATG